>OZ014519.1:719538973-720138973 GCA_963966055.1 Lathyrus aphaca | reverse complement strand
CGGGAAAATTAGAATGGAGGGTATTTTAGACATTTCCTAATTGATGATAAGTTAGAAATTTAAGTGGAATTAGAAATTGTGAGAAAATGAATATTTGGGTGGAAAGAAAAGAAATAGAAAGAAAAGATATAATAGTAGAAAAGAGAAAGAAAAGAGAGATAGAAAGAAAGAGGAATAGGAGGAAAAGCTAAGAAATCTTCAAGATAGCTCCTAGGAATTGAATCAATCGGGTAAGGGTGTGAAATCTTATTATCTTATCAATGTGTATCATTATGTATGTGGTTGTTTGAATGTGTTCTTGTTGTCGTTGAGTTTAGAGGTTATGAGTTTTTAGGGTATTTTGTGAGAAATCCTAAAATCGGTGATTTAAACTGTTAAAACTCGATTAAAATGTAGTATGATAGTTAGTATGTGATAACTATCATGTTTGAGTTTTGTTTCAACTGATTTGGTGAAGTTTTGACGGATTTTGGAGGTTTGGGATGGTTTCCCCGTAGCTTGTATTTTGGAACTTCTGCTAAGTTCGTCCCGCGAACATGGTTCACGTCGCGGACTGAGCATGCCTGTGAAGTTCGCCTCACGAACAAGGGGTCGCGCCGCAACCTGTAGCTTATGCAGAATGGTAGTTTTCTTAAAGATAAGTTTGATGTTTATTTCGTAACTTTTGAACCGGTTATCCGTTTTTAGCGTTCCACATATCGTTTTGAAGCTAATATTATGTATTTTCTCATGATGTCGAAAAATATTATATTTAACTGATTTTTAACCGACTTTTACGATTAATCGTAATTATGTGAATTAAGGAATGGTGGAATTTGATTGTGTGTTGTGGCCGTTTGGCAACATAAATGTGTTGTTCGAACTAAACATGAATGCATATTGATTGTGAAAGATTTGTTTCCGTTTGGCGTAATTGATGCGAATGTATGTAAATTGTGTGTGATTGTATGAGATGAATGCATGATCAAATTGTGAATATGTATGCATTTCAAGAGTGTTTGAGTCATTTTGTATGTGAAGCATAATGATGTACATTCTTGTGTTGTGGGATTCTAATGTGAATTTGTTGTAACATTGTGTGCCGATGTGAGGTGTGAGCGATGATTCCAACATGATTGTGTACCCATGTGGGGTGTGAGCAATCGGATTGTGTTCCCGTGTGGGGTGTGAGCAATCCATAAACATTGTGTGCCCATGTGGGGTGTGAGCAATGGTGAACATCGTAGGCCCGACGGGGAGTTACATTGGTAACGAGCGATGGTTCCAATAAGTTCCTGAGTGAACTTGAGATGATTGAGTCGGTACCGCATTGCATTTGCATAAAGTCGTGAGTCGGTCTCTATAATTTGCATTTTGTCATCTTTGTATTTGTGCATTGATGAGTAAACATGGATATGTATGTTTATGTGGAGTGATGGAAATGGTGGAATTATGCATGATGAATATGCTTGATTTATATATATATATATATATATATATATATATATATATATATATATATATATATATATATATATATATATATATATATATATGGATATTTATACATTGTGATGTATATGTGTGATTGGAGATGAATTGTGGTGAGAATGTATTAAATGTGTATTATATGCTAAGATATATAATTATATGCATTGTTATTATGATAATATTTCTCACCCTTTTGCTGTTTTATGATGCTCTATGAGGCATTGCAGAGTAGGTATGCGAGAGGTCTTTTTGTGAAGCGTGTCTTCATTCTTTTTTCGGTCGGCTCTAATATGTAGCACCGGGTAGCTAAGAATTTTGGTTGTGATGCCTTTTGTGGTGCATTTGTATATGTATTTTGGTGATGAATGTTTATGTAAACATGAATTGTGTTGGTGAATCAAACTTGATGATATATATATATATATATATATATATATATATATATATATATATATATATATATATATATATATATATATATATATATATATATATATGATGTTATTCAATATTTAGATTTTCCGCTTTTATTCTAAATATTGAGATGTGGGTGCAAATATTTAGCTACTCCACTTTTACATATCTATTGTTGAGAAGGTGTTGGATGTTTTAATTTCATGTATAATGTGACATACCTCTTTTATATTGTGTTTCTAATTATACTCTGATGGAATTTTAATATGTGCCTAAATGATTATTTGATTATTTGGGGGTATAGAAAGGTGGTGTTACGGTTAACGCTGTTTTGAAAGTAAAAAATGATTTTGTTTCATTGTATGTTTGCATTGCATTGTGTCTTAAACTTCATGTATTGATAGAGCATGAATTTAGGGAATTTTTAAGACTATTTTTTGTACCACATTCCATCGTTTAGAGTCGTTTCGACATGTTTCCGTTACCTTTTGCATATTGTGCATTTACTTGTTAATTGTGCATAAAGTTCTTTGTGCATCTTGTTGCCATGTTCAAGCCTTTCATTTAGCATGATTATATGTGTTTCACATTCTGTTTTGGTTTCATTTTCCTAATCCATAATTGCATTGCATAATTGCATGTTTCATTCTTGAAAATACATAATCATAAATATGTATATGCTTGCATTTGGTTTGAATTTTGATCATACTTTCATGTTAATGCTAATTATGCATTTGCATCAAGTTGCATGATTTATTGTGTTGATTTTCGATACATGTTCATAATCCATATCCATGTGTTTATGTGCAAATACTTGAAGTGCATACTTGTTGCATATTTATTGTTTTATGCATTCTTTCATGAACAAGCCCTTGTAAATAAGCATGTTAATGTTGCATTAATCCATGTTAATGTTGCATTTATCCATGTTAATTATGCATTTGTGTCATCTATTGTTGTACATAATTGAAAATAAGCAAATCTGCCTTTTGCATTTCATAGTTGTGTTTTCATACAATAGCTGTAAAATGCATGTTGATTGTTGCATTTTCACACTTTTTACACTTGTTTTGCATGCTGTTTGTGGGCTGTAAAAAGCTATTTGTATATTGCATTGTATTTCATTGTTATTTGTGCATTTAGGAGTTGTAATAGGCTGCTGAATTTTTTATTTGTATTATTTTTTTTAGGTCCTTAAACTTAGGATTGAGTCTAGTTTAAGTCCTAGATCTCTTAGGAATTGATCGTAGTTGTTTACCTCATTTCTTATTCGTGTTTGTCATGCTAACCCTTGTTTTGTAGGGAGGTAAAGGTAAGTTCCTCACAACTTATTCTTTTTATTTCTTTAAGCGTCTTTCATATCCTTTATGCTTTCAAAGTGTGCGTTTTTAGCATTCCTTTGCTTACTTTTACACAACTTCATGCTAATTCCCCTTTAGAATCGACTTAACTTCCTTAGGAAATAAGTTGTATTCTACTTCCCTCTTTTTTTTTCCTTTTTGCATTAGGAATATAAACCATACTAACCTAGGTTCATCCATACATGACAACACTAGGATTTTAGTCTCTCCCTTAGACTTTTTGCCTTTGGTTCACTTTTCTTTCTCTTTCTCATCTCACAAAGAAAAGTAAAAAACACCTAATAAAGGTTGGTCTTCTCGTACGCCTTGAGACTTTGTTGTGGAGTACTTATACACGTTGTGTTTCAGGGTGAGGTGTAAGTCATCTACCATAATGAACAAGTCTTAGTATGAGAAGGTTCACAAACAATAAACATAAAACACTTCTCTAAAAGACAAAACAATAAACAGAAAACACTTCTCTAAAAGACAAAACAACAAACAACAAGCGTCTTTTCCTGCGGGAACTCTCTTCTCATCTCATTCACTTTTAACGCAAACTTGCGACGACTTGTCTCATTTGCAAGACGGTAAACACACTCGTTCAAGGCGAGCCTGCAACACCTGAGCAAATACATAAGCAGTTCTAGCGTATAAAAAACACAAACGAATAGTTCCCACCTTAGTTAGGCGAACTACGTCGACTCTGATCCTCATTTTCCCGATGAGGTACGTAGGCAGCGGGGTAGGGCCTGTTCAAGCACACTCTTTATTTTCCCTACATTTTCCATCGTTCTTTTCGTTCTCTCTTTCCAAATCCCTTCCTTATTTCCAATTCCAATTAGCGGTTTTATTCAGCAACAACTTCATTCTCACACCCTTTGAAACAGACAAACAAGCGTGGATCCCGTCGGGTATGGCAGACGGTCTGGGGTGCTAATACCTTCCTAGGTCATAATCGACTCCCGAACCCAGTATCTTTGGTTCGCAGGACCTTGTCCTTTCCTTTTCTCTTAGGTCTGTGCAACATTACCTTTCCAATTCATTCGGGGTAAAAATGCATGGCTAGCGACTCTGACTTTTCCGCGCCACTTTCGCGCTTGTACTAGGATGAA
Organism: Lathyrus aphaca; assembly: GCA_963966055.1. Lineage (NCBI taxonomy): Eukaryota > Viridiplantae > Streptophyta > Magnoliopsida > Fabales > Fabaceae > Lathyrus > Lathyrus aphaca. Next base: position 720,134,634 of record OZ014519.1, on the reverse strand, counting down.
AATCCTGGGAGCGACAATTGTTTCCATGAGATAACCACTAAGGATAGAATTGTTGATGTCTAGTTTTACTTACTTGTCAATTAAGGTTCATTGCATTGTAAATAATAACTCTGATGGTAATTACTTTAATGATTGGACTAAACGTCTCTCTATAGTCTAGTCCAGCTATTTGTTGGAAACCTTTTGCAACAAGTCATGTTTTCCTTATTTCTATGGTACCATTGGCCTTGTAGTTTATCTTAAAGACCCACTTGGAATCAATGATATTGTCCTGACCTTGATAGGGCACTAATGTCCAAGTGTGATTGCTCATGAGTGCTTGAAATTCACTCTACACAGCTTCCTTCAATAGCTGTATGGAAATGGCTTCCTTAGTAGTGACAAGCTCAATGGTATTTATGCGAGTCTTAGTTAGATCGATGTAAGGTGTCTTTGGTTTGTGAATACCTTACTTTATCTTGTCATGTATCAAGTGGTTGCTGATACTTCTCTTAGTGTAATCTCTTGTATGATCATCAACATTTTGTGAATCTATGCTCGATGACTCTGTATACTCTCTGACTTCTTTTGTGATGATATCTTCTGATGATGGATGAGTAACTTGATTTGTGTAACTATTTACATTTTTAGGCTCTTTTGTGACTGTTGTGGTGGTATCATTACTCAGATTACATGTAGTTCACAAAGGAAAAGAGATAGATGAATTGTCAGTTAATGTTTTCAATGTATTTTTTGTGTTGAGGAATCCATATGCCTTTGGATCCACTCTCCCAAAATATTTCTTCCCTTTTCTGAATCTCAGCTCCCAAGCATGGGATACTTGTATAACTAGTCTTTCATTTCCTTCCACAGAAAAGTACAGAGATTTAGCCACCTCTTCATCCACTGGAGGAGTCTTCAAAGGATACCCAAATTGTTTCTTTGCTAACATAGGGTTGTAATTAATCATTCCCTTCCTTCCAAGTAAAGGTACATTTGGGAAATCTCCTTAACTGGTGATTATCACTTTTCCTACTAGATCTCTGTTATTTCACAAAGCTATGTCATCAACAGTCAACCCCATCAACCTCCTGGACCACTTCAGCTCATCCTTCGGATCCACAAATGGTCCCGACTTCGGCAGATATCTAGCAAACCAAGCAGCAAATAGAGGAGCACAATAGTTCATATAACCACCTTTTTTCTTCTCGTTCTTGTAATGAACTGCATAGAAGAAATATCCTAGTAGGGTAGGAACATGATTTCTCTTAACGAAAATAGATATGGCATCCATACTTATAAATCCTTTTTCTCCTGGGAATAGATTGGTCCCATACACCATTAAAGCTAACAGGGCAATGAAGTCTATCCACCTACTCTCTAAAGCACACACCTGGGCTTCTGCCAGAAGAGAATCCAAATAGAACCATTTACCTTTGTTGATCTTTAAATTTCCTTTGACCTTAGCCAAAGTCAGATGAGTGGCTCTAGCAATATCTTCCTTTGGAGGACCTCTCTCTGAGCCATAGAATGGCAGACTATCCCGGATTGGAACCTTTAACATGCTGGAAATTTCTTCTAGAGTGGGGACCAAGATATAGTCTGGGAACATGAAACACTGCAACTGAGGATCATAGAACTGCAACATAGTGTGAAAACTATCTCTCTGCTCTATAGAAGTCATGTCCATGTAGCACAAAATCAGCCCATACTTTTTCCTGAATGCTTCTAGGACCCGGTCATCCATCAAACCAACCAAACTCTGAATACCCTCGGTCTCTGGTTGTGGAAAGGTGTAGTGTATATTGCTTTTTCTGGGAATCCTTATAACTTTAGCCATCTAGATAATGAGAAAATAGAAGACTATCGAAACTAGTGTAGATATCGATGATAACCTGAGAAAATGAAAACACAAAAAGGTTAATGATGTTATGTGTAACGCCCCGATTCGATTTTCCCAATTTTGTGGAGTCTTTTATTTTATTTGAATGATAATTGTTTTATTTGTGAAATTATCATGATGATATGATATGTTGAGGAATTAATGTGATATGTTGGTGTGATATGTGATTGTACCATTTTGTGAATTTTCGGGTAAAATTGGATAAGAGGGTATTTTAGACATTTACTAATTAGTGATAAGTTAGAATTAGATGGAATTATATTTTTGTGAGAAAAATGATATTTGGGGGAGAAAATAGTTAGTAAGAGAAAGAATAGAAAATAGAGAGAAAAAAAGTATAAGTTAGGAGAAAGAGAAAGAGAAAGAAAAGAGATAGAAAGGAAATAGAAGAGAAAGAAAGGAGAAGAAGGAGAAAAAGAGGAAAAGCTAGGTTTTGATCAAGATAGCTCCGTGTAGACGAAATAATCGGGTAAGGGTGATAAGCATTGTTATCTTGATATTGTGTATGATTATGTGTGTGTTTGATTGGTTGAGTTTGGTTTTGATAGAAGTTTAGAGAAGATGAATAGTTAGGGTTTTAGAGAAAATGTGAGAGATTAGTGGATTAATCGGTTAGAAATCATTGTCATTGAAGTATGATAGCTAGAATATGTTGTTGATCATGTTTATGGAAGTATTTTGGAGGTTTGGATGGGTTTAGGTTGACTGTCACGAAGCTGAGGAATTCTAGAAATCGAAGTGGTCGCTCAAAGAGCTATCCCTCGCTCAGTGAAAGTTCCAGGGAAATTCTCGCTCAGCGAGCGAGAGGGCGCTCAGCGAGCCTGTAAGGTTTTGAGAAAATTGTATTTTAATTCGTAGCTTTAGTTTTGGGTATCCGTTTTTTGTGTTCCTTATATCGATTCGAAGCTAGAAACGTGTAGAAAGTAATGATGCTAAGAAATGTAATGTTTAACCGACTTTCACTTGACTTTTCCGATAAAACGTAAATAAGTTAATTATGGAAATTGTGAACTTGAGGTGATGTTGTGGCCGTTGGCAAATGTATGTTAAGTGAATGAGTTGAGTGCATAATTATGTTGTGAATAATGTATGCATTTTCAAGAATGTTGTGTGTCATTTTGCATGTAAAGCATAATGTATGCATTCTTGTGTTGTGGGATTCTTTGTGAATCCGTTGTAGCATCGTGTGCTCATGTGGAGTGTGAGCGATGACTACAACATGATCGTGTGCCCATGTGGGGTGTGAGCGATCGGATTGTGTGCCCGTGTGGGGTGTGAGCAATCCAGAAACATTGTGTGCCCGTGAGCGATGGGTGATTTATTCACATTGATTGTATGCCCGTGTGGGGTGTGAGCAATCAGATTGTGTGTCCGTGTGGGATGTGAGCAATCCATTAACATTGTGTGCCCATGTGGGGTGTGAGCAATGGGGAACATCGTGTGCCCGACGGGGAGTTACTTTAGGTAATAAGCGATGATTCCATTTGGTTCCTGAGTGAACCTGCTGAAATGTTGAGTCGGTACCATATTGCATCTGCATAGAGTCATGTGTCGGTCTCTATGAGTTGCATTTTATCATTTTAATTATGATATGTAGGAATAAACATGAATATGAATATGTTTATTTGGAGTATTATGAAGATGATAGTATGTGTGATGAAACATATTGTTTGTATATATGCATGTTTGATATATGTATATGTATGTGATCTATACATTTGTAATGTATATGTGTGATTAAACGTAGCTAGACGTATGTTTATGCGTGTCGCACCTCGAAAAATACGACCTCGCGATAAAATAATACCGCGGATGAAAATTAAAACAACAGAGTCGCCACCAAACTTATTTTATTCCAATTAAGGAAAAGGAAAATATCGAGAAACCTTTTTGAAAAAGCGGATAGAACAAGGTCTTTGAAACCAGATTCTAGGTTTGGGAGTCGATTCCGTAAGGGGAAGGTATTAGCACCCCTTACGACCGTTGTACTCAACGAGAACCTCTTAGTTTAACTTGCGATTTAATGTTCACTTATGCTTTCTGTTTTCTTCGAATAATAACAATTAAATACAAATGATTCTAATCTAAGGTTACCGGAAAATGGGTTGTTTGGTTCCTAGGGTGTTCGGCAAGGAGTAAGATCCGTGTGCCTACGTATTCCCTTGTGCAATGGGAAAGTCAGAGCTTCGTAGTTCGTGGTACTAAGGTTGATCGGTTTAATTTGATGAACGATTATTTAGACCGCATTCTAACTGCTAAGTATTGGCTTGTCTGCTTGCGATAGGAGGCTGAAGCGCTAGCTTGTTTGCGAGATAGAAGGGATCTAAACAGTTCTCTTTAAAAGGACGTTTGATCTGGTTAGGGTTTTTTAAGAATGAAAGTGTAAATAAACCGCGTCTTGAGGGGCGGGCCTCAGGAGAGTTTATTCGAGAATTCGAGGAATGCTAGACTCCAGAATTCAATTCTTTCATTATTTGATATGTATATTAAAAGTTTTAATTACGGAAAGTCGAATGAACAACGTAACGCGGGGCGAGCCTCAGGAGCGTTCATTCAAGAATTCGAGGAATGCGAGACTCCAGAATTCAGTTATTCCGTTATTTAATTATGAAAATATTTGAATGTCGAAATTCGGAAAAAAAGGTTGGATGGCGAGGCACAAAGCGCTCGACTTACACGGTTTGCGAATCGGTTAAAGCGATAACAAAAAGAATTAAATTATATCGAGACCATTAAATCGGAATAAAATAATAGATATAAATAAATAAATTAAATGAATTCAATAATGTACTAACTAAGGGAAATAATATAATAGAATAGAAATTAAATTGAATTTGTTTTTATCAAAATTGAATTATATAATAAATAAAATAAAAGGCCTCATATTGATTAAATTTCCCAATTTAAGATATTGGAAATAATTTAATAATTTTTTATATCATTGGCCCGAAAGATAATTAAATGGAGAAAATATTAAATAATTCAATGAACAATTTTTTTAAGGCATTTTCTTAGTCAAATAGATTATTAATTAAAGAAAAAATCAGCAAAAATAGATTATAAAAACAAAAACGCCAATTACTAAATCATAAAAGAATAATAACAATAACAAAAAAAGAAAATTAAAATAGAGAGGTAGTTTGTGCATGCAGTATGAATATTGAAAACAAATGATCTTAAAAACTAACTCAAATATATAAGACTGATTTTATAGAAACAGAAATAAAACAAAATGAAAGGTTTTCAAAAATAAAATATAAAAAGTAAAAAAAGAAGTTATGTATCAGGTTATTCTACAAGACACATTTATCAGTGAGAAAATAATAGTTTTTTTCGAGACCCACCCTTTCTCAGATACGACCAAGACACCGCCGACCCTCTTTCTGTTTTTCGATCGGCGGTGGAAAAAGAAAGAAGACGGTGACGACGTTCTCATCCTCACCTCTCGATTCGCGATTCTCGAAGCCCTCTTTGATCTCAAATCGCTCTATTTTGCTCGCACGGTGGCTTCTCTCACCTTCTCCATTTCGGATCTCCTTTCACGGTGGACGGTTGTTTGAACGACGGAGGTCTAGCGAGTCGCGGCGTAGTGATGTGGAGCGGTTTTGGGTTTCTCACAGTGGTCCGTGTTCGAACGGTTTTGGGTGTTCGAGCGTTGGTCGCAATTTGGGCTTTGATTCACACATATCGACAAGGTTTGCAGTGATTTTCGGTTTCGAAAACTTCTTAATCTCACGATGGTGAAAACGCTCGATTTCTAGGTTTTCTGGTGGTTGTTTTCATTCTGCGTTTCAGTTCAGCTTATTTCTCAGTTCAACTTATTTCTCAGCTTATTTCTCTGTGTTTTGGTTTTTGAAGGATTAGTTTTGAAGGGTTATTGAAGAGGATGGTGTAGGTGCGGTTTTTTGAAGATTTGTTATGGTTTGAGCATTGAAGAAGGTTGGAAAATGGAGGTTGAAGGATGTTTGGTGGAGCTTTGGATTGGTTTTTTCGGAAACGACGGGTGTTGGGGCGATTTGAGTGTTGGTAGAGGTGATGAGTTGTTTGCGGCAGAGAAAAGAGGATTATTCTGTGAGCTTTTCTTCCTCTTTCCGTTTTCTGTTTTTATTTATTTGAGTTTTATATATTCTGGTTTTTTGAAGCTTGTTTTGAAAACAACTTTGCAGAGTTTTATTGGGTGATTCCAAGCTCTCTTGAAGAATGAATGGAGGGGTTGTTTTATAAAAAGAGTGAAGGGTGATTTGGAGATTAGTGAGGAATGAATTTGGATAGGAATGACAACTGTTTTTTTATTTTGTGCATATTACATTTTCTGTTATTGAGTGTGTTAGCGTTTTGTGGTGCAACATTTGAAATAGTTGGTTGCTGGTAGTGGAATGATATATTTCGTACGATTCTTTTTTTTGTTGCTTTGGATGCTTTATGAATTGGTGAGGTTGTAAAGGTAGGGTCCAGTTGATGCTGATGGTATCACATGAATAAGCAAAAGGGGAAATTGAATTGAATTGATTTACGGTAGTTATGTAAAAAAATGTGGCTGAAAAAAAAAGGGTTAGAATATGGAAACTACAGTAATATAAAAGAGTAATAATAGTAATATAGAAATAGTAATAAAAAAAAGTTAATAACAATAATAAAATAGAAATAAAGAATAATAATTTTTTGTATTTTTTTGAATGGATAATAGTAAATGGGATAAGAAAAAATAAAATAAAAAATAAAATAAAAGAGGAAATTGATTTTTTTAAAGAATTTTTGTGATAGAAATAATTAATGAAAAATGGAAGTGATAGAAATAAAATAAAAATGGAAGTGATAAAATAAAATAAAAATAATAAATAAATAGAAGGTAGGACAAATTTGGGGTATGACAGTTGCCCCTATCTAATTGACTTAGACCGAGTAAGATGAACCGGTTCGCGTTCAATCTTTCAAGGTATAAGATAATTAGATATTAACAGACTCCAAATTTGTCCGACAAAGAAAGAAATTGCGAAAGTAGCAGATGAATAAAATTGGAAATAATGGGTGACACAGCAAGACACAATTGACAAAAAAATCACTTATCACCAGAGGATGATAAGGCAAATAACTGGAAATAAAGTCACTTATCAACAGAGGACGACAAGGCAAATGACTAAAAATAAAATCACTTATCACCAGAGGATGATAAGGCAAAGGACTGAAAATAAACTCACTTATCACCAGAGGATGATAAGGCGAATGACTGAAAATAAAATCACTTATCACCGAAGGATGATAAGGCGAATGACTGAAAATAAAATCACTTATCACCGAAAGATGATAAGGCGAATGACTGAAAATAAAATCACTTATCACCAGAGGATGATAAGGCAAAGGACTGAAAATAAACTCACTTATCACCAGAGGATGATAAGGCAAATAACTAAAAATAAAATCACTTATCACCAGAGGATGATAAGGCAAAGGACTGAAAATAAACTCACTTATCACCAGAGGATGATAAGGCAAATGACTGAAAATAAAATCACTTATCACCGAAAGATGATAAGGCGAATGACTGAAAATAAAATCACTTATCACCGAAAGATGATAAGGCGAATGACTGAAAATAAAATCACTTATCACCAGAGGATGATTAGGCAAAGGACTGAAAATAAACTCACTTATCACCAGAGGATGATAAGGCAAATGACTGAAAATAAAATCACTTATCACCAGAGGATGATAAGGCAATATAATTTAAATACGGCCATTGAATCCGCCGAGAAGATGCCTGGAATCTTCGATTGATATGATCTTGACTTCCATTGGGGAAAGGACTGGAAACTTGGGTTGATCCTGGATCCTGAATTATGCAACTATGCTTGACTGTTTTTTGAAAAGGTATTCCATAATGATGGAGATACGATGCAAGTGTTTATGCACTGCTGAAAGTTAAAATGTTGGGAGTATGAAAAGTTGATTTATTTAGGTATGCATATTGTAACACCCCAAAATTTGCCCTCATATTTATTACCATCTGACTGGTTTGTGTTTCACATTTGCCTACATCACTCCTTAGTTCATAAATTTGCAGTCATGGATTTTCATTGGCTCATAGGGTGCAGGATCAAAGCGTTTCCTTGTGATATGAATGTTCATTGGAGATTCATCCGGCTAGTGCGCTCGAGGCTAAGGCAAAAGGATGAGCTCTCACCAACATAAAGATTTCCTTAAATTCATCAAATAACAAGTTCAATTAATTGGAATGCCAGGCACAAGTTCATAAGAAATATATATATATATATATATATATATATATATATATATATATATATATATAAATGTACATGATAAGCCCATATCTATAATCACATCTAAGTTCAATATCCAAAGGCTCATTTTGGATTAATCGACTTCACTCTTCCATGCCCACACCATTTCCTTTAATTCTAAAACTTCTTACGATCCATTTAGAGCATGTTAATGGTCATTAATAATGTCTATGCCATCTCCAAATTTATTTGTTTATTCATTAATGATAAACCCATTTATAGTCACATTGAGTTCAATCCATTACCACAAATTAAAAGGTCCATTTTTAGAAAATCATTTTTTACCAATTGAGAAATTTGGTTGACTTTATTTCTGCTCTACTGGTTATTCTAATGGGAAGTATTGTCATTTATAAATATTTCGGTATGTCAGATTAATTTCAGCTTCACTTCAGCTTTGGTTCTATTATTTCCATTAGATCTATCAAAAAGGAGATATGACATGGACTCCCTCACTTTATTTTTATATCAAATATATTAGCAGAAAAGCTACCAAAAAATTTCAAAGTAACAGGAGGGAGTTACATAAGCCGAAAAAAAACAAACAAAAATGGAGATCCCGAATTCACTTCATATTCTAATTAATGCTTACAACTTAAATGGACTTAATTTGACATGCTTAAATCCTCAATTTCTCTTTGAGTTTTACCATTTTCCCACCCAATTCTAAGTTGTCAAACTATGGCAACATCCTCACTCGGTACTTCCTCCGCTTTCCGAATTCGTAATCCAATCCATTGATAGCTGCAGCATATAGCTTCTGTGTACCATCTCCGGTGTCGGCTCCTTTGAAAATACCGCCAGACGAACCACCGAGTGAGGCGACCGAAGCTATTTGAAGAGCCCTTATTGATGAAGCTAGAATTCCACTCATTATACCGGGACTTACGAAGATAGCAGCAGACTTTGAACGGGTCATACGACACGCTGTGAATGAACAAAAATAAACAAGAAAAATCAGTTCTACTTTCTGAACAAGGCTATGCAAAGAGAATCAAGATTGTTACAAAATGTTCATACCTGAAGAAACTGTATCGATATCGGCGTTCTTGACAAAAACAGAAATAGCTGAATTTCCATCTACCAAAGACGCAGTTCAATAGCTCCATCATTCGGAAGCGCGGTCTTTATTAAACTCGTCGCCAAGTCGTCATCTATTTCTCTCCCTGCAAAGTCGCATCACAAAAAGAGGTGAATTGTAAAGAATCAGTTACAAGATATTGAAGAAGGGGGAGGCAAGAGGCAGTTATCGGTTATGGGACCCCTAGACAGAAATCAGAGAAAACCACTTCAAACTGATTTTTCACTGAAAACAGAATTGCAGGAATGCTAACAGAAATTCAGTTGCACTTATAATAGAAAATATAACCGAATTCATAACCAACTTTTACCTGAGAAATCCCAAGATCACCCTCAGTTCATCACCACTATAAAACTCGACAATCTCATTCTTCATTGCTTCGGTTGGATCTTCTTCAATCTAATCCTCCATTCTCCTTCCAACTTCTTCATCGTATTTCTCTCACTCACTTTCACCAGATTCATCACTCATCTCTCTGACTCTTCTCCATTAAGCTTGACTTTCATCCTTAACTCTCTGCAGAACCACCTTCTGATTCTATCTTCATCACCATCATTCACCTTCACATTTCAAATCTCCATCAGATCTTCATCAATCACCCTGCAAACTAGAAGCAGAAGTATCAACAAAAATCAAAAGAAGAATCAATACAAAGAAAAGCAGTTACACCTCCTAACCGATTTTGTAACAAACTTATAACAGAAACTGACTTGAACAAAATTATATCTATAAGAACTAGGTTGCTGCAGATTCATAGGGGCTCTCTGATTTTCTTCATTCTTCTTCCTCATTCTTCACCTTCATTCATTCTCCCCATCTAGATTCATTCTCCCTCACTTTTCCACTATCTTCTTCAACTTTCGTTTTTCTTCAACCTTCATCTTCACTCAATCTTCATCTCCAATCTCCAACACCAATCCTTCGAACTCCTCCGCATCTTTACTAGCTTCAATCTGGATCCAAAAGCATCCATCCATCTTCTCTAATGTTCAAGGGAACAATCCTTCATCATCACTGACACAAAAATTGCATTGATCTTTCGAATCTTCTCACAGCCCTGAATCCATAACAAAAACGGAATTGAAAGAAGACGAAATTATTAGGATTCATATTAAAGATTCACAACACCGAGTCGGAGCAAGTGCGACACAGCTTAGCGAGAACTCAACAACAACAACAACACTCAAAAAAACGGAGTCAAGCGGCATGTTGACAAGAAGCTTACCTCGAAGCGTCGCGTCGTCGTCTGCAATCAAGAAGTCGTTGTATTCTTCCGGCGAACGCGTCCTTCTCGCCGACGATCAAAGGTACACATCCTCGAGTTCTTGTAGCTGTAAATTAGAATCCGGTATGAGTTTCTCGCGGTGTTGTTGCTTGCACCGGTTTTGGCGTGCGTCCTTTTGTTTTTTGTTGACCTTCATCTTCGGACGCGCCGATCCCGTCATTGGTTTGAGTTCATGGAAGACGTCATTGACAGATGTGAAGATGGAAGTTAGGGTAGCGCGGTGGCTCTCCGGAGGCGGATTAGGGTTAGAAAAGGAAAATTAGGCTTGGATAAGGTAGGATTTAGGATGGAGGAGGTGATGTTATGGATTTGGGTCATGATTCATGGTGGGATGTCCGACGAGGAGGAAATGAGGAGGATCCGCCGCCGCCTCTAGGGTTTGAGAAAGGAAGGAGAAGGTGAGAGATGAAGGTGGAACGTGCTTTATGAGAGAGAGGCTTGATTTCTTCTTTGTTTTATTTTTAGGTTATAATATTATCACTTAGGTCTTAAGAGTGAATTGATTCAGATTCTTGGAATAAAAGAGAAATTAAAATTCATAATGACGATTAATTGGTACAAGAATAATAAAGGACTTGTTAACAATAGTTAATGCTGGTTAATTATGGTTTGAATTTTGAAATTTACATTAAAAAAAACTCAAGTGTTTCTTCCGCATTTTTTTTGTTTTCTTTGGGAGATAAGGTTATGTTGTTTTGGGTCCAATCCGGCGGTGACACTTGTCACCGTCCGGTTGGACCATTTTTTTTATATACTCCCTAAGCTGATGCACGAATTGGGCCCTAGCGAATTACTATCTACACCATGCGAACAAGCCCAATTCCCTTTCTAACCTCAAAATTGCTTCTCTGGAACCCCCTCCTACATTTCCCTTGTTTTTTTATCTTTCTATTTTATTAGTTTTCAATTTTAAATCACAAAAAATATTAAAAGACATAATAAAATTCTATAAAAATTATAGTAGGATATTAAGGAAATTTAGAACTTTTCCCATTTTTTTCTTTCTGAATTTAATCATTTTTCAATTTAATTTCGATTTTTAATTTAATTGATTGTAATTTGAATTTTCACATGGACACATAAATTTGTACAATTTATTTCTGCCACTTCCTATAACTTTATTTGCCCATTCTTTTTGCTATGATTAGAGGACAAATTAAAGTACCTAGAATATTTTTGGTGTAGTTTTTAGGAAATTGTTTGGTGTATAAATTTGTGATTAAATCTTACATAGAATTAAAGGACCATTTACCATAGTTAGACTTAGAATTTTTGAGAGATTTTTTAATACAATGTTATAATCAGGTTAAAGACCCTAGGAAATTAATTTCACATTTTTTCCATGAACTTTGATATTTTTTGGCATTTTAATTCATTTCCATCATATTATGCATATTCATGATTCATGTCATTCACTAACTATTCGTTTTTTGTGCAAGGTATTTTTTCAAGGCTTGGCTTATGGACTTGGATATTTTTATGCCTCAATTATGTTTGTGTGCTTTATGATGTAATAGCTTAGAACTTGTATGTTTGTATAGTTTTTATAATTAGGATAGAAAAGATAAAACAAATCGATAGAAAACAAAATCTCAAAAATGAAATAAATAAGATATTCGATCCAACGTCGAGTAAATTTTCAAATAAACAAATAAAGTTGCATGGTACTTTAGGGTTCCTCGATTACCATCGTTCCACTCCATTCAACCAAAAGCAAGCCTTGTATGTTTCACACCATAAGTCGTGCGTCTTAGCACAACGCAATCGACCCACGTGATCCATTGTTTCATCCCATTTACATTTCATTCACGTTTTTACCCACGATGACTTAGGAGGACCATATTGTTCACTATTAACTTCTTTTACTTGTATCTTTAGTTTAATGTCTCTTAGGTAGATTTAATCTCAAACCTCACTAACCATAAGTCATCTTTGAATTCAATTAACTTAGGGTAAGTCTAGTTTCCCTTAGAATTTTTCCTTTTGTAATTTGAGTCTCTCTTCTCATCTTTAAGAAAAAATCAAAACACTTAATAAAGGAAAAGGTGTACAATGCGCCACGAGCCTTAAGCTATACGGGAAATGACTAGTGGAGGTCTCCTTCACTCTTCTAGGATGCTTTACAAACGTTCCATTGGGGGCGATCTTGGAAAGTATTCGCTCCTGTGTCATAGTCTTTAGTGTTGTACATGCGAAAAACACAATCTTAAAAACACTTCTTCTAAAAGCCAACAAACCAAGAAGTCACGTCTTCTCTTCTCATCTCATACTCCTTTCGGACGAACATGACTTGTCTCGACAGTTCAAACAGCGATACGGTAAACACCCTTGAGTCAGAGCCGGTAACACCTGAGCTAGAGCTAGGGCAGCGTCATCCTAAAAACCACAAACGAGTTTCAACCTTAGTTAGACGAACTACGGCGTCTCTGATCCTCATTTATCCCGATGAGGTACGTAGGCAGCGGGGTAGGGCCCATTCGAGCACATTCTTTATTTTCCCTACATTTTCCCCATTCTTTCTTTTTGTTCTCTTTTAATTCCTTTTCTCATTTCCATTCCATTCCAGATAGCCATTATTTCATTTCAGCAGCATATTATTTCTCACCCTTTGAAACAAAACAAGCAAGCGTGGATCCCGTCGGGTACGACGGATGATCTGGGGTGCTAATACTTTCCCAGGTCGTAACCGACTCCCGAACCCCGATCTTTGGTTCGCAGGACCTTGTCCTTTCCTTCTTCCTCAGGTTTGTGCAATATTACCTTTTCCATTCCTTCGGGATAAAAATGTATGGCTGACGACTCTACCTTTTCCGCGCCACTTTCGCGTTTGTACTAGGATGAAAATCCCGGGAGCGACAGCTGACGACTCTGCTGGGGACTTTTAGAAATTCTAATTTCCCCTTTGAGAGTCAATCCTAGCGCTTGTTTGTTTCAGTTTTCTTTGGGTGTTTATTCGTTTGTTGTTATGCTTTAGTTTAGCTTTACTGTTTTGTTCACAGTTTATCGCTTTCCTTTACAGCTTTATTTACAGCTTTCTGCACTTTACTTTACTGTCGCATATACTGGCATATACTGTACTGGCTGTTCTGGTTTTCCTTGGTGGGATGGGATTATTGTGAGATAAGCCAAACACCCGGCTTGAGTATACACATAGGATTTAGAGTGGGCAGTCGTGTGGCTTGCGTGGTCTTGAGCACGTGTAGTTTTCATGAGTCCCACGCCCAGATCAGGCTCTCTTGGGATATGTTCTATACTGCCTAGGCAGATCATAGAATGTTCTCACCTGAGCTGCTAACACTGGGAACCGATCATCGAGGACCTTAGTGGAAACAACCCTCTCCAGTGGTGACATTGGCAGACCACATTTCGTGGCAAACCCATTCGCACCCGAGGGCCCACTAGGAAATCGCATAGGATGACCTTGTTCTCTCGTAGGAACCTGGTTAAAGCAACTGGTCGTATGACGGTAGTATTGTACCCTTCGGGATGAATGTACTATTGTTTCTCGACTTCAGTGCTTGAAGCCGGGAACTTATGAGGGATGCTTGTTTTTCCGGAATTCAGCTGAGGCCTCCCTGAGTAGTACATAATGCCAAACCGATTCCCTGATTTGGTCATGAGCCAATTCTCGGAAATGGTGAACGTATTATTGCTATTCGGCTTTGAGAGTCCGTGATGTTGACCCGTAGTAGCATACCCGTGAGATTGGGAGGGGTTTACAGGTTTGCAGGAAAACTAAACCTTCAACCTACCTTGTTCTTGATACTTGGGTTTTCTTCCGACACATACTTATGATCTGGTATTCTTGACAGTCGGTATTCAGGCAAAATCAGAAGGCAGTACAACAGTGCCCAGTATATGCAACAGTGATCACATGCCATTGCATTGCATCACATCATCCGCATACTTGCATTCCTAACGCATGTTTATTCATTTGCAGGGCTGCATATCACGTCCATGATTCCAGTTGTGGGTATTGATCTATGAGCATGGAATCCAAGAAAAAGACCAAGTGTATTATCTCCTACAAGGTTTATCAGCCTGTTGTGAAAGAAATTCTCAAAGTGAAGGCCTTAGCTCCTCCAGAAGTTCTGAATGTGTTCAAGCAGGATTACGGGTGGATTTTGTATTTCATAGAGCCCATCAGTGACTATGCTTTCAGAGGGATGCACACCTTGCTACAGTTTTATGATCCACAACTTAGATGTTTTGTACTTTCTGATTTCGTGTTGGCACCTACATTAGAGGAGTATTCGAGCATCCTGAGAGTTTCCGTGAAGGACTGTGCACCATTCTTTGGGACCAAGATTGATCCCGACTTCAAAGATGTAGCAACTGCTCTTTATTTGAGCAAGTCATTATTGGAAGACCGGATTGATAGCAAAGGAGGCTTCCGGGGATATCATTTGAGTTTCTTGTTAGATGAGGCTACCAAAGCAGCTGAGGCAAAAAGTTGGAGTACCTTCAATGCGATCCTAGCTTTGTGTATCTATGGAATCACTTTGTTCCCGAACATGCCCAACTTCGTGGATGTTGATGCTATTCGCATTTTCATATCAAAGAATCCTATTCCTACTCTCTTAGGTGATCTCTACCACTCTGTGCATTATAAGAATGAGAAGCTAAGAGGTGGAATGTTGAATTGTTGCGCGACTGTATTCTACAAGTGGTTCACACGCTTTCTTCCGCAATCAGGAGCTTTTGAGAAGACGAAGAACACTCTTGAATGGTCTGAACGACTGATGGGCTTACTGTAAACACCCCAAATTTTCCATCACCCATTCACACCATGGCTTGTGATCTTTTCATGTGCATAAGTTCAATCATATCACCTCATATTGCATTTTTTGCTTCACTGCATTAGTTCTAAGTCATCTGCATCTAGGGTTTGTGATCTGAGCAATCCAAGAGCTACTTGAGCCACTTCAAAGGTATTCAATCATTTCAAGAGGGTCCATGTATGTTCAAGCATCATATTATATCCTCACAAAGTCAAGGAGGTCAAAGAATCACAAGAACTGAGAAAGGCATGGAAGCAGAGTCAGGCTTAACTGCACAGATGACCTAGAATTAGGGTTTTGGTTTCAAAGGCCATAACTCCAATTTTTTTGGTCATTCTTGTTTCTATTGGTCTCTATATGTTACAAGGATCATACATATCAATTTTCATGAAGAAATTCAAATGGGGAATGCATCTGATCAAGAGGTGACTTCTTGAGCAAGTCAGTGCAAAATCAGGGCATCTGAGGCCCCCAATGACCCAACCAAAGGGTGTTCTCCATCATTTTGAATGTGTATGATCTTTATTTGGTCATAGAAGATGTTAGAAGTTCACAAAATTGAAGAATTTCAAGCCATTTGCAAAGTTGCCTTTTTTGGAAAGTGACTTGTAATGAAAACTTGCTATTTTGGGAAAGTTTTTCAACCTTCTCTTTTTGATTCAAAAATGCTTCAAATGAAAGAACTTTGGTCATGAAAGTTGTATAATGGATCCTCCCATTTTCAAAAAGTACAAGAACTCATTCTAATTCATTTTGGATCAAAAGTTATGGCTTGTCAAAGTTGGACAAAATCATTGAATTTTCACTTTTGCACAAAAGAGGAAAGTTGCAAAACCTCATGCCAAGGAAAAATGTGACTTCAAAGTGACTTCTAATCTTCATGCAAACACAATGCAATGCCTAAAATTCAGATTGGCCCAAGAAATTTCTCATTTTCATGCCTTGATGTCCAAGTATCATAAACCATTTTTCATGAAAATCACAAGGAGGGAAATCTTGCAAGAAGGGTTCCTTTGGTTTTGTTTGGTCTCTAATCATTATCAAAGTATCATAGCAACATTGTATGGTGCATTTTGCTGCATATTGCCCAAGAGATGTCACATGTCCATGGCCAAAAATCACAAAGTGTAACAAGTTGCAAAATTGCAAAACATGTGAGATCTCACCCTTCATCCATTCCAGCTCACCACAATTGATCCAAGAGTCATCCTTGAACTCAGCTGATGCAGTACAAGCCAGAAAACCATCTCTGCCACAGCCCATGCCTCAAGTACACCAAACCTTGACTTTTTGCAATTTCTCCCATGCTCTTGGAATAGTGATCAGCAGCCTCTACTAACCTGCTCCACAGCCTACTCAAACATTATGGGAGTGATATAGCAACTCATCCAGCATTGAAACCACACACAACCCAACTTGCACAAAATCTGTCCCAAACTTCTTCTCTGAAAAATTTCTTCACACAGCCATAAAACTTCACTTTTTCTTTCACCAATAAGTCACAAATCACCCTTAGAACAAGAATCACCCCCTGAAACAGCTTGAAACATCTCACACAAGGACCTCCATTTCTGCTACACCAGAACAAAACAACCATAACCAGCCATTCTCAAAGCTCTCCAAGCTTCATTTCATCATCAGGGTGTTCAAAGGAGAGGGATTGCACCAAGTTTGAGGCCAGAAAGCTCCAAAGTTCAAGGCTCCAGTTCAGGTATCATCAAGAACATTTTTTCTAGAAATGCAATCTCTTGTTATAGGATGATAGAGTTTGTTTCACTGATCATGTTAAGCTTTGAAACACTGAAAATGGTTGAGAAATGAGTGTGTATGCATGTTCTGAAATTTTTGCATTTTTCTTGATTTTGCTCGAATCTTGTTGTTGATGCATTGTAAATGTGATTTTGTGATTGATTCATGTTTGGGGTGGGTAGAGGATGAAATCTGGAGAGTTAGAGCACTTGAAACAGCCTAGGGAATGAGTTTGATTTTTGGTTGGCCGGAGAAAATGACCGGAGGTCATTTCACGCATAATGAATCGATTCATTCTAGCTTGAATCGATTCATGCTGTTGAGTGGTTCCTGGATTTCGCAAAATGAATCGATTCATCCTTTGATGTATCGATTCATGCTGTTTAACTAATTCTGTTTTCTCAAAAATTGATCTGTATGAATCGATTCATCCAAGCTTGAATCGATTCATTCTTCTGTTAACCAATTTTAATTCATTTTGTTTGTATTTTATTTGCATGAATTTTAAAAAATAGCAAAACATGTTAAAAAATTCTGAATTTTTTTGTCAAGCATTTCATTAATTTTCAGAACCCAAAAATATTTTTATTTTTATTTTTTGCATTAAAAATTATTTTTAAATCATTTAAATGTTTATCTTTAATTAATTAATGAAAATTAATTAATTAAAAATGCATTTAGGTATTTAAAAATCACAAAAAAATTCACATTGCATTTTAAAACATTTAGAAACATTATCAAACTCTCAAAACAAATTTCTTTTTGGTTCTTGACCTATTTTAACAATTTTCATTGGAATTAAATTTGTTTAAAGGCAATATTTTTGTTCAAACTTAGAAAAATTCATTCTGCCTAACCATGAAGAGTTTGATAATGGTTCTTCTTGCATTGTATCCTTCATAGCATATAGTTTCTAGGGTAAAATTGGTTTGAATTTATCTTTCATTTTCAATTTGATGAGCATTTTTCCTTTTGAGGTACCTTGAAACCCTAGTTGACTTGAGAAAATCATAACTCCCATTAGGTTTAGATTTAGGTCTCCTTCTTTGGGAAGTGAACTTGTGTAGGTTTAGGGTTCCTTTGATCCCATTTTCAATTTTTTGTCATGTCATTTGCTTCTGATTTTGAATTTTGTGTTGCATGTTATGCATAAACCCTAATTCTTGCCTTCATTTGCATCCATCTCTCATATGCTTGCATTCAAGAACTTGCCATGACATTTTGTGCATCCACATGATTCATAAGACATCTTAGGACATGTTGAAATCATTTTTGATCATTGCATCATTCATTTGGCATGTCATATCTTCATTGCATTTCATAAGCTTTCATGAACTTCCATGGTTCAAAGCATGCTCCATATACATCCATTCTCTTGCATGCTCACACATGTGCATCTTGCATGACTTTGCACCATCTCTTAGCATCATTTGCATCATGTGTATGATTCTGACTTTGGCCTTTGCCCATCCATATGCATTGTTTCATCTCATGTCTTCCCTTATGCATCTTGTACTAACTTTTCAGGTTAATGGTAAGTTTGTTTGGGAGGTGGATTTGCCTCCACCTCCTACCTCTTCTCACCTCATCATTTTACATACTTGCTGCATTTTTGCTTGTCTTTGAGTGAGTTTTCTCACTTGTGCCTCTCTTCCCTCTTTTCTCTTCTCATCTCATCCCTTTTCTATCTTGCTTCTCCTTGGTGGCTTCCTTGAAGATTTCTCCTCTTAAGCTTCACAAACCCTAGGACTTCCAAGCATGATAACATTTTAGGATTGTTTAGTCCCCCTTAGACTCTTTCCTTTGTGTCATCTTTGAGTCTTCTCTTCTCATCCCATAATCAAGGACTAAACCCTAAAGGCTTTAAGGCTTTGTGATTAAGCTTATGCCTGCATCCTTCTATTAGGATGGAGTGTATAACTTTAATCCTAAGTGTTAAACCCTTAATGTGTTTAAATCCTTTAATCAATTCACTTAATAATCATCAAGACATCAAGCTTGTAACTTGGGCCTTGCATTAGGGTTCTAATTCTTCCTTAATTGGTTAAGAAGGACTAACCCTAGTGTTAATGGACAAGTCCCCCTCAGGTTGTCTTACCAACCATAAAAATCACTTCTTCATCTTATCATTAACTAAAATCCATTTAATAAAGGCTTTGTTTTGTCATAAGGTTAATCCCTAATCATGGATTAAGTTGAGGAGCCTTCCTCAGCTTAAATGTTCTCATCTATTATCCTTCTATTAGGATGGTGTAATGAGTCCATTAAATCCTTGATTATGGCTTAAACTCATTACTTAACACTAAACAAAAACAACAAAAACATCTAAATAATCACAAGTAGGTTAATAATCTTAATCCTATATCATGGTGATTAAGTGTGAGGTGTTTACTTCACACTTAAGGTATTCTCATTACCCCTAAATAGAGGGAAGATGTGATGAGTATACTAACCCTTGGTTTAGGCTTAAGCTCATTAACTTATGACAAATTCAAAAAGCAATAAAAAACTGAAAACACAAAAACAAACAATAATCGTGTCCTCCGGGATTCTTTTCTCATCTCATTCACTCACAAACGAGAACTCGCTTCTTCCGTCTAATGCAAGACAGTTAGCACCTGAGCCAGACAGGTCATACACTTGAGCATAGGCAAGTAAGCAGTTCACAAGTCAATTCACCTTTCAGTCTCTTTGAGTCGAACTACGGTGTTCTGACTTCCTCATTGCACGAGAGGATACGTAGGCATAACTTAACTGTTATCGAACAAAAGTCTCTGTCTATTCCCCCTCTTTCAGCATTATTCTTTAAGCCTCATAGTCTTGAGCATCTCATTCTTGTTCTCACACTGACACTTCTCTTATACACTTCACTTTTATTTTACACTGACACTTGCATTCTTTCCAGCTTTGATACACAGATTGCACTGACACTACCCCTCTAAAACACAAATATTTTAAGCGTGGATCCCGTCGAGTACGGCGGACAATCTGGGTGCTAATACCTTCCCAGGTTGTAACCAACCCCCTTTCTCAGTATCTCTGGTTCGCAACCGTCTTATCCATCTTTTTCCTAGGTTTATGCAGCATTACCTTTCCCCCGGGATAAAAATGCCTAGCTGGCGTCTCTTGTCTTTTGAGTTCACCCTTGTGTGTTCTCTTTCATTTCGCCGACCGTTCGCGTCTGTACCCCTTCTGACCCAGGTGTCATTTTGGTGGGAGCGACACTTACAAGCAAAGGATATTATCTGGGTTAATTAGGGCTTGCGGTGCATTGACATTCTTCATAGTTGCGGAGGATTCCCTAATGTTCCATTGATCGGGAGGAAAAGGGGAATTAATTATAACCCTTCTCTCACGGTTAGACAGTTCGGGTATGCCTTAAAGGAACCACCAGCCGCTGTGGACATCACAGAGTCCTTGTACTTCCAATCGACGGATGGATTCGAGATTGCTCAGAAAGCTTCTAAAGCTTGGCATAGTCGAAAGACAAGAGGGAATAAGACTTTGGGAGTAGGGAATTTTCGAATGTATCCACCGTTTGCAGAATGGCTGAGAGAACGGGTTGAAGTGTTACTGTTACCATTTGGGCCTACACCTCTTCTATATCCCACGATCATTGAACAACCTACCACAGTTAGCATTGAAGAGTTCAACAAGATGAAGACGGAAAGAGACGGTTTGTTAAAGGAGAATGCACAATTGGGCCAGGAGCTTGCTAAAGCTAAACACGCCAGACTTGAGATTGAGTGGAAAGCTCAAGAAGAAGCTAAGAGGCATGCTATTGCAAGGAAACAGTGTGAAGTTGAGTTAGCTCGGTATGAGAGGTTCGAGTTTGCTACTAGAAGTTCTTCCAAGGAACACATTGACACTAGAAGGCAACTGATCAGAAGACCTTGCTGTTTGAGAACATGAAAAAGAGACATGCTGCTTACAGAATCAAAAGAGAGGAACAAACAAAGTTCAAGCTGAAGAGATCGCAGGTAAGCTAAAAGAGAAAGACGAAGAGATGGCCGGTAAGTTGAGAGAAAAAGATGCAGAACTTGCTAAAGCCCGAGAAGAAGCTGCTTACTACAAGCGGATGATGATTTGCTACCAGAAGAAGCTGAAGAGATTTGAAGACAACCAGGTGCAGACGAAGGAGCTGGTAGAAGTTCCAAAGGCAGGACCGATCATTGACTTCAACCTAGATAGAGGATCACATTGACAAAGACATCTTTCTGTTTGCTTGTATGTTGTGGGATTACCATCAGAACTGTTGATGGAATCTTTTTATCATTGCACTTCTGTTTGAATCCATGCTTTGGGTGTTTTGACTATATCAACAAAAGTTCTTATCATAAAAAGGTTTTCTTTACTATCATTATGTGTGCTCTCGCTTTGTGATTATTGAAACGTCTGACACATTTGCAAAAACACGTTGGTCTTCGTATTCTTGGAATTGTTTGGCACGTCTGCTACACACACACACCTTATATTATCAACATTGCTTGTTATTTACAGCAAAAAGAGCTTCTGTCTTCATCAAACCCACAAAACTAGAATCAGGGGATGGGATGCCCTAAAAATGGATCGACATGCCATAACATTCATTTCCTGCATATCATATTCTTGTGTTTTTGCAGGTTACCCAGAGTTTCTAACTTATTTAACTACAGGCAATATAGCTGGTCAACGCGTTCACCGATATCCGACTAAAAGAAACCGAGTAAGGATGGCTGAACGAATGCAGACTGATCTCAATGAGCTCCGACAGAGGATGGATCAGTTCATGGAAATGATGACTGGCATGGCCCAGAACCAGGAGCGTCTTCGGATGATGGTTGAGCAACCTCATGGGAATGTTAATACGGGAATACCAGCTGAGAATGTGGATTCTAACGCTGCCCGTAACGGAGAACCTAATCCAAATAGGACCACAGCCCGTAATGCAGGTTTAGAAGACAATCAAGAGGACCGGTTCACTCTACTAGATGCTGATATGGGTAACATGAATGAGATCAACAATCGCAGGTATGAAGAGCTGGCAGAGAAGATCAAGGCCATGGAATGTCAGAATTCCTTGGGCATCGATGTAACCAGTTTCGGATTAGTACCAGGAGTCAGAATCCCTCCCAAGTTCAAGGCACCATTGTTTTACAAGTACAACGGCAGCACGTGCCCTAGGACTCACATTCACGCGTACTTTGGAAGTATCTCGGCTCACACTGATGACGAGAAACTTTGGATGCATTTCTTCCAAGACAGTTTATCTGGAGCTTCGTTGAGCTGGTACATGAAGCTAAGTAGGGTCTCTATTCGAAGTTGGAAAGATCTAGCTGAAGCATTCCTCAAGCAGTATCAATACAACATTGATATGGCTCCGAATCGCACTCAGTTGCAGAACTTGTCACAAGGACCTAAGGAAAGTTTTAAGCAGTATGCCCAGAGGTGGCGTGAGCTGGCCGCACAGGTTCAACCTCCATTGCTGGATCGGGAAATGGCCGACATGTTTATGGGCACCTTGCAAGGTGTTTACTTGGATCGTCTAGCCGCCTGCCCGTCCATTTGTTTTTTTGATATCGTCATTGCGGGAGAAAGAATAGAGAATTTTCTGAAATTGGGAAAGATTCAGGATGCAAGCAGTTCTAGTTCTTCTGGTGTGAGAAAGCCTTTTGGAAACGGCCAAAGAAGAAGAGAAGGCGAGACAAATGTTGTGTATAGAGGCCGAGACAGAAATTATCCTCAAGTTTACTACCAAACAGCTGCAGTGACTATTACTCCACAGGTTCAACAACAACGACCACAGGGTCAGCAACAACAGGTACAGAGACCAAATCAAGAAAGAACAAGAGCGAGAAACCGCAGACTTGATCCCGTCCCATGCCCATATGTTGTATTGCTCCCAGAGTTGCTAAAGTTGAACCTGGTCGAACTTCGTACCATGAGACCTCCTGCTCCTGACAATCTACCTCCGAATTTTGATGCTAATGCCAGGTGCGAATTCCATTCAGGTGCCCAGGGGCACAGTATTGAGAAGTGTTGGGCTTTTCAGAACAAGGTACATGACCTAGTTGACTCCAAGGCAATCAATTTCGCTCCTCTCCCAAATGTACTCCAGAATCCGATGCCTAATCACAATGGAACCGGTGTCACAGTTATTCTACCAGATGGTTCACATTAAGCTGAAGTCTTCGAATTAATCACCCAGGACGCCAGGGTATTCATGAAGCAAATATAGCCAGCAGTATTCAAATACTCTCAGTGGTGGCATTCATGTGTTTGCCTTTCTTCATTGTTCATTTTCATCCCTATTGAGGGGAACTACGTCGCTCTGATTCTTCATTGGTCATCAGTCAATGGAGATACGTAGGCAGAAGATCGTCAGGTCTTTCCGAGCAACCTTATGGGGCAACTTTACTCCCCAACTTCACTTCTCCCTTCAGACGTCTCGTGTCAGAGTTAGAATAGCTAGAAGAAGAAGTATGACTACCATGGTTAGGTATACAATTGCAAGTTTGTGAAAGAGCTATTAATCACTGAAAGTATCCAAGACTGACAGGTCCAGACGGAGCCAAGCCTCCTCAACTACGGCAATATTCAGTTTCTTTACTGCATTTCCATTTGTAGTTTCTTTTATATGCTAAACATTTTTCTACATGTATGAAATTTGTTTGCTTTTGAATGTTAGCAATAATAAAACTCACATGTTTTTCTTGAAGTAAATTCATTTGCATTCCCTTATAACTTTGCATGTGTACATCGCAATACCAATTGTCGTGCTTAAATTCTATGAAGGAGGATGACGAAACAAAAACGCAAAATCTCTAATTGTGTGCTCTCGAGTAAGGCCTTGTTAACGATGTACATGCTGTGTTTCAAATCCCTAAACACTGGAGATATAAGGAAGATAGACCCTCGCTAACCCCTTTGAGCCTTGAAGTAGGAGTTTCTTTTCAAATGAAAAAACCCTCACATGTAACCCAGGGGCAGGGTAGATGTCAGCTAGTCGGACCAAGCGTTCAGGCTTTCATAAAGGAGTGTATTTGAAGATCCATTGCATTCTACTATACTAATCAAGAGGTCCAAAGACCCGAGACCACAATGGTTATCCAAGTCAAAAGGTCCAAAGATTGACAACCACAATGGTTATCCTTCGTCGACCACAAAATGAGGCAGACACAACCCTCGTGAAGCAATCAAGGCAAACGGTGTCACACGAATCGTTCAAAAAGAAAAAAGAAAAGAAAAAGCCCGCTAAGTCGAAACTTGAAAACAAGCGACTTAGGAAAAAGTTAGGGCATCCCGCTGGACTTCACAATCAAAGATTCACAAGAATCAGTCCAGGCAAACGTTAGGGATAAGCAAAATAACGCAAAAGCGAAAGACGAAAAGGATTACACAAGAAAGATCCTCAAATGAGAACAAAGTCGTGCGGCACAGACACGAAAGATGGAGGAGTGACTGACTCTCAACAATAACTGGATTGGTGCTTAAACCGATAGCAGCAATGGTTCCTCAATCAACACGAAACCCTTATGAAAGGTGAATGCTCGTGAAAACTAGCTGAACATAGGAATGGAGAACATCACGAAGAGTGGGGGGCACAAGTAAACTTCGAGCCTATATCCTTTGTTTCTATAACCGTGAACTAGGCCACGATACAACCCTTAAAAGTCCTAACTGAAACAGGGTTAATTCAAGAGCGTACTACTACGAGGCCGCATTCCTGACTCCTATGAGTTATGCTAAAAGACATTTGTTGGTATTGCATGTACATACTTTCATTCAAAATAATATCGTATCTTAACCAGTGATTTGCTCACGAAGGTTTACGATCCCTTTTCAAAACTTCAAGATTAACATGTTTGTTGCATTGGAATTTTCATTCTAAGAATAAACATTTTCTCGCTTGCATACATTTGTTTGGCATCATAAATGGTTCACATGCGGAAATTCAATCCAGAAGCTTAAGCTTGCCAAGTTGAGAAGTTTAAAACTTCTGAAAGACTGTCACGTCGAGGTACACTTTTCTGAGAAAGCTTCATTGAGCAAGGACTTTCCTAATTAGTCACAGTAAGAGCAAGCCAATCCGGGGCAGTTAAGTCGAGCAATCTCTTCAAACTTCAGTCAAACTGGGGCAATCACCTCGAGATTCAAATCTCTCCAAGAGCGAAGATTAGTCAGTCAGGTGCAAAGCTATTCAAATACTCGTACTGGGGCAGGCCACTCCAATAGTACGAGAGTTCATTCTTTCCCTAAGACAGACGATCGGAAGCATTTATCCGGAGTATAGAATACTGTGGTCACTTGTCAAGCCAACTATCTCGTTCAACACTTCTGACAGATACAAACTCCTATGCATTGACAATGGTTACCTCCTTAGCAAGGTTGTTACGCTGATTCATGCAGTCATTACGATACCTAAGAGTTTAAAGACACCAAGTCTTTTGTAAAATCCTCTTGAGGCAAAATCCATACGGAAGCAACTGATCCCCAGCACGAGACAATTTGAAATCTTTCCTCCTCAGCAGGACGTGTCTCGGTGTTGTTATCACCAACAAGCAAATAGAAGTTATCCTCACCAAAGTCATTACTTTTTCCTTCAGATGGTTTCCTTGATCTCGGTTCCTCAACAGATCTAAGGCAATTCCTATTCCCCTAGAAGATTTCAGATAAATCATTCTCCTTCCCAGCAACTCCATAAGAGTGGATAATCCCTCAATAGTTGAGGTATCCCCTGACACAGTCCTCAAATCTAAAGTCCAATTTATTTTTGGCAAAGGTGGTAATTCGGGACAAATGAATTATTCACGCTCTTCTCCAACAGAGATGTTATCCCCACAGGACTTCTTGGGATCAAATACGCGATAGGAATTTATTTCACATTCACACCAGTTTATTAACGATACTCAAGACATAACATCCCTAGTGTCATGGGGCAACATGCCATGCAATTCAAAATATGCAAAGCCCAGCCACAGGCTGGCCGAAGTCCACCCGCAGTGTGGCAAATTCCCAAAGTCCACCCGTAGTGTGGAAATTTATCCCAAGTCCACCCGCAGCGTGGCAATTCATTCAAAGTCCAGCCGCAGACTGGCCAAAGTCCACCCGCAGTGTGGCAAATTCTTAAATTCTCCCGTAGTGAACAAAAGCCTCCCGTAGTGAGAAAAAGTCTCCCGTAGTGAGCAAAAGCCTCCCGTAGTGAGCAAAAGTCTCCCGCAGTGAGCAAAAGTCCACCCGCAGTGTGGCAAATCTCAAAAGCCTCCCGTAGTGAGCAAAAGTCTCCCACAGTGAGCAGAAGTCCACCCGCAGTGTGGCAAATTGTCGAACGTCCACCCGCAGTGTGGCAGATCGTATCGTGAAGTCCAACCGTAGATTGGCAAAAGTCCATCCTCAGAGGTGGCAAAGTATCTTAAAATTCTATCGCAAGCTGGTGAAAGTCCACCCACAGCGTGGCAAGTCGTTATTCGTCTAACTCCATCCAATAATACACCATTAAGGCATTGTTGCAGCCTATCAAAATCCACTCGTAGTGTGGCAAGCCAGTAGCCTTCTGGCGTTACTCAAAAGGCATCCCCTGTTTACTATTATTCCCATCATAAGTATATCCAAGCAGAGATCATTCGGTTGAGTTTATCTCTCTGTTCTACTGCCACAAAGTGCAAATTTTCTGGCTGTTCCTGATATTCAATCCCTGCATACCTCAAATGTCTAAAAGCAACTGCTATCATCCATTCACGCCTACAGAGATTGAATAGGGGCAACTGTAACACCCCAAAATTTGCCCTCATATTTATTACCATCTGACTGGTATGTGTTTCACATTTGCCTACATCACTCCTTAGTTCATAAATTTGCAGTCATGGATTTTCATTGGCTCATAGGGTGCAGGATCAAAGCGTTTCCTTGTGATATGAATGTTCATTGGAGATTCATCCGGCTAGTGCGCTCGAGGCTAAGGCAAAAGGATGAGCTCTCACCAACATAAAGATTTCCTTAGTTTCATCAAATAACAAGTTCAATTAATTGGAATGCCAGACACAAGTTCATAAGAAATATATATATATATATATATATATATATATATAAATGTACATGATAAGCCCATATCTATAATCACATGTAAGTTCAATATCCAAAGGCTCATTTTGGATTAATCGACTTCACTCTTCCATGCCCACACCATTTCCTTTAATTCTAAAACTTCTTACGATCCATTTAGAGCATGTTAATGGTCATTAATAATGTCTATGCCATCTCCAAATTTATTTGTTTATTCATTAATGATAAACCCATTTATAGTCACATTGAGTTCAATCCATTACCACAAATTAAAAGGTCCATTTTTAGAAAATCATTTTTTCCCAATTGAGAAATTTGGTTGACTTTATTTCTGCTCTACTGGTTATTCTAATGGGCAGTATTGTCATTTATAAATATTTCGGTATGTCAGATTAATTTCAGCTTCACTTCAGCTTTGGTTCTATTATTTCCATTAGATCTATCAAAAAGGAGATATGACCTGGACTCCCTCACTTTATTTTTATATCAAATATATTAGCAGAAAAGCTACCAAAAAATTTCAAAGTAACAGGAGGGAGTTACATAAGCCGAAAAAAAACAAACAAAAATGGAGATCCCGAATTCACTTCATATTCTAATTAATGCTTACAACTTAAATGGACTTAATTTGACATGCTTAAATCCTCAATTTCTCTTTGAGTTTTACCATTTTCCCACCCAATTCTAAGTTGTCAAACTATGGCAACATCCTCACTCGATACCTCCTCCGCTTTCCGAATTCGTAATCCAATCCATTGATAGCTGCAGCATATAGCTTATGTGTACCATCTCCGGTGTCGGCTCCTTTGAAAATACCGCCAGACGAACCACCGAGTGAGGCGACCGAAGCTATTTGAAGAGCCCTTATTGATGAAGCTAGAATTCCACTCATTATACCGGGACTTACGAAGACAGCAGCAGGCTTTGAACGGGTCATACGACACGCTGTGAATGAACAAAAATAAACAAGAAAAATCAGTTCTACTTTCTGAATAAGGCTATGCAAAGAGAATCAAGATTGTTACAAAATGTTCATACCTGAAGAAACTGTATCGATATCGGCGTTCTTGACAAAAACAGAAATAGCTGAATTTCCATCTACCAAAGACGCAGTTCAATAGCTCCATCATTCGGAAGCGCGGTCTTTATTAAACTCGTCGCCAAGTCGTCATCTATTTCTCTCCCTGCAAAGTCGCATCACAAAAAGAGGTGAATTGTAAAGAATCAATTACAAGATATTGAAGAAGGGGGAGGCAAGAGGCAGTTATGGGTTATGGGACCCCTAGATAGAAATCAGAGAAAACCACTTCAAACTGATTTTTCACTGAAAACAGAATTGCAGGAATGCTAACAGAAATTCAGTTGCACTTATAATAGAAAATATAACCGAATTCATAACCAACTTTTACCTGAGAAATCCCAAGATCACCCTCAGTTCATCACCACTATAAAACTCGGCAATCTCATTCTTCATTGCTTCGGTTGGATCTTCTTCAATCTAATCCTCCATTCTCCTTCCAACTTCTTCATCGTATTTCTCTCACTCACTTTCACCAGATTCATCACTCATCTCTCTGACTCTTCTCCATTAAGCTTCACTTTCATCCTTAACTCTCTGCAGAACCACCTTTTGATTCTATCTTCATCACCATCATTCACCTTCACATTTCAAATCTCCATCAGATCTTCATCAATCACCCTGCAAACTAGAAGCAGAAGTATCAACAAAAATCAAAAGAAGAATCAATACAAAGAAAAGCAGTTACACCTCCTAACCGATTTTGTAACAAACTTATAACAGAAACTAACCTGAACAAAATTGCATCTATAAGAACCAGGTTGCTGCAGATTCATAGGGGCTCTCTGATTTTCTTCATTCTTCTTCCTCATTCTTCACCTTCATTCATTCTCCCCCTCTAGATTCATTCTCCCTCACTTTTCCACTATCTTCTTCAACTTTCTTTTTTCTTCAACCTTCATCTTCACTCAATCTTCATCTCCAATCTCCAACACCAATCCTTCAAACTCCTCCGCATCTTTACTAGCTTCAATCTGGATCCAAAAGCATCCATCCATCTTCTCTAATGTTCAAGGGAACAATCCTTCATCATCACTGACACAAAAATTGCATTGATCTTTCGAATCTTCTCACAGCCCTGCATCCATAACAGAAACGGAATTGAAAGAAGACGAAATTATTAGGATTCATATTAAAGATTCACAACACCGAGTCGGAGCAAGTGCGACACAGCTTAGCGAGAACTCAACAACAACAACAACAACACTCAAAAAAACGGAGTCAAGCAGCGTGTTGACACGAAGCTTACCTCGAAGCGTCGCGTCGTCGTCTGCAATCAAGAAGTCGTTGTATTCTTCCGGCGAACGCGTCCTTCTCGCCGACGATCACAGGTACACATCCTCGAGTTCTTGTAGCTGTAAATTAGAATCCGGTATGAGTTTCTCGCGGTGTTGTTGCTTGCACCGGTTTTGGCGTGCGTCCTTTTGTTTTTTGTTGACGTTCATCTTCGGACGCGCCGATCCCGTCATTGGTTTGAGTTCATGGAAGACGTCATTGACAGATGTGAAGATGGAAGTTAGGGTAGCGCGGTGGCTCTTCGGCGGCGGATTAGGGTTAGAGAAGGAAAATTAGGCTTGGATAAGGTAGGATTTAGGATGGAGGAGGTGATGTTATGGATTTGGGTCATGATTCATGGTGGGATGTCCGACGGGGAGGAAATGAGGAGGATCCGCCGCCGCCTCTAGGGTTTGAGAAAGGAAGGAGAAGGTGAGAGATGAAGGTGGAACGTGCTTTATGAGAGAGAGGCTTGATTTCTTCTTTGTTTTATTTTTAGGTTATAATATTATCACTTAGGTCTTAAGAGTGAATTGATTCAGATTCTTGGAATAAAAGAGAAATTAAAATTCATAATGACGATTAATTGGTACAAGAATAATAAAGGACTTGTTAACAATAGTTAATGCTGGTTAATTATGGTTTGAATTTTGAAATTTACATTAAAAAAAACTCAAGTGTTTCTTCCGCATTTTTTTGTTTTCTTTGGGAGATAAGGTTATGTGGTTTTGGGTCCAATCCGGCGGTGACACTTGTCACCGTCCGGTTGGACCATTTTTTTATATACTCCCTAAGCTGATGCACGAATTGGGCCCTAGCGAATTACTATCTACACCATGCGAACAAGCCCAATTCCCTTTCTAACCTCAAAATTGCTTCTCTGGAACCCCCTCCTACATTTCCCTTGTTTTTTTATCTTTCTATTTTATTAGTTTTCAATTTTAAATCACAAAAAATATTAAAAGACATAATAAAATTCTATAAAAATTATAGTAGGATATTAAGGCAATTTAGAACTTTTCCCATTTTTTCTTTCTGAATTTAATCATTTTTCAATTTAATTTCGATTTTTAATTTAATTGATTGTAATTTGAATTTTCACATGGACACATAAATTTGTACAATTTATTTCTGCCACTTCCTATAACTTTTTTTGCCCATTCTTTTTGCTATGATTAGAGGACAAATTAAAGTACCTAGAATATTTTTGGTGTATGTTTTATGACATTTTTTCTACTGTTTTGGTAGTGTGATTTGTATAAATTTGTGATTAAATCTTACATAGAATTAAATGACCATTTACCATAGTTAGACTTAGAATTTTTGAGAGATTTTTTAATGCAATGTTATAATCAGGTTAAAGACCCTAGGAAATTAATTTCACATTTTTTCCATGAACTTTGATATTTTTTGGCATTTTAATTCATTTCCATCATATTATGCATATTCATGATTCATGTCATTCACTAACTATTCGTTTTTTGTGCAAGGTATTTTTTCAAGGATTGGCTTATGGACTTGGATATTTTTATGCCTCAATTATGTTTGTGTGCTTTGTTATGTAATAGCTTAGAACTTGTATGTTTGTATAGTTATTATAATTAGGATAGAAAAGATAAAACAAATCGATAGAAAACAAAATCTCAAAAATGAAATAAATAAGATATTCGATCCAACGTCGAGTAAATTTTCAAATAAAAAAATAAAGTTGCATGGGACTTTAGGGTTCCTCGATTACCATCGTTCCACTCCATTCAACCAAAAGTAAGCCTTGTATGTTTCACACCATAAGTCGTGCGTCTTAGCACCACGCAATCGACCCACCCGATCCATTGTTTCATCCCATTTACATTTCATTCATGTTTTTACCCACGATGACTTAGGAGGACCATATTGTTCACTATTAACTTCTTTTACTTGTATCTTTAGTTTAATGTCTCTTAGGTAGATTTAATCTCAAACCTCACTAACCATAAGTCATCTTTGAATTCAATTAACTTAGGGTAAGTCTAGTTTCCCTTAGAATTTTTCCTTTTGTAATTTGAGTCTCTCTTCTCATCTTTAAGAAAAAATCAAAACACTTAATAAAGGAAAAGGTGTACAATGCGCCACGAGCCTTAAGCTATACGAGAAATGACTAGTGGAGGTCTCCTTCACTCTTCTAGGATGCTTTACAAACGTTCCATTGGGGGCGATCTTGGAAAGTATTCGCTCCTGTGTCATAGTCTTTAGTGTTGTACATGCGAAAAACACAATCTTAAAAACACTTCTTCTAAAAGCCAACAAACCAAGAAGTCACGTCTTCTCTTCTCATCTCATACTCCTTTCGGACGAACATGACTTGTCTCGACAGTTCAAACAGCGATACGGTAAACACCCTCGAGTCAGAGCCGGTAACACCTGAGCTAGAGCTAGGGAAACGTCATCCTAAAAACCACAAACGAGTTTCAACCTTAGTTAGACGAACTACGGCGTCTCTGATCCTCATTTATCCCGATGAGGTACGTAGGCAGCGGGGTAGGGCCCGTTCGAGCACATTCTTTATTTTCCCTACATTTTCCCCATTCTTTCTTTTTGTTCTCTTTTAATTCCTTTTCTCATTTCCATTCCATTCCAGATAGACATTATTTCATTTCAGCAGCATATTATTTCTCACCCTTTGAAACAAAACAAGCAAGCGTGGATCCCGTCGGGTACGACGAACGATCTGGGGTGCTAATACCTTCCCAGGTCGTAACCGACTCCCGAACCCCGATCTTTGGTTCGCAAGACCTTGTCCTTTCCTTCTTCCTCAGGTTTGTGCAACATTACCTTTCCCATTCCTTCGGGATAAAAATGTATGGCTGGCGAATCTACCTTTTCGGCGCCACTTTCGCGTTTGTACTAGGATGAAAATCCCGGGAGCGACACATATGATGCACATGCTATAAATGATTGATGTAAATGAGGCATATGAGGTGATCGAAACGATAAAAGTGCCAGCTTGGTGGAGTTTTGGTATGGTAGTTGCCAATAATGATTGGACTTTGGGAGAGTTTGATTCCCCGACACTCGATCTTCGACGATGTATGGTCAGAGGATGGATCTGAATGCTCCAAATTAGGTTATTTGCTGATGAGCGGAGCGACTTAATTGACACGTGACAATTGCTTTGCTTTGAATGATTGCCAACGTCTAACAAGGACTGCCTATTAAGTTGGGGAGTAGAGATAGGAAGATTTGCTTCCTGTTTGCTTGCCCCTGTTTGTAGGGTATTGGAAAGAATTCAGGTGGGGAAACTTTGAGAGTAACCATGACATAACCTGCCCTAGTGTCTGGATTTGGTATGTGTCTGCCCCTTACTGAACCTTTGAAGGCGATCTTGCCCCTGATCGAGCTGTTGAGAAAGATGTTTCCCCTAATTGAGTTGATTTTGAAGAAGTATTGATTCATGTTAGCACTAATGAAGTTCAAGTTTCTCTTTTGACCGCCCCTTGTTGGGATTGCACTGATGTCAAGCACTGATTTGCAATTAAATTATTCATACACAAATGGTAGCGTTAATGCAACGTTCATGTAAGTTTTGAAAAGCCGTTTTATTTTGAATGTTGTGAAAGTGTAACGAATGGACCGTTGGTCCAAATGTGGTGCTGATTTAGAAAGTGCGTAAAAAATGCAGCAAGAACAATGTGCGATCAAGATTGAATATTAGCAAATATATGGGAGTCAGTTTACGCAACCTTGTTGGTAGCATTCTTTTAGAATAAACCCTACCTCAATTAGGACTTTTGAGGGTTGTAACGTGGTCTGGTTAATGGTTTGAGAAACAAAGGATATAAGGCTCAAAGTTTGATTTGTACCCACCCTTTCTTCGTAATGTTCTCCAGTCCTACGTTCAGTTAACTCTACACATGCATTTGTATTGACTTTGCAAAAGTGAAAATGAAGCTTCAAAGTTTGCTTGAAATGGCAGTAATCTTATTTTGCTGGTGACCCTTTGATTCTTGATTTGGTGGTCACTGATATTTGTTTTGCTTTTGCTGAGGATTTAATCTCCTCTTTTGATTTGTTCTTTCTTTTGTTTTATTTTTCGACTAAGTCTCCCTTCGGGTGCTCAACTTAGCGGTTTTTTTGTATTTTGAATGTTGTGACTGCCAGATCATTTGTTGATGGTCCTCCGACGGGATGTCTCATCTTGCAATTCGAAGGTGTAGTCAGGCTAACTGAACAACTACCCTGCCCCGGGTTAGATGTAAGGGTTGTATCCGAAAGAAAACTCCTACTTCTAGGCTCTAAGTGGTTGACTAGGGATTAACTCCTTATATCTCCAGTATTTGGGAATTTGAAAGAATGCATGTACATCATTGACGAGGTTTTATCCGAAAGCATACCGCAACAGTTATGGGTATTTTGTTTTCATCATCCTCCTTCAAATATTTGCTAAAGTGAAGTGAGAGAAATTTTTGTGATTTTTGCGATAAATGATAAATAATGAGCGAATGCGAATAGATTGATTCAAAACATGCATAAACATAACATTAACAAAACCAAGTACAGATAACAATGTTCAGAGCAAATAGTATTTAAACAAACATTACAAAATAACAGAAATGCGGAAATCATAAATGGCACTGGCTGCCTTGATTTGAGGAATTGAACTTCTCTTGATTGAATGCTTCAGAACTGGAGACTACTTAGTTTGGTCTTCAGCAACCCCTTCAAATGTCTTCACTTGTTGGCACCGTGCGGAGGCATTGGATTGTTCTGGACATTTGGATTTCTCGGAGTGAGGGTGAGATCCTTAGAGTTGATCATATCCTGAACCATGTGTTTGAAGGCATGGCAATTCTCGACGGTGTGACCTGGAACGCCTTTGTGATACTCACAGCGGGCATTGGCATCATAGTTCCAGGCATTACCAGTCTGAGGTGGCATATCTTTCAAAGTAAGAGATCCTTTTGCCATCAGCTGATTAAAGATTTCAGAATATGACATAGGCAGGGGATCAATGTGCCTATCATATCCTCTTTGTTGATATGGTGGGCGCTGTTGAGGAGCGCGTTGGCGTTGTTGACCAGGCTGTTGTGGATAAGCCGGTTGCTGGTACAGATTGGGTGCAAATTACGCAGCAGCGACCATAGGATACGGACGTGGTTGATAAGCCATATGAGGTGGAAATGGAGCCTGAATGGCCCGCTGATAAGGCATTGGAGGAACTGGCTGATATGGCATAGGAGCATATTGCACAGCAGCAACATAGGGGTATTGGTAGTAGGGAATTGAAGTAGGCGCACTCTGTTGAGGATTCCCACTTGCAGCAGAAATGGCATTTGTTTCGCCCTTTTGTACCTGTTGAAAGGTTTCTTGACATTGGCTTGATTGTTAGAACCTCCTTGGATATTTCCACTTTTTAGACCCTCTTCAATTCTTTCTCCGACCATTACCATGTCTGAAAATCCAGAAGATACACTGCTGATCAGCTTTTCATAGTATTGCCCCTGCAAGGTACCCATGAAGATGTCAATCAATTCACGGTCAACCAATGGCGGATGCACTCTGGCAGCTAACTCCCTCCAGCGTTGGGCGTACTCCTTAAAGGATTCGCTTTCCTTTTGAGTCATACTCTGAAGTTGAGTGCGATTTGGAGCTAAGGCAGTGTTGTACTTGTATTTCTTTTTGAATGCATCGGATAGATCAAGCCAAATACGAACATTGTTGCGTTCGAGTTGCATGTACCATTCTAGAGATGCTCCAGACAGGCTGTCTTGGAAACAATGGATCATGAGTCTATCGTCTTTGGCATGAGCGGCCATTTTTCTGCAGTACATTCTCAAATGAAGCTCAGGACAACTGAGGCCTTTGTACTTCTCGAATTCTGAGGCACTCAGAGAGGTTGAGTTGTGTCCTTCCATGATTCGGAGTTTTTCAGCTAACTCACGACACATCTTCATAGCTTCAGATTCTTGAACAACATGAGGGTTTATGATTGGAACAACAGTATGCATCTCATACTCAACTTGATGGTCCTCTTCAGCATGAGGAAACTGGACTTCAGTTGAAATAGGTTGAGCTTGAGGAATAGTACTAACAGTAACACCAGAGGTAGGTATTGGTTGAGAAGTGACTTCTTCAACAGCAGGAGTGAAGCCTGGAGGCAAACCATAGACCAAAGGATTTGGAACTGGAACTGAAGGCATTGCTCGCGAGGTAGATCCTTGCACTAGAGCATTGTTCATTGCGGCAGCAGCTTCGCGACGTTCTTCCATTCTGGCCAAAGCTTGCAAAGTCTCATAAATTTGGTCGATCTTGCTCTTGACCGAGTCAATCTCTTCCCTCATAGCAGCTTGTTCTTCTTGAATCACGTCCATCAGTCTTCTAGTGTTGGCTCGAGTTAGATACAGACGTCTAGCACAATACGGGCATCGGGAAACCAGCTTGATTTACTGAAGATGGAGGAACAGGGAATGAGTTTACGACTTTGGAATGAAATGCAAGATGAACAATTAATGCAAATGAAATTAATATGCGTATGGATGCAATGCAAGATCCAGGATCACGAGTATAATCTGCTATGAGGTGAACCATAGTAACGAGTAAATAAACGGGTATCTCTGATAAAAGTAACCTTAGCAGGTAGACTCTTATAGGATTGTTCTAAGTTCTTTACCCGTAAAACCGCTCAGAGGATAGTTTCTACGGTTATGGATAAGATACTCAAGGTCACGGACGCTGATCGTACTAACATCCTGCCACATGCTAGTTGTATTATGACGATAATAACGATAAGATATATGTTGAGTGGAGTTCTCATGTTAGCCGTATAAGGAGCGGGTCCTCGGAGACTAACACTACGCAACTACCAACATTGAAACCGGTTCTAAAAGTGGTCCCAGCGTCACAACCCTTTCATGAATCAAGTCATGTGACAGGCTAGTTGTGTTATGACGAGATATACGAATAGGTCTACTCTCTGGGGGGGAGCTTTCATGCTAGGCTTGCAAGGAGCGAGTCCTTGGAGACTAACACTAATAACTTCCAATTCTAAACTGGGTGTTCCCTCTTCTTTTTCAGAGCTCAGATGCCAACCCATGATCCAACAAGCAGGTATGATAATAATCATAATAAAGAGAGAGAAAATAAACAAGCATAAATAAAAATCATGAAGAAAACAGATAAGCAAAGTAAACATTGATCGTAAAGTAAACTAAGTTAGGCTTGACTCTCTGAAGTCCCCAGCAGAGTCGCCATCTGTCGCACCTCGAAAAATACGACCTCGCGATAAAAAAATACCGCGGATGAAAGTTAAAACAACAGAGTCGCCACCGAACTTATTTTATTCCAATTAAGGAAAAGGAAAATATCGAGAAGCCTTTTTGAAAAAGCGGATATAACAAGGTCTTTGAAACCAGATTCTAGGTTCGGGAGTCGATTCCGTAAGGGAAAGGTATTAGCACCCCTTACGACCGTTGTACTCAACGGGAACCTCTTAGTTTAACTTGCGATTTAATGTTGACTTATGCTTTCTGTTTTCTTCGAATAATAACAATTAAATACGAATGATTCTAATCTAAGGTTACGGGAAAATGGGTTGTTTGGTTCCTAGGGTGCATGGCAAGGAGTTAGATCCGTGTGCCTACGTATTCCCTTGTGCAATGGGAAAGTCAGAGCTTCGTAGTTCGTGGTACTAAGGTTGATCGGTTTGATTTGATGAACGGTTATTTAGACCGTATTCTAACTGCTAAGCGTTGGCTTGTCTGCCTGGTATAGGAGGCTGAAGAGCTAGCTTGTTTGCGAGATAGAAGGGATCTAAATAGTTCTCTTTTAAAGGATGTTTGATCTGGTTAGGGTTTTTTAAGAATGAAAGTGTAAATAAACCTCGTCTTGAGGGGCGGGCCTCAGGAGAGTTTATTCGAGAATTCGAGGAATGCTAGACTCCAGAATTCAATTCTTTCATTATTTGATATGTATATTAAAAGTTTTAATTACGGAAAGTCGAATGAACAACGTCCCGCGGGGCGAGCCTCAGGAGCGTTCATTCAAGAATTCGAGGAATGCGAGACTCCAGAATTCAGTTATTCCGTTATTTAATTATGAAAATATTTGAATGTCGAAATTCGGAAAAAAAGGTTGGATGGCGAGGCACAAAGCGCTCGACTTACACGGTTTGCAAATCGGTTAAAGCGATAACAAAAAGAATTAAATTATACCGAGACCATTAAATCGGAATAAAATAATAGATATAAATTAATTAATTAAATGAATTCAATAATGTACTAACTAAGGGAAATAATATAATAGAATAGAAATTAAATTGAATTTGTTTTATCAAAATTGAATTATATAATAAATAAAATAAAAGGCCTCATATTGATTAAATTTCCCAATTTAAGATATTGGAAATAATTTAATAATTTTTTATATCATTGGCCCGAAAGATAATTGGAGAAAATATTAAATAATTCAATGAACAATTTTTTTAAGGCATTTTCTTAGTCAAAGAGATTATTAATTAAAGAAAAAATCAGCAAAAATAGATTATAAAAACAAAAACGTCAATTACTAAATCATAAAAGAATAATAACAATAGCAAAAAAAAGAAAATTAAAATAGAGAGGTAGTTTGTGCATGCAGTATGAATATTGAAAACAAATGAGCTTAAAAACTAACTCAAATATATAAGACTGATTTTATAGAAACAGAAATAAAACAAAATGAAAGGTTTTCAAAAATAAAATATAAAAAGTAAAAAAAGAAGCTATGTATCAGGTTATTCTACAAGACACATTTATCAGTGAGAAAATAATAGCTTTTTTCGAGACCCACCCTTTCTCAGATACGACCAAGATACCGCCGACCCTCTTTCTGTTTTTCGATCGGCGGTGGAAAAAGAAAGAAGACGGTGACGACGTTCTCAGCCTCACCTCTCGATTCGCGATTCTCGAAGCCCTCTCTGATCTCGAACCGCTCTGTTTTTCTCGCACGGTGGCTTCTCTCACCTTCTCCGTTTCGGATCTCCTTTCACGGTGGACGGTTGTTTGAACGGCGGAGGTCTAGCGAGTCGCGGCGCAGTGATGCGGAGCGGTTTTGGGTTTCTCATAGTGGTCCGTGTTCGGACGGTTTTGGGTGTTCGAGCGTTGGTCGCGATTTGGGCTTTGATTCACAGATATCGACAAGGTTTGCAGTGATTTTCGGTTTCGAAAACTTCTTAATCTCACGATGGTGAAAACGCTCAATTTCTAGGTTTTCTGGTGGTTGTTTTCATTTTGCGTTTCAGTTCAGCTTATTTCTCAGTTCAACTTATTTCTCAGCTTATTTCTCTGTGTTTTGGTTTTTGAAGGATTAGTTTTGAAGGGTTGTTGAAGAGGATGGTGTAGGTGCGGTTTTTTGAAGATTTGTTATGGTTTGAGCATTGAAGAAGGTTGGAAAATGGAGGTTGAAGGATGTTTGGTGGAGCTTTGGATTGGTTTTTTTGGAAACGACGGGTGGTGGGGCGATTTGGGTGTTGGTAGAGGTGACGAGTTGTTTGCGGCAGAGAAAAGAGGATTATTCTGTGAGCTTTTCTTCCTCTTTCCGTTTTCTGTTTTTTTTATTTGAGTTTTTGATATTATGGTTTTTTGAAGCTTGTTTTGAAAACAACTTTGCAGAGTTTTATTGGGTGATTCCAAGCTCTCTTGAAGAATGAATGGAGGGGTTGTTTTATAGAAAGAGTGAAGGGTGATTTGGAGATTAGTGAGGAATGAATTTGGATAGGAATGACAACTGTTTTTTTATTTTGTGCATATTACATTTTCTGTTATTGAGTGTGTTAGCGTTTTGTGGTGCAACATTTGAAATAGTTGGCTGCTGGTAGTGGAATGAAATATTTCGTACGATTCTTTTTTTTTTGTTGCTTTGGATGCTTTATGAATTGGTGAGGTTGTAAAGGTAGGGTCCAGTTGATGCTGATGGTATCACATGACTAAACAAAAGGGGAAATTGAATTGAATTGATTTACGGTAGTTATGTAAAAAAATGTGGCTGAAAAAAAAAAGGGTTAGAATATGGAAACTACAGTAATATAAAAGAGTAATAATAGTAATATAGAAATAGTAATAAAAAAAGTTAATAACAATAATAAAATAGAAATAAAGAATACTAATTTTTTGTATTTTTTTGAATGGATAATAGTAAATGGGATAAGAAAAAATAAAATAAAAAATAAAATAAAAGAGGAAATTGATTTTTTTAAAGAATTTTTGTGATAGAAATAATTAATGAAAAATGGAAGTGATAATCCGAATGGAAGTGATAGAAATAAAATAAAAATGGAAGTGATAAAATAAAATAAAAATAATAAATAAATAGAAGGTAGGACAAATTTGGGGTATGACAATGCGTAACGAATAGAATTGAGGAATAGGCATAAATAATATAAGTTTATGTGAATTGGTGAATTGTGCGTAATTAATATGTTTGATGGGTATTGATGTATACGTTGTGATGTGTATAGGTGATAAGGAATGATTTGTGGTGAGAATATGTTTTAAGTGCATTTTATATGTCGAAATATATAATTATATGCAATGTTATTATGATAATGTTTCTCACCCTTCTGCTGTTTTATGATGCTCTACGAGGCATTGCAGAGTAGGTTGCTGGATGATATTTTTGTGAAGCTCGTCTTCATCTTTTGGTCGGTCGGCTCTGATATGTAGCACTGGGTAGCTAGGGTCGGCTTGATGCCTTCTTGTGAATGCATTTATATATGTATTTTGATGATAGATGTTTTATGCAAACATGGCATTATCTTGGTGATTCAAACTTGTGGATATATTTATGATAAGTATATAAGTTTGAAATTATTATGTGGTTTCCGCTGTTGTTTGAACTAAATGAATACGGGTGTAAGGATGAAATCCTTGTGTGTGCAAGTTACCCCGTTTATTGCATATCTTTATTGAGCAGGTGTTGTATGATTTCAATTTCAAGTATAATGTGGAATTTCTCTTTTATATCGTGTTTCAAATATTCTCTGATGAAAATTTTGATATGTGTCTAAATGATTTAATTGCATTATTTGGGGTATAGAAAGGGGGTGTTACATTATGATGCAATGCCATGCAAGGTGTGTGATCAATGACTGGTGTCTGGTGCCGGTGTGTGATACTGAGCCATGAACCAAGTGTCTGTAAGCACAAGATCTCTGAATCAACCCAAAATAAGTAACCAAGGACCAAGAATTCCAGAATAATAAGAAGCAAATCAAATCATAGAGCCATACTGATAACAAGGGTATGTTGAGGTCAGGGTTAAACCTGTAAACACCCCCCAATTTCACTAGTATGCTCCGGGTCAAACATCACAGACTCTCAAAGCTGAGCAGTGATACTACGTTCACCATCTCCGAGAAATGGTTTAATAACCATATAAGGGAATCAGATTAGCATTATATACTACTCAGGGAGGTCTCAGTTGAGTTCGGGAAAAACAAGCATCCCCCATAAGTTCCCAGCTTCAAGCACTGAAATTGAGAAACAATAGTACATTCATCCCGAAGGGTACAATACTATCGTCATACAAATAATTGATTTAACCGAGTTCTTACGAGAAAACCAGGCCATCCTATGTAAGTTCCCAGTGGGCCATCGAGTGCGAATGGGTTTGTCACAGAATGTGGTCTGCCATTGTCACCACTAGAGAGGGATGTTTCCACAAAGGTCCTCAATGATCGGTACCCAGATGCATATAACTATCGAGGTCATGTAATGAAGTAGGGAAGACCCCTATATCAGAACATTTCCAAGACAGACACAGTCTGGGTGTGGAACTCACTACTACCCGCATGATAAGATATCATGAAGCCAAATTGACTATCCACACTAAAACTAATCCCGTGAAACAGTAAAACTAATCCAGACAGTCCAGTATATATGATGCATGAAAGGTAAATGTAGAAAGCGATAAATAAAGTTGTAAGGTAAAGCTTTAAATAAAACAGCAAACTAAACACACAGCAGTAAACAGATAAACACCCAATGGAACAGAAACAAACAAACGCTAGGACTGACTCACATAAGGAACCAAAGATTCTGGGTCTCATCCCCAGCAGAGTCACCAACTGTCACTCCCTAGATTTCCATCCTGGTATAAACATAAAAGTGGCACGGAGAAGAAAGAGTCACCAGCCAGGCATATTTATCTCGAAGGAATGATAATGTTGTACAAAGCGGAAAAGAAAGGAAAGATCAAGGTCTTGCAAACCAAAGAGACTGGGTTCGAGAGTCGGTTACAAACTGGGAAGGTATTAGCAACCCATATCGTCTGTCGTACCCGACGGGATCCACGTTTGCTAGGAACGTTTCACAGGGTGAGGGTATCTGATACTGCTACAAAACTGGGGCTGGAAATGGATAGGAGAAAAGAAAAGCAAGGGGGAAAATGTAGGGAAAATAAAAGAGTGCTCGAATGGGCCCTACCCCACTCCCTACATATCTTAGTGTTTTTTAGAAGCTTTTCTCTGAGGTGTGCACAAAAGAGTGTATTCAAGTCCTAATCCTCAGGGCTCCAAGCAAGGAGAAAATCCCCAAGACTTGGTTCCAAAGAATAGTCTCAAGAACACTACCCTATTGGCCTTTATTAAGTGTTTTGCTTTTTGAAGTGAAAAAGTGATTTTTAAGCTCTTCCTTGTGAGTGTAACCTCATGATTAGACTTGTACATCATGCTAAATAAGATTACATTATCCCAAGATGGGATAGATGCAAGTTCCCCATGGAATAAGTCCATACACACAATATTACTTCAACCATTATTAAATATTTTTTTTAACTTTTAGTTTGAAGATGAGAGAGAGAACACCAAAAGGGAACCAAAGGTAAAATTCTAAGGGGGGACTAATAATCCTGAGAGTTGTCATGCATAGGTAATCCTAGGTTAGTGTGGTTTGAATTTATCCCAATGAAGGAGAAGGAGAGAAAATAAGGAAAGAAGAAGGAGGTGGAAAACAACCTACTTCTCTAAAGAAGTTAGGTTGTTTCCAAATGGGAAATGAGGAGGTTAATCAAGCAAAGCACAATGTGCTAAAGCAATCACAACTTAAAAGGATAAAGAGATGAAAAAAAGAGTTGTATGTGGGATTCCCACCCACACACATGACTTACCATAACCCCCTACAAAACAAAGGTTAGCTAAACACATTGCATATTGAAAGCATAAGGGAAGCAACAACAAAATAATGATCAAACAAGTCATAAAGGTTAACTAAGACTACAACCTAAGGTAAAGGGGTCCTAAATGATAAAAGACCTCTAAGGTCAGTAGCTAAATCCTAATAATGTGCTCTAAGTTTATAAGAATAAACAACAAATAACTATGCCCAAACTAAGCACTAAACACCAAAGAAGTTCAAAGTGAAGTTAGTTGAGGAAAAATGAATTATTATGCAAGATGAACATGTACTAAAGCATGGTTAAATTTCAAAATCAGAATTTAAATACCCTAAACATGTTCCTAAACATGGTATTCAAATGTCACACAAAGCACATGATCAAGTTTCAAACCATTTATAGTGGATAGGAGAAGAAATGAGATGAGGTAAGCATGGCTCAATCATGGATAGGAGGTTGCTTGTCATGCAAGTCAATCACCCAACATGAAAGATGAAGTTCAATGATAAAATTAAGAAGCTATATGTCATGTTTATATGAAGATTAGATGCACAAATTAGTCACATGTGAGCAAACATGAGTCATTTTAGGGTTAGAGGAGGAGGAAGCATGTATTTGAAATAAACATGTTCATAGAAGCAACATATGAGATGAATGTCATTTTAAATGAATGGGATGATGTAAAGTTAGAATAATATATCACATGAGATGAAAATTAATGTCATGGCATGACATCAACAATCACATTACATGTCAAGTAAGATCGAAGATGAAAGGAGGTGAAGAAATAGGTCAAGAAAAAGCACATGTGAACAACATTGAACTTGTAAGTCAAACCAATCATCAAACTCATATGGATGACCTATAATTGCAAGCAAGGGATCTATAAATTTCTAATGGTTCCTTAGGATATCAAGCAAGGTGAACCTAATAGGATGGCATAAATGCCTTCCTCAAACTATGTTAAAAAGGGGGAAGGAGGAAGCACACAAAGTTACTTGAGAAACAAGGCATCCAACATAAAGTAATGGTCATGAAAAAGAGTGTAATTAGGCCTCCAGAGACCTCAACCAGAAGCAAACATTGTGTCAAAATGGCTTTCAAGAATTCATAATTAAACCCCCTAAAGGTCACACAAAGTCACTTAAGGGTGATTAACGAAAATTCACAAACATGGTTTCCAAAACTATGGATAAAATGAGTTTAAAAATAGGATAAAAATATTTAGGTTCTTTTATGAGTTCTTTAAATGATGCAAAACGAATGGTGTAAAAATGTTACTTGAGGTGTAAGTAATAAAATGGACAAGGTAAGGGATTCATGTGGAAGTCATTTGAAAAAGGAAAATAAAGGAAAATGTTGGAAAAATGTTAAAACAGAATGAAAATTACAAAATAAAAATTCTAAAAATTATTTAAATGTGTGAGGAAGTTTGTGTAATTTTTCTGGAAATTTTTAAGGTGTTTTGATATTTTTATGAGATTAAAATGGAAAAGTATGTGAAAAATAAAATAAAATGGAAGAAAATGAGGAATGGTGTGTGGTGTAAGCAAAAGGTCAGTTCAAACCAATAGATTGGGCCTGGAGGGGGCGTGAAAAGTAATGGGAATGTCGAGTCCAACAAGCGTATTCTATGAAATCCATAATGTAAACACCCCAAATTTTCCCTCCCTCATTTCACCATGGCTTGTGATCTTTTCATTTGCATAAGTTCAATCATATCACATCATGTTGCATTTTTGGTTCACTGCATTGGTTCAAAGTCATATGCATCTAGGGTTTGTGATCTGAGCAATCC
The DNA here is from genome assembly GCA_963966055.1 of Lathyrus aphaca. Taxonomy (NCBI): domain Eukaryota; kingdom Viridiplantae; phylum Streptophyta; class Magnoliopsida; order Fabales; family Fabaceae; genus Lathyrus; species Lathyrus aphaca. The sequence goes on along the minus strand of OZ014519.1, from coordinate 720,090,243 downwards.
ATTAGCCATTTGAGCCACTCCAAAGGTCTTCAATCATCTCAAGATGGTCCATGTATGTTCAATCATCATATTATATCCTCCCAAGATCAAGAAAGTCAGAAAATCACAAGAACTGGCAAGGCATGGAGGCAGAGCCAGGTTTAACTACACAGATGACCTAAAATTAGGGTTTTGGTTTCAGAGGCCATAACTCCAAAAATTTTGGTCATTCTTGTTTCTATTGGTCTCAATATGTCATAAGGATCATGCATACCAAGTTTGATGGAAAAATTCATTATGGAAGTCATCTGATCACTGGGTAAATTCTTGAGCAAGTCAGAGCAAAATCAGGGCATCTGAGGCCCCCAACATGGAACCAAAATGGATTTTTCATCAAAATGAAGTTATATGGTCTTTATTTGATCATTTAAGTGCTTATAAGTTCACAAATTTGAAGAAAAGTGGGCTAAATCAAAAGTTGCCAAATATGGAAATGACTTGTAATGTAAACTTTCCATTTTGGGAAAGTTTTTCAACCTCCTCTTTCTCAACCAAAAATTCTTCAAATGAAAAATTCTTGGTCATGAAAGTTGTAGATTGGATCATTCCCTTTTCAAAAAGTACAAGAACAAGAACTAATTCATTTTGGAACTCAAGTTATGGCTTTCCAAAGTTGGCAAAAATCACATAATTTCAAGTTTCATGCCTAAGAGGGATTTTTGCAAAACCTCATGCCAAGCAAATTTGTGACTTCAAATTGATTTCTAATCACCATATAAACTTTGTGCAATGCCTAAAGATCAGATTTGGCCCAAAAATCATTCCATTCCATGACTTGTACATGAAGAAATCAAGAAAGGGCCAAACTTCATGAGATTTGCAAAACCCCCCACAAACTTCAATCCACTTGCTGATTTGCCTCAATCTGAATTCCATGGTTGCCCATGAATCAAGCTGCGCAGGACATGCCCTTGTCCTTGGCCTGAACTTGCCCATACCTCAAAGGACACCTAACCTTGACTTTGTGCATTTTCACCCATACCAATCACACTATGCCACAACCACTTTCTGAACCAATCCCATTTGTTTATACAAAGCAAACGCAAGCCAAACATAACAAGAACACAACCTGAATCCTCCCACAAGTCAGCATTCACCAAAACTCCCCTCTTTGCATTTTCCTTCGAAACGCATCACATAAGCCACAAACATCAAAACAAACTTCATAGAACAACTCACCATGAACCACTGATCATTTCCCACCCATCACCTTGCCCTAAAAACAACCATATCAAAAACACGATTTCCCTCCGCCTTTGAACTGAACTGTATCAAACTCTCAAACTAGCCACAGGAAACTCCAACCAAGCATCAAAGCTTCTTTAGGAAGATCATTGGAGTGGTTTTGAAGTAAAGAAGCTGCCTAAAAGCTCTAGGGTTGAAAGCTCCATCTCAGGTAGCTCTCTCAAACTTTTTTTTCCAGAAATCTTTTTTTAAGTTATAAAATTGTTCCTTGTGATCCCCTGAGTACTCTGATCTTTGTGGTTTTGAAAATGGTGTAGAAATGAGGTTGTATGGATGTTCTAAAATTTCTGCCATTTTTGCTTTTTGTTTCGAATCTTGCTGGTGAGTGGAAATAAATGAGGTTTGAGGTTAGGGATGAGTTTAGGAAGGTGAGAGGAACAAATCTGGAGCTTTAGAGCTCCAGAAATGACCTAGGGAGCGTTTTAGGAAATTTTCAGGTGAGGGGTGGCCGGAGAAGATGACCGGAGCTCATTTCCGGCCACCTGAAAGTAATTAAGTTAATTAATTAGGGTTAGGGTTTATTTTGAATATGGGTTGTTGGATGAGTGTTCCCGCGCGCATTTGTGAGGTCCAGATCTTTTCATTAATAATTAATCAGGATTAATTAAATAAATAATTAGGATTAGTCAGGTTTGAACCTAAGCCGTCCAGATGCGCGCCCAGTCAACCCTTTAGAAACCCAGATTGAATCTGAGCCTTCCATCCAACATACTTCCCATTTTATTATTTTTATTTTCATTTTCTCTGTTTTAATTTGTACATTTTATAAAAAATAGAAAAAAGACTTCAAAAATTCTGAAAATTTTTATTAAATCTTTTATTAATTTTCAGAACCCAAAAATATTTTTATTTTTATTTTTTGCATTAAAAAAAGATTTTTAAATCATTTAAATGATTATTTTTTATTAGTTAATGAAAATTAATTAATAAAAAATACATTTAGGTATTTAAAAATTCCAAAAATATTTAGAGATCCTTTATAAACATTTAGAAACATTTACAAACTCACATCACAAATTTCTTTTTGGTTTTGATCACACTTTGACAATTTTCATTTGAATTAGGGTTCTTTAATTTGAATATTTTTAACCCTAACTTCAAAAATTCATAACTTTTGATCCAAGTTGAGTTTGTGAATGGTTCTTTTTGCATTATGTTATACATAGTTTCAAGCATCTAAAAACATTTTTGTTTCATTTTTATCTTTCATTTTCAATTTGTTTGGCCTTTTACCTTTAGGATCACCCTTAAAACCCTAGAAACTTAGAAAAATCATAAGTCCCTTAGGGTTTAGCTTCTACCTTCCTCTTTGGACAGTGAGCTTGTATAGGTTTAGGGTCCCTTTGAGTCCATTTTCAATTTTTTATCTTACCATTTGCTTCTGATTTTGAATTTTGCATCTCATGTTGTACATAAACCCTAATTACATCTTCATTTACATCCATCTAGCATAAGCTTGCATACATGAACTTGCCATGACATTTTGTGCATCCACATGACATATAAGACATCTTAGGACATATTGAAATCATGTTTGATCATTGCATCATTCATTTGCCATGTTTTTGCTTGTCATATGCATTTATGAACTTTCATGCTTCTTGTATGTCTCATTTGCATTCCCATCCTTTGTATGATCATCCCCATCTCATGACATACATTTGTATCATCTCTTTGCATCATTAGCATCATGAACATGCTTCTGATTTTGGTTTGCCTCTTTGCATTTCATCTCATTTCATTTTCATTTCCCTTTGCTAACTTTTCAGGTGGTAAGTGTTTGAGAAGTGAATTTGCCTTCACTTCTCATAATCTTTTCTCATCTCTCTTATGCATTCATTGCTGCATTTTACTTTTGTATTAGAGTGAGCTTTCTCACTCATGTTCCCTCCTCACTTTCTTTCTTCAAGCAACTTATCTTCTTAAGTGAAGTAAGTTGTTTTGCTTCCTTCTGCTTCTCTTCTTTCCATCTTTCTTCTTCCTTGGTGGCTTTTCCTTGAAGATCTTCTTGCAAACCTCATAAACCCTAGGAACACCCAAGCATGATCACAATTAGGGTTTGATTAGTCCCCCATTATTTTTTACCTTTGTGTCATCTTTGTGTCTTCTCTTCTCACCCATTAATCAAGGACTAAACCTCAAAGGTTTTAAGGCTTTGTGATTAAGCTTATGCCTGCATCCTTCTATTAGGATGGTGTGTATAACTTTAATCCTAAGTGTTAAACCCTTAATGTCTTTAAATCCTTTAATCAATCCACTTTAATAATCACTAAGACATCAAGCTTGTAACTTGGGCCTTGCATTAGGGTTCTAATTCTTCCTTAATTGGTTAAGAAGGACTAACCCTAATGTTAATGGACATGTCCCCCTCAAGTTGTCTTACAAACCACAAAATCCATTTCTTAATCTTATCATTAATTAAAATCCACTTTAAGAAAGGCTTTGTTTTGTCATGAGGTTAATCCCTAACCATGGATTAAGTTGAGGAGCCTTCCTCAGCTTAAATGTTCTCAACTATTATCCTTCTATTAGGATGGTGTAACGTGTCCCTTAAATCCTTGATTATGGCTTAAACTCATTACTTAACACTAAACAAAAACTCCAAAAAACATCTAAATAAATACAAGTAGGATAATGATCTTAATCTTACATCATGGTGATTAAGTGTGAGGTGCTTACTCCACACTTAAGGTATTCTCATTACCCCTAATCAGAGGGAAGATGTGATGAGTTTACTAACCCTTGGTTTAGGCTTAAGCTCATTTTCTTATGACAAACTTCAAAAAGCAATAAAAGATTGAAAACTCAAAAACAAACAATAATCGTCTCCTCCGGGATTCTTTCTTCACCTCATTCACTCATAAACGAGAACTCGCTTCTTCCGTCTAATGCAAGACAGTTTGCACCTGAGCCAGACAGGTCATACACTTGAGCATAGACAAGTGAGCAGTTCACAAGTCAATTTATCTTTCAGTCTTTTTGAGTCGAACTACAGTGTTCTGACTTCCTTATTGCACGCGAGGATACGTAGGCATAACTTAACAGTTATCGAACAAAAGTCTCTGTATATCCCCCCTCTTCCAGCTGTATTCCTTTAAGCCTCATAGTCTTGAGCTTTGCACTCTTTCCTTGCACTGACACTCCTTTATTTCACTTCACACTTCTTTTGCACTGACACTTGCATTCTTTTCCAGATTTTGCACACAAAATAGCACTAACACTATCCCTTTAAGCACAAATCTTTCAAACGTGGATCCCGTCGAGTACGACGGACAATCTGGGTGCTAATACCTTCCCAGGTTGTAACCAACCCCTTTTCTCAGTTTCTCTGGTTCGCAACCGTCTTATCCATCTTTTCTTAGGTTTATGCAGCATTACCTTTCCTTCGGGATAAAAATGCCTAGTTGGCGACTCTTTTCAGTTCATCTTCATGTCCTCTTTCGCCGACCGTTCGCGCTTGTACCGGGATGCAAATCTTCGGGAGCGACAGCTTGGCGACTCTGCTGGGAAACCTTATATTGCAACCAGGGCTTCTAGTTCTTTTTGTGGGTTCCTCCTAGCGCTTGTTTGATTTGTGTTTACTGGGGTGTTATGTGCTATGTGTGTTTATTTTATTTTTGCTTTATTTATTGCTTTATGTACAACTTTATTTATTGTTTTCTTCTCAGTTGTTTGCATATTTCATATTGTCATTGCTGGATCTGGTTTTCTTTGATGGGTGGGGTTCCATTGAGAGTTTAAGATCCTATACCTGGGACCTGAGTGACACCTAGGCTAGAGTGGTTCATGTTCTTTCCCATTCCATTTCGGTCTGGTGCGGGAATATGAAACACAGTTCAGATGTGGGTTTCTTCTTGAGAACTCTGTGCTACAGATTTCCTGTAGTGCTAGGGCTATCTGGGAAGCCTGATAAGTCTGGATGACCTTTATTATGACCTTCAGAATCTGGGTTGAATTAGAGGAGGATCTTTTATGGTTATTGTAAACATTGTACCTCCGGGTTAGAAGTGTTTACACTTCTCATAACTGATCCAAGTCTGAGGATCTTTGTTCTAGAACATTACATGTGAGGGGTTGGGTTGTTTACAGGTTTGCAGGAACCCTTGGCCACACCATACCCTGTTACTGTTTTGTTTAAGAATACTCCACTTTGGACAGTTCTTGTGATTAACCCTGGATATGTGACTCTTTATTTGAGTCCCCCACCCTGGTTACTGGATTTCTAAACCTCCATCTGAACTTTTGAACCTACATGGACCTTATATCAAGACAGATAATCAGATCCAGCTCTTGATCACAAACCCTTGCATATCATTTGCATGTATCATCATTGCATCATTTGACATTTGTTTATTTGCTTTTCAGGGTATCCACCTCATTATATATTGGTTTTGGTTTTGACCCCTTCTTCTGCATAGACCTCTGCTTCGGCTGTCTTCATCAGTTACCTGCTTCAGTCATCTTCATCCTCACCAGCATCAGCCTGTCAGAGGTTTATTTCCAGTTTCAGTCTGTGATCTTCATCAGCATTTGTCTTCAGTGTCTTCAGCAGCACTCATGGCTACTCCCAGGAAGAGCAACATATCCTACCACTTTTTTGAGCCTGTGTTGACTGGTATCAGGCAGGTCCAGTCACTTATCACACCTGACCACATCCCACTATTTAGAGAGCACTATGGGGGTATCTTGGATATGGTTATGGATCTTGATCCTTCTCAGAGGAGCATGATCCACACATGCTTGCAGTTCTATGACCCTCCACTCAGATGCTTCACCTTTCCAGACTTTCAGATTGGGCCTCTGTTGGAAGAGTTTTCTTTATTGATTGGAGTACCTATCAGAGGAGGAATCCCCTTCAACCCAGAGATGACTGCCCCTAGGAGTGAGGAGATAGCAAGGGCATTGTACTTAGAACCTGCCCTTATTGAGCAAAGCATGACAACAAAAGCTGGGATCCCCAGTTTGCATCTGGATTTCTTGATTTCTCAGGCCACCCTGAAGGCTTCATTGGGAGAGTGAAGGGCAGTCTATGCACTCTTAGCCCTCAGCATATATGGGGCTATACTGTTTGCAGATGAGCCTAAATTTGTCAGCAAGAGTTCCATCCATTTGTTTCTTCTGAAGAACCCAGTGCCTACATTGCTAGGGGATTTCTACTATTCTATTCATCAGAGGAATGAAAAACAAAGGGGGAAGTTGGTAAGATGTTGTGCTCCTTTGGTTTACTCTTGGTTAGTCAGACACCTGCCTAAATCAGATGCTTTCTTGAACCCACATCAGCAGAAGAATTGGGCCAAGAGGTTCATTACCTTAACTTCGGATGATATCAGGTGGTGCACCCAGAGCACCAAAGGCAAAGACATTATCACCAGTTGTGGACAATACCCAAATGTGTCTCTGATAGGAGTAAAGGGTTGCATCAACTACAATCCTTTACTGTTTAAGAGACAATTGGGCTATGCCTTAGTTCACCCTCCCAGAGCACAGGATTTAGCTGAGACCCTATATTGTGAAGTGCAACCTAATTCAGCTGTTGTCAGGCAAGCTGCCTGGGCTTGGGACAACATCCAGACAAAAGGAGTAGCTATTCTTGGAAAATGTAACAACGTTGCTTCAGCTAAGTACTATGACTGGTTCCGTACTGGAGCTCAGATTACCAAAATGCCTTTCACCTTGGAAGACACACCTGGACCATCCACAGTACAGCCTGCAACAACAGTTAGCCTGGAGGAATTTGAAAAGTTGAAGGAAAGGAATGAGCAGCTATCTCAGGCCTTGAAGAAGACTCTTTGGAAAAGGAGTGATGGTCATCTGGACATTGAGAGATTGGAAAAGCTCGGGGTTGAGCACCTGGCCAAAATTGAAAAGATAGAAGACTACATAAGGAAAGCAAGGGCGGGGGAACAGATATTGAAGAATGCCTGCAAGGAGGCCAAGATTCAGAAAGCTAGGGCTGAGCACTATCTGCAGGAAAGCCAGGCTAGGTGGGTCAGGATCACCGAAGCCCGTACATAAGAAGACCAGAAGACTCAAGCCAAGATTGATCAGTTGGAGGCCAATGAGAAGAAGCAGCAGGAAGCTTTGTTGGCAGCTCAGAGATATCAGAATTGAAGCTTAGGGAAGGAGTGAAGAGATCAAAAGACCAGGACAGGCATAAGAAGCTGACTACTGCCATTGCTACTAGGAACCTCCTCATTAGGACCATTACAAAGCATCCGGCTGGTCCAGTGACTGAGGCACTCCTGAAGGAGGTCAGGGAAGATGATTATGGATTGGATGTTTGATCCCTCTTTGATTGTTGTTCTTTCCTTTTGATGTACTTTTCTTCTTTTGTTGTTGTATTTTTTACCCTCCATGGGCATGTGCTGTAAAACAGACTATGTATGTTTCATCATTTGTAATATATTTTAGTTTGTTTTCATTCGGGCTTTCTCTCAACAACATCAAGCATCTTCCTCAAGGTCTGGAAAGGTCAAAACCAAGAACCAAACCGGATACCTTGGAAAACAAATAAGCATATTGCATTGTATACTGACTTTTTCTTTGTTTAGTAGGTTTTGTTTATTATCTTGTTTCTAACTTTGTTGTGAACTCAGGAAACATTGCTCGTCGCCGAGTGTTCCCTGTTAACCGCACGCACCGGTATCCGACTTGTAACAACCTTCCCGGCATTCAAATGGAGCAAGTACAGCAGGACCTGAATGAGGTCAGAAATCAGATGGAAAACGAGAGAGTGGAGATGAGAAACCAGATGTCCCAATTTATGGCTGTCATGACTGGATTAGCCCAAAGCCAAGAAAGACTGAGAGAGCTGGTGGAAAGACAGACACCTGAGGAGCCCCATCTTGGAACAGGGGGAACTAGTAACAATGAACAGGGGCAACCTCGTATTGACCCACCAAAGTATGGGCCCCACTTGAATCCAGAAGTTAACATCCCGAGGAATGTTCAAGGTAATACTACTGGGGGCAGGATCCTGCAAGAGGATCCCCAAGAAGAACAATTTACTGTTATAGGGGCTGGAGATGAGGTATATGACAGAAGATTGGATGAGATTGCTGAAAAGTTAAGATCTTTGGAATCTCATAATTCTTTGGGCTTCGACGTGATGGACATGGGACTAGTAGACGGGGTGAGAATTCCCCACAAATTCAAACCCCCATGCTTTGAGAAGTATAATGGCACTTCCTGTCCGCGTACTCATCTGCAATCTTTCTTAAGAAGGCTCAAGGCTTATACCATGGATGAGAAGTTATGGATGTTCTACTTTGAGGACAGTCTGACTGGAGCTTCAAGAGAATGGTATTCGCATTTGACTAGGGCCACCATAAGATGTTGGAAGGACTTGGCCGAGGCTTTCATTCGGCAATATCAGTACAACCTGGACATGGCTCCCAATAGAACTCTTCTAATGGGTATGTCTCAGTCTTCTAGAGAGAGCTTCCGGGATTATGCTCAGAGATGGAGACAGCTTGCTGCTGCCGTCCAACCGCCCATGTCAGAAAGAGAAATGGCTGACATGTTCATGAACATATTGCAAGGGACTTATATAGATAGACTTGCTTCCTTCTCCTCTACCAGTTTTGCTGATGTGATTATAGCTGGTGAGAGAATTGAGAGTCTCTTAAAGATGGGCACAATCTTCGACAATGGTGCAAGTTCCTCCAGCAACCCCAGAAAACCCTTTGCAGGACCTTGAAGGACGGGTGAAACTAATGCCATCCATGCAGGTAGGGGCAGGCCCCAATATTCTCACAGGTCAGTAGCAGCTGTTACCATCCCAGCTCCAGTTCCACAACAACCGTTATATCCTCAGCAACAACAACAACCTCACTATCAGCAACCATCTCATTTTCCGCAACAAAGAACCTACAACAACAACAATAGCAACCAACAGCAGCGTCCTTTCCAACAGAGGCCATCTCAGGCAAATAGGGTAATTGACCCTATCCCTATGCCTTATGTTGCTTTATTGCCACAGCTCCTGAAGCTCAACCTGGTTGAGTTAAGGACGTTGGCAGCACCAGATCCTCTCAATCTCCCAAAGAATTATGATGTCAACGTCGGGTGTGCCTTTCACTCCAACGCACCTGGTCATAATACTGAGAAATGTAGAGCATTACAGATGAAGGTTCATGATTTGGTTGATTCTAAAGCCCTCAACTTCGCACCTCCTCCGAACGTCAACAGAAATCCTATGCCTAATCATGGTGGGCCTAGGATTAATGCCATTGAAGAGGACTAACCATCTACATTGATTGATAATGTTGCACAGATTCAAACACCACTGGCCGAAGTCAAAGTTCAACTTTTAAGATGCCAAGTGTTCCCAGGCTGTGAGGCCTACTGTGAATTGTGTAAGACAACTAGTAATGGTTGTAAGAAGCTAAGGATTGGCATAGATGGCCTTATCCAAGATGGGATTTTGCAAATTACTTCAACAGCTCCTGCAGCAACTCTTGTCTCCACAACAATGGAATCTCTTACAACACCAACAATCCTTCTTTCAACTGAGTCTCCTACAACAACAACAACAATCATTCCTACTGATTCATCAACATCACCAGCAATTACTCCGTCCATTACTTCAACAAGTCAAAAGTCAACAACTGTTTCTTCTACAACATCAACATCCATTTTATCGACAGAATCTTCTACAACGCCAGCAAAAATTAACGAAGATGTCTCAAACGTTACAATCTACTATGACCCATCAAATGTTCCTCCCAGCAGCAATTTCCAGCAACAAATTGTGGCACCTCCTGCCAGATCTCCGGTCACCATTTACTATGATCCGCACACCATTATAGTACCTTCCTCTGCAGCAATCAGCCCAGTTACCATTACGGTACCTGGGCTTGTTCCTTATGAAAGAAATAATGCCATACCTTGGCATTACGGCTCTAATCTCTACTGCAATGGGGAGAAAATCCCTCTGGATTCATCAACCCCTTCACCAAAAATTGATAATGTTGGGGGAGGAGGAGGCTTCACCAGAAGCGGACGCCTTTTTGCCTCACAAACACAAAGACCTAATGCTGAAGCAGAAGCTGCTGCTAAGGCAAAAGGAAAGAATGTGGTATCTGAAGAGCCATATGCCAAAGAAACTTAGAAGACATCTTTTGAACAAGATGTAGATGAGTTCATGAGAATAATAAAAAGAAGTGATTACAAGGTGGTGGACCAGCTTCACCAAACACCCTCCAAAATCTCCATATTATCATTGTTGATGTGTTCCGAAGCTCACAGGAATGCATTATTGAAAGTCCTGCACGCAGCATACGTGCCGGAGGAGACTACTATTAATCAGCTAGAGACCGTGGTCGCAAATGTCAACACCAGTCATGGACTGGGCTTTACAAACGCTGATTTAACAACAGAGGGGCGCAACCATAACAAGGCTTTACATATCACCTTGGAATGCAAGGGTGCTATTCTATCTCATGTGCTGGTGGAAACGGGGTCGTCACTCAATGTTCTACCAAATAAAGCCTTAGTGAAGCTGGAGTACGATGGCCTAGAATTACGCCCGAGTAATTTGGTGGTAAGAACATTTGATGGCTCTAAAAGATCAGTGCTTGGGGAGATTGATCTGCCTGTGTTGATTGGCCCGCAAACCTTCAAAACTACCTTCTTTGTGATGGACATACAGCCGGCCTACAACTGTCTGTTGGGTAGACCCTGGATCCACGCCGCTGGCGCTGTTACGTCTACCCTTCACCAGAAGTTAAAATTCGAGTGGGAAGGCCAAATCATCACCATTTGTGGGGAGGAGGACATCTTTGTTAGCCAGCTGGCTACTTATAAGTACATAGAAATGGATGGGGAGATCCATGAGACCATGAGTCAGGGGTTTGAGGCCCTTAACATCAATGAAGCATTTGTTGTGTCTGGGACTTCCATCACCTCATATCAACAGGCCCGGAAGGTTGTTGAGGAGGGTACCGCTCAAGGCTGGGGCAAACTACTGCCATTTGAAAAGAAAGAAGACCGGTTCGGGTTGGGTTACAGACCAACTCGACAAGATCAACCAGAGGCTGCAAAGGAGCCCAAGTTTGTCAGCGGGGGAATGCTCACCCCGGATGTTGTGAATAATTTGGAAGATGAGTCAGAAGACGAACTTAACCTAGAAAGCTGGATACGTCCAAGAATCCCGGGGAACCAAGTCTCAAACTGGTCTTCCAAGGAAATTATAAGAGTTACTCCTGCAGAGTAATTATTATTTCCTGTCTTTAAGCATGCATCAAGTCCTGCATCTTGCCCAAGATGTCAGGGCTCATTTTGTAATCGGGCCATCTTGTATTTTGTGCAAAGGATCAATTAATGAATATCAGGACATCTTTTGCAAATAAGCCTTTTCTTTTTCCGCTCACTGTTTTTCATTTTTCATTTTTTGTACAAAACAATAAAATGGCAATGTTTTTCAAAATAATAACTTCATTTTCACTTTCTTACTAAACAAGATAAAACTGATCACTAAAATGAACCAATCTAAACCCTTGCAGAGAGTGCCCTCCAGACTGCACCGACAACGACACCGCTATGACTTCGTATGACTTTGACAATCCGATTAATCAAGCCGATGAAGGGATTGAAGAAGATTATGAGTTACCTGAAGAACTGGCCAGGTTGTTGAGGCAAGAGGAGAAGGTTATTACTCCTCATTAGGAGGCGGTTGAGACGGTTAATCTTGGTACAGAAGAAGACTTGAAAGAAGTTAAGATCGGGGCCCGTCTGCAAGATTCAGTGAAATAGCAACTTGTTGATATGCTTAGGGAGTATGTGGATGTTTTTGCTTGGTCTTATTAGGACATGTCAGGTCTAGCTGCCTCTAAAAGAAGACTGTCCGCCAGTAAAACAGAAGTTGCGCCGTACTCGCCCAGATATGGCAATGAAGATAAAAGAAGAGGTACAAAAACAGTGGGACGCCGGTTTCCTTGCTGTAACCAGCTATCCGCCGTGGGTTTCTAACATTGTACTTGTGCCTAAGAAGGACGGCAAAGTAAGGATGTGTGTGGATTACCGGGATCTGAACAGAGCCAGCCTGAAAGATGACTTCCCATTACCTCACATTGATGTATTGGTCGACAATACGGCTCAGTTCTCGGTATTCTCCTTCATGGATGGAATTTCAGGATATAATCATATCAAGATGTCACCTGAAGACATGGAGAAGACAACTTTCATCACACCCTGGGGCATATTTTGTTATAAGGTAATGTCGTTCGGACTAAAGAATGCTGGTGCCACCTATCAACGGGCTATGGTAACATTATTCCACGATATGATCCACAAAGAAATCTAATGTTATGTGGATGACATGATTGCCAAGTCCCTCACAGAAGAAGACCACCTGGTGAATATGTTGAAGCTGTTCAAGCGTCTGAGGAAGTATCAGCTGAAGCTAAACCCCAACAAATGCACATTCGGGGTGCGATCCGGTAAGCTGCTGGGATTTATTGTAAGTGAGAAAGGGATTGAAGTTGACCCTGATAAAGTCAAAGCCATCCAAGAGATGCCTGCACCAAAAACTGAAAAAGAAGTTCGGGGGTTCCTAGGTAGATTGAACTACATTTCACGGTTCATATCTCACCTTACAGCAACCTGTGAGCCCTTGTTCAAGTTATTAAGGAAAGAGCAAACAGTCAGGTGGAACGAAGACTGCCAAAGGGCTTTTGACAAAATCAAGGAATACTTACAAGAGCCTCCAATCCTCATGCCTCCAGTTGAAGGAAGACCTCTAATCATGTACTTGACAGTATTAGAAGAGTCAATGGGGTGTGTGCTGGGCCAACATGACGAGTCTGGTCGAAAAGAGTATGCAATATACTACCTAAGAAAAAAGTTTACCGACTGTGAACAACGTTATTCACTGCTCGAGAAAACTTGTTGTGATTTAGCGTGGGCTGCTCGCCGACTAAGGCAGTATATGTTGACCCACACTACCTTGTTGATCTCAAAGATGGATCCAGTCAAGTACATATTTGAGAAGCCAACACTTACCGGGCCGGTTGCAAGATGGCAAATGATTCTCATAGAATATGTCATTCAATACACATCTTAGAAAGCCATCAAGGGCAGTGTATTGTCTGATTATCTTGCTGAGCAACCCATTGATGATTACCAGCCTATGAGATTTGACTTCCCTGATGAAGACATCATGTTCCTGAAAGCAAAAGATCATGAAGAGCCTATTCACACTGAAGGGCCTGACCCAGAAGAAGAATGGACAATGATGTTTGATGGGGCTGTTAATATGAATGGTTGTGGTGTTGGTGCAGTACTCATTACACCTAAGGGAGTCCACATGCCTTTCTCGGCAAAAATCACCTTTAACTGCACTAACAACGAAGCTGAATACGAAGCTTGCATTATGGGTCTTGAGGAAGCCATTGACCTCAGGATCAAGACTTTAACTGTATTCGGAGATTCAGCTCTAGTAATCAATCAAACCAACGGCAAATGGTACACTCACCAGGAGCATCTGATACCTTACCGGGATTTAATGAGGAGGTTACTCACATTCTTCACGACAGTCAAGCTTGAGTATATCCCTCAAGATGAAAATCAGTTTGCAGATGCTCTGGCTACCATTTCATCCATGATCAAAGTTCAAGCTGCCAACTTTGTGCCTCGGATTTCAGTGTCCAGACTTGACAAACCAGCATACGTATTTTCAGCAGACCTTGCTAAAGATGAAAAGCCTTGGTTCTATGACATCAAATGTTTCTTAGAGGATCAAACATACCCACCTGGGGCATCTTCCAATGATAAGAAGACATTAAGAAGGTTGGATGGTAGTTTCTTCCTGAATGCTGATGGTTCCTTGTACAAGAGAAACTTTGATATGGTACTTCTCAGATGTGTTGATAAGACAGAGGCAGACTTGTTGATGCACGAGGTGCATGAAGGATCTTTTGGCACCCATGCTGGAGGGCATGCAATGGCTAAAAAGTTGCTAAGATCAGGTTACTACTGGATCACAATGGATGCAGACTGTTGTGTCTATGCCAGGAAGTGCCATAAATGCCAGATTTACGCAGATAAAGTACATGTACCTCCCAATCCTTTGAATGTGATGTCTTCACCTTGGCCCTTTGCCATGTGGGGCATTGATATGATTGGGAAGATTGAACCGACTGCTTCGAATGGCCACAGATTCATCCTGGTTTCCATTGACTATTTTACCAAGTGGGATGAAGCAGCTTCGTATGCGAACGTCACCAGGCAAGTAGTAGCCTGATTCCTGAAGAGAGACATCATCTGTCGGTATGGAGTGCCCGAGCGAATCATTACTGATAATGGTTCCAATTTGAACAATAAAATGATGGCAGAACTGTGTCGGGACTTCAAGATCCAACATCACAATTCTTCTCCTTACATGCCAAAGATGAATGGCGTCGTTGAGGAAGCTAACAAGAATATCAAGAAGATTGTGCAAAATATGGTGGTCACATACAAAGACTGGCATGAAATGCTACCATTTGCCTTGCATGGGTACCGCACCTCAATCAGAACATCCACTGGGGCAACACCGTATCAGCTTGTGTATGGTATGGAGGCAGTCCTACCTGTTGAAGTTGAACTACCCTCCTTGCGGGTACTAATGGATGTCAAATTGAATGAAGCAGAATGGGTCCGATCCCAGTACGAACAACTGAATCTGATCGAAGAAAAGATATTAGCTGCAATTTGTCATGGGCAGCTGTATCAGAAAAGAATGAAGAAAGCCTTCGATCAGAAAGTTAGGCTTCGGGAATACCAAGTAGGAGATCTTGTGCTGAAAAGACTCCTTCCTCCTCATACAGACCACAGGGGCAAGTGGACTCCGAATTACGATGGTCCGTTCATAGTAAAGAAAGTTTTCTATGGTGGAGCACTGATGCTCAGTACTATGGATGGTGAAGACTTCCTGTCCCCTGTGAATTCAGATGCAGTTAAAAAATACTTCGCATAAATGACCCGCTGGACATAAAAACAGAATGTAAGTCCAGGAAAAAATAGGGCATCCCGGCGAGTCAAAAACAGAATAAAAGACTCGGGAAAAAATAAGGGAAAATAAAGAAAAAATGTACACCCGCTGAGTTGAAAAGCCGCATTGGACAGCTCAGGCAAAAATGGGTATCCCAGTGGATTGAAAACCCGAAAGGGCCAATCCCACTTTCTCTTGATACTCACCCGTATCATACTCTCCCCAGCTAGTTGAACACTTGTCTATGACCCACTCATGTTTATCTTTCACTCATACAGATACTCGTCCATATCTTGTATACACCACCTATCTCTCCTCAGATTCAACACTCGTCCATGTTCTTTGTTAACCAGTTGATACTCGTCCGTATCATCATCTCTGAACGTGCATCAGCGTTTGTTTCTATCGATACTCGTCCGTATCATAGTCTAAAGGATGCTCGTTCGCATCTTTTATCTATACACAGCGTCAAACACTTATACCTTTTCCTTCCTTGAATATAGATACTCATCTGTATCTACCATTCCCCAGAAGATTCCCCAGCAAATCCCTAGCAAAATTTCTTTTCTATTTGACATTCTTCCTATGTCATGATACTTTCGGCAGCCGTACCCTGCCAGGTGATCGTCCTTCACCTATGACTGTCCCTCATCCTTCTCCCAGCGGAGTCTCCATTATTGGAACCCTTTCCTATCCGGCATTCGTCCTATGTCGTGATATTTTAGCAGCCGTACCTGCTAGGTGATAGTCCTTCACCTTCTTGATGACCTTCCTTCATCATTTTATCCGATGGCCGTCCCCATCGTTGATCTTGCTATCTGACATTCGTCTTATGTCATGATAAACCCCGAGAGCAGCCGTACCCTGCTAGGTGATCGTCCTTCACCTCTTGATGATCGTCATTCATCATGTTTATCCGATGGCCGTCCCCATCGTCGACCTTTTCTATCCGGCATTCGTCCTATGTCGTGATACTATAGAGCAGTCGTACCCTGCCAGGTGATCATCCTTCACCTTGGATGACCGTCCCTCATCCTTATCCCCAACAGAGCAGCCGTCCCCTGCTAGGTGATCGTCCTTCACCTTTGATGACCGTACCTCATCATTTATTGCATTTTATGCTTCAAAACTGATGGTCGTCCCCATCATTGACTTTACCTCTTAATCCCCAGAGAATTTTGTTTCTTTTCCCGATGGCCGTCCCCATCATGATCTCTTTGTTTCCCCGGCATGTCGGCCGTCCCCGTCATTGCTTTATCCCCAGCAGTCGTCCTCTGCTCGAAGATCGTCCTCTGTCGCCCGCACTTTATAATCATACTTTACTCCCTTTTACAATCTATATCCCTTTTCTTCTTCATTCAGTGAGTGCAAATTTTGGACTGTCTTTGGTATTCAACCACAAGTTATCTTGTTTGCCTGTTAAGCTGTTGCTTACATCCTGCACAGCTAACTCATGTTTGAATAGGGGCAGCTGTAAACACCCCAAATTTTCCCTCCCTCATTTCACCATGGCTTGTGATCTTTTCATTTGCATAAGTTCAATCATATCACATCATGTTGCATTTTTGGTTCACTGCATTGGTTCAAAGTCATCTACATCTAGGGTTTGTGATCTGAGCAATCCATGAGCCATCTGAGCCACTCCAAAGGTCTTCAATCATCTAAAGAGGGTCCATGTATGTTCAATCATCATATTATATCCTCCCAAGATCAAGAAAGTCAGAAAATCACAAGAACTGGCAAGGCATGGAAGCAGAGCCAGGTTTAACTGCACAGATGACCTAAAATTAGGGTTTTGGTTTCAGAGGCCATAACTCCAAATTTTTTGTTCATTCTTGTTTCTATTGGTCTCAATATGTCATAAGGATCATGCATACCAAGTTTGATGGAAAAATTCATTATGGAAGTCATCTGATCACTGGGTAACTTCTTGAGCAAGTCAGAGCAAAATCAGGGCATCTGAGGCCCCCCAACATGGAACCAAAATGGATTTTTCATCAAAATGAAGTTATATGGTCTTTATTTGATCATTGAAGTGCTTAGAAGTTCACAAATTTGAAGAAAAGTGGGCTAAACCAAAAGTTTCCAAATATGGAAATGACTTGTAATGTAAACTATCCATTTTGGGAAAGTTTTTATACCTCCTCTTTCTCAACAAAAAATGCTTCAAATGAAAAATTCTTGGTCATGAAAGTTGTAGATTGGATCATTCCCTTTTCAAAAATTACAAGAACAAGATCTAATTCATTTTGGAACTCAAGTTATGGCTTTCCAAAGTTGGCAAAAATCACATAATTTCAAGTTTCATGCCTAAGAGGGATTTTTGCAAAACCTCATGCCAAGCAAATTTGTGACTTCAAATTGATTTCTAATCACCATATAAACTTTGTGCAATGCCTAAAGATCAGATTTGGCCCAAAAATCATTCCATTCCATGACTTGTACATGAAGAAATCAAGAAAGGGCCAAACTTCATGAAATTTGCAAAACCCCCCACAAACTTCAATCCACTTGCTGATTTGCCTCAATCTGAATTCCATGGTTGCCCATGAATCAAGCTGCGCAGGACATGCCCTTGTCCTTGGCCTGAACTTGCCCATACCTCAAAGGACACCTAACCTTGACTTTGTGCATTTTCACCCATACCAATCACACTATGCCACAACCACTTTCTGAACCAATCCCATTTGTTTATACAAAGCAAAAGCAAGCCAAACATAACAAGAACACAACCTGAATCCTCCCACAAGTCAACATTCACCAAAACTCCCCTCTTTGCATTTTCCTTCGAAACACATCACACAAGCCACAAACATCAAAACAAACTTCATAGAACAACTCACCATGAACCACTGATCATTTCCCACCCATCACCTTGCCCTAAAAACAGCCATATCAAAAACACGATTTCCCTCCCCCTTTGAACTGAACTGTATCAAACTCTCAAACTAGCCACAAGAAACTCCAACCAAGCATCAAAGCTTCTTCAGGAAGATCATTAGAGGGGTTTTGAAGTAAAGAAGCTGCCTAAAAGCTCTAGGGTTGAAAGCTCCATCTCAGGTAGCTCTCTCAAACCTTTTTTCCAGAAATCTTTTTTTAAGTTATAGAATTGTTCCTTGTGATCCCCTGAGTACTCTGATCTTTGTGGTTTTGAAAATGGTGTAGAAATGAGGTTGTAAGGATGTTCTGAAATTTCTGCCATTTTTGCTTTTTGTTTCGAATCTTGCTGGTGAGTGGAAATAAATGAGGTTTGAGGTTAGGGATGAGTTTAGGAAGGTGAGAGGAACAAATCTGGAGCTTTAGAGCTCCAGAAATGACCTAGGGAGCGTTTTAGGAAATTTTCAGGTGAGGGGTGGCCGGAGAAGATGACCGGAGGTCATTTCCGGCCACCTGAAAGTAATTAAGTTAATTAATTAGGGTTAGGGTTTATTTTGAATATGGTCCGTTGGATGAGTGTTCCCGCGCGCATTTGTGAGGTCCAGATCTTTTCATTAATAATTAATCAGGATTAATTAAATAAATAATTAGGATTAGTCAGGTTTGAACCTGGGCCGCCAAGATGCGCGCCCAGTCAACCCTTTAGAAACCCATATTGAATCTGAGCCTTCCATCCAGCATACTTCCCATTTTATTATTTTTATTTTCATTTTCTCTGTTTTAATTTGTACATTTTATAAAAAATAGTAAAAAGACTTCAAAAATTCTGAAAATTTTTATTAAATCTTTTATTAATTTTCAGAACCCAAAAATATTTTTATTTTTATTTTTTGCATTAAAAAAAGATTTTTAAATCATTTAAATGATTATTTTTAATTAGTTAATGAAAATTAATTAATAAAAAATACATTTAGGTATTTAAAAATCCCAAAAAAATTCCGAGAGCCTTTTTAAACATTTAGAAACATTTACAAACTCACAACACAAATTTCTTTTTGGTTTTGATCACACTTTGACAATTTTCATTTGAATTAGGGTTCTTTAATTTGAATATTTTTAACCCTAACTTCAAAAATTCATAACTTTTGATCCAAGTTGAGTTTGTGAATGGTTTTTTTTGCATTATGTTATACATAGTTTCAAGCATCTAAAAAAATTTTTGTTTCATTTTTATATTTCATTTTAAATTTGTTTGGCATTTTACCTTTAGGATCACCCTTAAAACCCTAGAAACTTAGAAAAATCATAAGTCCCTTAGGGTTTAGCTTCTGACATTCCTCTTTGGACAGTGAGCTTGTATAGGTTTAGGGTCCCTTTGAGTCCATTTTCAATTTTTTATCTTACCATTTGCTTCTGATTTTGAATTTTGCATCTCATGTTGTACATAAACCCTAATTTACATCTTCATTTACATCCATCTAGCATAAGCTTGCATACATGAACTTGCCATGACATTTTGTGCATCCACATGACATATAAGACATCTTAGGACATATTGAAATCATGTTTGATCATTGCATCATTCATTTTCCCTGTTTTTGCTTGCCATATGCATTTATGAACTTTCATGCTTCTTGTATGTCTCATTTGCATTCCCATCCTTTGTATGATCATCCCCATCTCATGACAAACATTTGTATCATATATTTGCATCATTAGCATCATGAACATGCTTCTGATTTTGGTTTGCCTCTTTGCATTTCATTTCATTTCATTTTCATTTCCCTTTGCTAACTTTTCAGGTGGTAAGTGTTAGAGAAGTGAATTTGCCTTCACTTCTCATAATCTTTTCTCATCTCTCTTATGCATTCATTGCTGCATTTTACTTTTGTATTAGAGTGAGCTTGCTCACTCATGTTCCCTCCTCACTTTCTTTCTTCAAGCAACTTATCTTCTTAAGTGAAGTAAGTTGTTTTGCTTCCTTCTACTTCTCTTCTTTCCATCTTTCTTCTTCCTTGGTGGCTTTTCCTTGAAGATCTTCTTGCAAACCTCATAAACCCTAGGAACACCCAAGAATGATCACAATTAGGGTTTGATTAGTCCCCCATTAGTTTTTACCTTTGTGTCATCTTTGTGTCTTCTCTTCTCACCCCTTAATCAAGGACTAAACCTCAAAGGTTTTAAGGCTTTGTGATTAAGCTTATGCCTGCATCCTTCTATTAGGATGGAGTGTATAACTTTAATCCTAAGTGTTAAACCCTTAATGTGTTTAAATCCTTTAATCAATCCACTTTAATAATCACTAAGACATCAAGCTTGTAACTTGGGCCTTGCATTAGAGTTCTAATTCTTCCTTAATTGGTTAAGAAGGACTAACCCTAGTGTTAATGGAAAAGTCCCCCTCAAGTTGTCTTACAAACCATTAAATCCATTTCTTAATCTTATCATTAATTAAAATCCACTTTAATAAAGGCTTTGTTTTTTCATGAGGTTAATCCCTAACCATGTATTAAGTTGAGGAGCCTTCCTCAGCTTAAATGTTCTCATCTATTATCCTTCTATTAGGATGGTGTAATGGGTCCCTTAAATCCTTGATTATGGCTTAAACTCATTACTTAACACTAAACAAAAACTCCAAAAAACATCTAAATAAATACAAGTAGGATAATGATCTTAATCTTACATCATGGTGATTAAGTGTGAGGTGCCTACTCCACACTTAAGGTATTCTCATTACCCCTAATCAGAGGGAAGATGTGATGAGTTTACTAACCCTTGGTTTAGGCTTAAGCTCATTTTCTTATGACAAACTTCAAAAAGCAATAAAAGATTGAAAACTCAAAAACAAACAATAATCGTCTCCTCCGGGATTCTTTCCTCACCTCATTCACTCATAAACGAGAACTCGCTTCTTCCGTCTAATGCAAGACAGTTTGCACCTGAGCCAGACAGGTCATACATTTGAGCATAGACAAGTGAGCAGTTCACAAGTCAATTTATCTTTCAGTCTTTTTGAGTCGAACTACGGTGTTCTGACTTCCTCATTGCACGAGAGGATACGTAGGCATAACTTAACAGTTATCGAACAAAAGTCTCTGTATATCCCCCCC
The DNA here is from genome assembly GCA_963966055.1 of Lathyrus aphaca. Classification (NCBI taxonomy): domain Eukaryota; kingdom Viridiplantae; phylum Streptophyta; class Magnoliopsida; order Fabales; family Fabaceae; genus Lathyrus; species Lathyrus aphaca. Next base: position 720,069,000 of record OZ014519.1, on the reverse strand, counting down.
TCTTCCAGCTGTATTCCTTTAAGCCTCATAGTCTTGAGCTTTGCACTCTTTCCTTGCACTGACACTCCTTTATTTCACTTCACACTTCTTTTGCACTGACACTTGCATTCTTTTCCAGCTTTTTGCACACAAAATAGCTCTGACACTACCCCTTTAAGCACAAATCTTTCAAACGTGGATCCCGTCGAGTACGACGGACAATCTGGGTGCTAATACCTTCCCAGGTTGTAACCAACCCCCTTTCTCAGTTTCTCTGGTTCGCAACCGTCTTATCCATCCTTTCTTAGGTTTATGCAGCATTACCTTTCCTTCAGGATAAAAATGCCTAGTTGGCGACTCTTTTCAGTTCATCTTCATGTCCTCTTTCGCCGACCGTTCGCGCTTGTACCGGGATGCAAATCTTCGGGAGCGACACATAACATGTGTCTGGTCAACAATTGAATTGAATCTTCACCCTACAATGCATCATATGGCTCACACGCAAATGATCAAATCTCAAAGATATGCACAAGCAATGGTCAGGATCAAATAACATCATGCGCACTAGTCAATGCAATGCATCATGAAAGTCAAAGTCAGAGAGGACAGGAGAGAGAGCACGTGAGGATCACCCTCCCCATTTATGTGCTGGAAAAAACTGGAACATTGATGAAATTAAATCGTATGGTTGTGTTATGTTCCCACGCTTAAACCCTAGTTTGAACCTCATCGGCCGGAGAACGACCTCCGGTCGTCTTCTCCGGCCAACTCACCTGAGCTAACATCCTAAAATTTCCAGAAATGCACAAACTTTATACCATTTGAAAGCTAAGCTTGTAAGGATCACAAATTTGACCTCAAAAACCTCACACATTGCATAATCAATGAGAATCAAAGCCAAACAATTTTGCCCTAAAAATTCACTATGCCTCTAAGAGGTCTATTAACTAGCCAGATGCACTCACATTGCTTCTAATAAGCTCAGATCATTTAAAAACAAGCTTGAAACACTCTAAATTTTACAAGAATCGGTTCAAAGAATTCCAACCTGAATGAGCAGAATTCTTTAATTACAAGAAATTCAAAGATGATATTGATGATCCTTGAGCTTCAATCTGGCCAAATAAAGGCTTCAAATGCTTTGAATCTTCACAAATTGAAGAGAAATGTGATTTTTAGATTCAAACCAAACTTCAATCAGTGCTAGCTATGCTTTGATCTTGGTGTTGTTGATACTCTGAACTTGTTGATGATGATGATTCTATGAAGATGAATGGATCAGAGATGAAGAAATGTGTATGTTGATGAAGAACAAGGTGAAAATGCAGAGCAACAAGTGAGAGAGTTTTTCAATGTGAGTGTGTGATTCGAAGCAAAATGAGAGTGTGTGTGATGCAAATCAATTATTTGGACTCTTATATCTCTGGTTAACTGTTAACCACCTTGGTTAAAAGTTAGAACCATGGTAAAATCAATGAGAGGTGTTATGGTACATTGAGGTACATGGCAATGATGGTGAGCTTATTGTACTTATGCACATGATTAGAATGATGTTGCTGAGTTAAGGATGCTTTATTAAAATCCTGAATGGTGATGACAATGGTTGTACCAATACTTATGCTAACATTTCCATATTGGACCATTTCCTTATTTTAGCATGTAAAGCTTCCTATGACTTAGCCATTTGAAGCAAATAATATAAGAAGAAAGAAATATGCGTGTGTTTGTGAACCTGATATCAAGGAAACAATCATAACAATGCTATTTTTGCTCATCCTCCATCAATGAAAAACCTGATATTTGATGTATGAAATGATGATGATCACATTATGAAATGAGGAGATTCAAGTTGCAAATGATAAAGGGGAGATCATAGAACAAATTTTATGTTTGAAGCAACATGAAATAATGACTTGAAGATGAAGAAAAATGCATGGGAAGTGAATGTCATGATCTTAGCTTGCTATGCAGCTTGGCTCGCCCATAGGGCAAGAGCCTTAGGGCACAAGAAACCAGCAATTTTCCTTCTACTTTGGGCCACCATAACTCTCTAACCCTTGCTCAAATGAAAAAACTTTAAACACCAAAGTTATAAAGGACAAGCTCCTGAACAACTTTGATGTTAAAAAAAATCCATTTGAAGCTTTCTTGATGGTGTAATTTGACTTAACATTTTTGCACACAAACTGTTTGATGGAATGTCTGGTCTGGCACGCGCCCATGACTTGCCTTACCCATGTTTTTTTCCCTAGTTTCACCATACTTTGAATGATCATATGTTCTTCAATTTTGATCCTATGAACATGATCCAGTTATGGAATTGAAGTTTGTTGAATGTTATTTCAAACAGTCCAAGTGGGTCTTAATTTGACCTTTGGATTTTGAAATGGCCTCTCTTGAACATGGTTGCCAAAGTGGTCCAAATATACGATTTTAGTAAACTTAATTTTCCAAAAATGGTAAGTTTAGGTTTTCTTGATTTTTGATGATTCACCCATCATTACTTGATCAAATTTTTTCCAATGATCATTTGTAACATGAATTTCATGATTTTGACCTCAAAAAGTCGGGAGATGACTTTTTACACAACGCAGTTGACTTTTCCCCAATTTATGTATTTTCAAGTAACTGATCAATTGAAGACCTTATGAAATGATTTAATGAATGATTTTTCAACCCTAGGTACTTGACATCATGTGGAAAACATTTAAATCAAGTTTGAGCCAAAATTTCACTGAGAAGACCTTTTAATCAGAAACCCTAATTTTAGCCCCTTTTTGTTGGGAGATGTTGCACTGCTTGAATTCTTTGATCAATCCACCTCTTTCAAAGCCTTGAGGAATCATTTGAGATCTTGTGAGATGTTAGGAACCTTTTAGGCCTCGTTGATAGCCATATGACCATTGTCATTTCCTTTGAATTATCACTAATCTAACCAGTCATTGATCATATGTACTATGCTTCAAACTATGGATGATATAACTCATTTTTCTATGCAAAGATGCAATGATATGTATGCTATATGATATGCTAAATGTTATGAAATTAGAAGGAAAATTTTAGGGTGTTACTGTCGCTCCCGATAAATGGGAAGGGCCCAGATAAAGGTACAGACGCGAACGGTCGGCGAAAGAGAGATGTGAGAACACACAGGAGTGAACCCACAGGGAATGAACAGAGTCGCCAGCTAGGCATTTTTATCCCGAAGGAAAGGTAATGCTGCATAAACCTGGGAAAAGATATGGATAAGACGGTTGCGAACCAGAGAGACTGAGAAAGGGGGTTGGTTACAACCTGGGAAGGTATTAGCACCCAGATTGTCCGTCGTACTCGACGGGATCCACGCTCAAAAGATTTGTGTTTTAAAGGGGTAGTGTCAGTGCAATTTGTGTATAGAAAGCTGGAAAAGGATGTACAGGTGTCAGTGTAAAAGAAAGTGAAGTGTGATATGTATAGTGTCAGTGTAAAGACAAGGATGAAATGCTCAAGATCATGAGGCTAAAAGAATAAAGCTAGAAGGAGGGGGAATATACAGAGACTTTTGTTCGATAACTGTTAAGTTATGCCTACGTATCCTCTCGTGCAATGAGGAAGTCAGAACACCGTAGTTCGACCCAAAGAGACTGAAAGGTAAATTGACCTGTGAACTGCTTACTTGTCTATGCTCAAGTATATGACCTGTCTGGCTCAGGTGCAAACTGTCTTGCAGTAGACGGAAGAAGCAAGTTCTCGTTTGTGAGTGAATGAGATGAGAAAAGAATCCCGTAGGAGACGATTATTGTTTGTTTTTGAGTTTTTCAGTCTTTTATTGCTTTTGAAAGTTTGTCATAAGTTAATGAGCTTAAGCCTGAACCAATGGATTTAGTAAACTCATCACATCTTCCCTCTGATTAGGGGTAATGAGAATACCTTAAGTGTGAAGTCAGCTTCTCACACTTAATCACCATGGTGAAAGATTAAGATCATTAACCTACTTGTGATTATTTAGATGTTTTTGTTGTTTTTGTTTAGTGTTGAGTAATGAGATTAAGCCATAATCAGGGATTAAACAGACTCATTACACCATCCTAATAGAAGGATAATAGATGAGAATGTTTAAGCTGAGGAAAGCTCCTCAACTTAATCCATGATTAGGGATTAAAATCATGACAAAACAAAACCTTTATTAAGTGGATTTTAGTTAATGATAAGATGAAGAAGTGAGTTTTATGGTTTGTAAGACAACTTGAGGGGGACTTGTCCATTAACACTAGGGTTAGTCCTTCTTAACCAATTAAGGAAGAATTAGAACCCTAATGCAAGGCCCAAGTTACAAGCTTGATGTCTTGATGATTATTAAGTGAATTGATTAAAGGATTTAAACACATTAAGGGTTTAACACTTAGGATTAAAGTTATACACTCCATCCTAATAGAAGGATGCAGGCATAAGCTTAATCACAAAGTCTTAAAGCCTTTAGGGTTTAGTTCCTGATTATGAGGTGAGAAGAGAAGACTCAAAAGATGACACAAAGGTGGAAGCTCAGTGGGGGACTAATCAATATTCACATGCTCGGACGGTCCTAGGTTAGTGAGGCTCACTATCCTAAAGAAAAAAAAAGAAAGAAGAAGAGAAAGATGAAAGGAGAAGCTCCCTGGTGGCCTAGGCACACCTCAAGTAAGGCAAAAGATAAAGAAGATGAGGAAGAAAAATTAGGATGAAGAAGACATAAGATAAGAAGACGAGGATGCAAAAAATGGAGATAAGATAAAGAGATGAAAGTGCGATATGGAGTAATGCACAAACAGAGCCTACACCAGTAGGACTTCCAGATGCAACGACATGCAATAAGTATAATCGGGCCCCAGTGTTACCTAACGGAGAAGGTCTGTTGCCTCTTCAATATGCACAAATAAGTCAAGAAAAACTTGTCAGAATATCATCAAGGCATCCATCAAGATTAAACCAATAAACCAAAACAATTCTCACACCAATGATAAAGCTCCAAGAATAAGTCACAAGAAAAGATTAGTCGTACATTCTAAATCAAATAATTACAAATCGAGATGAAAACTTGAATTGAAACAAAAAATTCCAATCTCATTAAACAAAGTTTAAATCAAAATCTACATAACAAAAAGTTAATAATAAAAAAAAACTATCATTAATAATTAACCACAATTAAAATATAGGTTAGAATAGAATTAACAAAAATCTTAATTAAAGATTAATCTATATTACACATTTGAACAATATTAATCAAGGGTTAAAATCAATTAACAATTATGTAAACAAAATTAAGAAAAGAAATAAAAGGTTAGAAATCAAATTAAAAAAAAGAGAAAGAAAAAGCAAACATAAGCAAAGAAAAAAGGGGGTCATGCGCAGGAAAATAGGGCGGTGCTTATAGCAAATTCGGTGGGCCTGTTAAGCCCACCAACAACAGCAAACAATGAAAAAGAAAAATCAGGGTCAAAATACATGAAGCAAGCAAACGGTGTCCCTGCTCTCTTCGCATTTCTCCGCCTTCTCCCCGAAACGGCGTCACTTGGCCAAACCAAAACATCACACCGCTGTCTCTCTCTCCTGCGAATCACACCATCTCCTCGTCAACTTCTCCGAAATCAATCCGCGACGGCTCCTCCTCAAATCATCGCCATCAACCTTTCTCGACGAATCTGAAACCCTCATCCTAGGTCTCTCTCTCTCTCTCAAGCTCGCGACGGCGTCCACGAAACCACCGTCACTCTCCGTCGTCTCTCTATTCGCCGACCAAAATAGGGTCACCGTCACCTTCAAGATCTCTGTTTCAATCTTGGCGGTCTCGGTTTGATTTCAAGAAAGAAGAAGCCTCGCGATCTGGTGCGACAAATTTGCTTTTCAAGATTCGTCTCGAATCCGCAAGGATCCCAAACTTTCTTCTTCTATTCTTTGTTTTTGCTGGTATTGTTGTTGATTGACGAAAGAAAACAACCGCGGCTTCTCTTGTTGTGCTTCGATGAGAGGTTTTGAAGGTGAGTTAAGAGTTGTTCTGTTCCGTCTTCTTCTCCTTCTGTTTCTGGATCTGGTTTTGGTTTGTTGTTGTGTTGATGTTGTGAAGGTGTGGTTGAGGTGGTGGTTTGAAGGAGAGGAGTTCGGTGGTTTGGAGATTTGAAGAGGGTTGCGGTTTGAAGGTTTGAGAGGAGGTGAATGATGTTGTTGTTGAGTTTCTGGTTTGTTGATGTGAGGTGATGTTGTTGCGGTGGTGAGGCGAAACAGGGGTGATGGTGGATTGGTGTGGTGAGGTTGATGTTGGTTTGTTCTGTTTTATGCAGGAGAAGAGTTTTTTTGTATATTTGAAGATTGTTTTTAGAGTGTTGGCTTGTGATTGTGGGTTATGAAAAGAGTGATGGATTTGAGGAGGTGTGGGTTTGAAGAAGAAGAGGTTTATGGTTGTTGTTCGGTTCTGAAACAGGGTGAGAAAGTGAGGTTTGTGAAGAGGGTTGATGATGGATATTGTTGTGCAGTGCGGTGAAGGAAAAGGCCGAAGGTTTTGTTGATTTGCATACAAAAAATGAGTGAAATATTTATGTACAGAGAGGCTAGGTTTTCTGCGCGAAAATGAGAGATGGTGGTGGAGATGATGAGGTTAATCGTTGCTGCTGTGTTGTTGAAGCAGAGCGATGAGTTTTGTTGTTGGAAGAGTTTTGGAGAAGCTGCGGTTTTTGTGAGTGTTTTTTTTAGACTCAGATTTGTGGTGTAGTTTTGATGCAGGTGAGGTTGGTATTAGGAGGCTACCGTGAGAATGTGAGTGTGTGTGATGTTTGATGCGGGTTATGCGTGATGAAGGAAAAGTTTGTTACGGATATGTGAGAGAATTCAGTGGGGAGAATGAAATTGTTGAGTGGTGGGGTCCTGTCAAAAGGTGGGAGGAGAATTGCGTGTGAGTGTTGTGCATTTTTTTGAGGAATTGGTTGTACCGTGTGAGCAGAGTGGGGTCACCTAGTAGGTGGAAAATGGTGTGATGTTGTGCGTGTAGCAGCTGACATCATGGTAGCATGGTTGGTTGTAGACTTAGGAAAAATGAAATCCCAAAAAAAGAGATACATGGGCCTTAGAATTGACATGGGTTTAATATTTTTGGTTAATAACTTTGGATGTTTTTTTGGAATATAATGGAATATTAGAAATAATAAAAATAAGAAAAGATATGGATATGAGTATTTAGAATATGTAAATGGTTAATGAAGTGAGAAAGATTTAAGTGGATTTAGAATGAAATTGGTCAAGAAATTGGCTTATGAAAAATGTTTAATTAGATTATGTGGAGAATAAAATAATGTTCACAAGATGTGAATTATGGAAATGGATAAACGGTTAAAAATGATTTATGGGAAAAAAAATGAATTGAATTTGAAAATGGATATATGAAAGAATATGGACTTATGGATGTGGGAAAAAAATGGTTAAGGTGAAATGAGTAGATATTGAACTTTAATCTCAACCCGCCAGTCGATCACGTGAATGAATACTCCTCCAAATTCCTTAATTCTCAATGAAAACCAAGTCGCATTCTCAATACAAACCTTGACCACACCTAAACTTTTGCGCCAACAACTTCTGATTAAAATGAATGGACCACTATTGAATCACTGAATAACTTGCCATTGAAGCAAATAAACCTCTGAATTAAACGTCCTCTGAATCTCCACTGAATCATGAATCACTTTGAATTTTCCTAAATCAAACTCTGGGAAATAAATCCACAGATGAACCACTAATGAACTGTTCAACAAACCAAAATGATCCAACACTCCTTATGAATCACAACTTGATAAATCTGATGGATTTCACACACCACAATTTGACTTTGGATATGCACCGCCTGAGCAATCAAGCCTCATAACTTGATGAAGAGAAGAATAGTCTGATAATGGGCCAAATACAAAGTGAAAAGTCCTTGCAGACGTGAAATCCCTGAAAACCGCTGAATCGGGGAAATAAACCCTAATTCCTCAGAAGACGATCTCATGTCTTATGCACATGCAAATGGTATGCAAAATGCGTATGAATGTAAAACGAAAAGCCAAAAAACCAGAGGGCAAATTTAGGGTGTCTACAGCTGCCCCTATTCAATCATCAGTTAATCTAAAAAGGAAGATGGCAACGGTTATCAGACGTTCGAGATAAACAGTGATTGAATACCAAAAAGACCCCGAAATTTGCACTCTGCAGGAGAGTGCAGAAATGGGAAATACACCCAACCAGATGACGCTCTGGGGATTAATGAAAAATGATGGGGACGGCCATCAGGTTCATAAAGTAGTGTAAACAACGATGGGGACGGACATCGGATAAAAATGATGAAGGACGATCATCAAGAAAAGGAAAAGGGACCACGATAGGGACGGCCATCGGGTTAAAGAATAAATGAAATAATGATGAGGGACGGTCATCAAAGGTGAAGAACGATCACCTAGCTAGGGACGGCTGTTCTGAAAGGGGTAAGATGAGGGACGGTCATCTAAGGTGAAGGACGATCACCAGGCAGGGTACGGCTGCCGAAAATATCGCGACATAGGACGAATGTCAGATAGAAGGTCAACGATGGGGACGGCCATCGGATGAGCATGATGAAGGACGGTCATCAAGAGGTGAAGGACGATCACCTAGCAGGGTACGGCTGCTCTCAGGGTTTATCATGACACAGGACGAATGTCAGATAGGAAGGAAATTTTGCTTTGCGGGCGATCTACTGGGGAATAGTAAACACGGACGAGTGTTTATATCCAAGAAATAAAGGTATAAGTGTTTTGATGTTGTGTATAGATTAAAGATGCGGACGAGCATCCCTAAGACTATGTACGGACGAGTATTGGGTAGAAACAAATACTGACACATGTTCAGAGATGATGATACGGACGAGTATCAGCTGGTTAACAGAGAACACGGACGAGTGTCGAATCTGAGGGGACTCTTCTGGGGGATAGTAGACACAGACGAGTCTCTAATATTCGAGAAGACAAGTGTTTGACACGGTGTATGGATTAAGGATACGGACGAGCAACTTTAAGACTATGATACGGACGAGTATCAGGTAGAAACAAACGCTAGACGCATGTTCTGAGATGATGATACGGACGAGTACCAACGGGTTAACAAAGAACACGGACGAGTGTCGAATCTGCAAAGGCAAGAATGGTGTATACAAGATATAGACGAGTATCTGTATAAGTGAAATAAGTATGAGTGGTGTATATTTGAGTGTTCAACCTGCTGGGGAGAGTGACACAGACGAGTGTCAAGAGGTATATTATAAACAAGTATATGCTTTACAAAGTGTTTAAGTAATTATGCTGGGGAAGGTGACACGGACGGATGTCAAGAAAATTATATATATATATATATATATATATATATATATATATATATATATGTATCTGTGAGTGCAAAGAGGATACTTTGGCTTTCTGCTGGGGATATGACACGGACGGGTGCCACAAGGAGTATATACTGATGTTTGGGAGTGTAAAGCAACTGTTTTAGCTTTAGCTCTCCGCTGGGGAATTTGGGAAGCATTCTGTATACGGCTGACGGGTTGAAAGCTTTTAACTCTGATGGGAACGAAGTGTTGGCAACCTGATGCTTGTTGGAGAGGTTTTCACTGGAGGAAAGACGACTCTGCGTGAGGTATACTTCGTTTAACTGCTTTGAACATCTGTTGAGGATCTGATCATCCTGCTCTGACTCCACTGGGGAGAATTTCTTCTTGCTCGGCTGGGGAAATCCCTTGGAAATGAGAATCCCGATGACTCTATGGGGAAAGATCATCTTTAGACTTGGCTAGGGAAGATGCTTGATCACACAATCCTGCTGAGGAGGGAATTCTGATAATTCTAACTTTGTGGGGAAGCAAGGCCTTCAGCTTCCTGTTGGGAAAACTTCGCTGTGGAAAAATAAGTCCGCTTGGGGACGAGAACGATTCAATTAGCCTTGAAGTTCTGATGGGTTATCATCTGCTCTAACTCAGCTGGGGATGATGTCAACCTTCTGGCATGATTGAGAAAAAGATTTGGTTGCTGCTCTGCTGAGGAGAGGCTTTGCTGGAGAATCAAAATAAGCCAAAATATGCCCCAAGTATAGTATGACGACTGTGTTGGGAAGATATGTCAATGAACATTGGGCTTTGACTGTGGAGAATAACCAACTCCTCATGAGGAAATCCTGTCGGCTGAAGGGAAATTCTCTGCTCGGGGAAGAAATAAACTTCCAATGCCCTGCTGGTAAAATAAATACCAGACATTCCCTGAGAATTAACACAGTGCTCCAAACTTCTGAGCCCAATAGTTGCAGACTGATTATCAAGAGTGCACAAGCATCCCTTTACTCTTCCAATTGCCTCAGACTACACCGTCTATGAAAAGATCGTCTTCAGAGGATTTTACAGAAGACATGGCATCCAGAATTGCCCCAGTGTCTTCAAACTCTCGCAGAAATTCAACAAGTCTTGAGATAACTGCCCCAGATTGAGTCTTGTAATGATTCTGCTTCACACCAGAGATAAAACAGAAACCATGCGGTATGAAGATGCAATGCAAATGATGTACAATGCAGACGTATGCTCATGCAAGCCATGGAAAAAATGAAACGAGGATGACCGGGCGTAAGGCCAGGTTGATATATATATATATATATATATATATATATATATATATATATATATATATATATATTGGTTGCCAAGCAATTGGACTTTTGAAGGTGAATTACCAGACGAGAACTGGTTTATTGAAGTTAGGCCAACAGACGAGAACTGATGGGCAAAGAATAAGTCGTCAGACGAGAACTGACTCATTGGGTTCATTGTCAAACGAGAATTGACTCTGAAAAAGAATAACTACCGGACGAGAACTGGCGTTCAATGGGTTGAATGAAAAGGTGACCAGACGAGAACTGGTAAAAGGTTCGCCTACCAGACGAGAACTGGTATTTGAAATTGGTTCGCCAGACGAGAACTGGACTTTGAAAAGTTTTGCCAGACGAGAACTGGACTTTGAACGGTTTGGGGGACGAGGCCCTCTGGATGAGACTGATGTTTGTGGGGAGTTATGCTCAATGCAATTATGATGCACATGCTCTATATGCGACATGAATAACGTATGCAAATGATTTATGCCATGATTATGAAAGGCCAGAAAAACTCCCGAGGTGGGAAGAAAGGTCTTAGTGACAAGGCTTCTGGTTGAGAAGGGTGACAAAGGCGAGGGTGGGTAGCACGATTTCCCGATACTCCTCCTGAACTCCGAGATTACTGATATAACTTGCTCTGTGAAGCTAAAGTTTGCCCCAGTTGGGTGAGTCTCTGAACAGACTGTCACTGAATATCCAATTTCTGGAATAGCAGACTTGGATGCTTGAGGAGAATTGCATCTAGTGAACTCTGGAAGTGTCATGCCCCGGTATGAGCGTGAAAGCGACTTGACTCATTCTGACTGAGCATTGGAAGATTTCATCCTTGGACAACAGAAATTTCGGATGGCCTGCCCCTGTTTGGTAGATTCAGCTCTGATCAACTGACTTTGAATGACGTTCCTCGATCAACTGATGCTTGGGTACTCTCTTTACCCTGACAGATTCCTTGGTCAACAAAACCACTGGATAACATGCCCCGGATTCATAGGCTGACAAGATGCTCTTGACTCTGGTCATCATTGTTGAATGATCAAGTTCCCTCGCGATTGCTCTTTGTAGGAACTTTCCTGATGACACAGGCTGACTTGCAATTAAAACTGTTCATTTACAAATGGTAATTTTAATGCAGTACACATGCAAGTTTTTGAAAATTTATTTATTTTGATGCTGTGACAGTGTGTGACGAATGGACGATTAGTCCAAACGTAGTGTTGAGTTAGCAAATCGTTAGGAGTCAGTTTACGCAACCTTGTCGTAGTATGCATTCAGAATTGAACCTGATTCAATTAGGACTTTCAAGGGTTATGTCGTGGTCTGGTTCACGGTTTTAGAAAGAAAGATTTATGGCTCAAAGTTTATTTGTGCCCACCCATTCTCCTTGATGTTCTCCAGTCCTATGTTCAGCTAATTCGACTTAAGCGCTCGCTTCTTACAAGGGTTTTGTAATGATTGAGGAACCAATGACGTTGACGGTTTAAGCACCAATGAGGTTTTTTGGAGTAACAGTCACCCATTCTGACTTTGTGTCTGGTCACACGACTTTGTTCTCATGGAAGATTCTCTTTCATTTTTTTTACTCCCTAACTTTTGCCTGGACTGGTTCCTTTTTTTTTTGAATTTTTCGATTTTGAAGTCCAGCGGGATGCCCTAACTTTTGCCTAAGTCATATGTTTTCACACATTTTTTCAACTTAGCGGGCTTTATTTCTTTTTTTCCTTTGATTTTTGTTGAACAAATCGTGTGACACTGACTTGTCATGACTTGCTGAAAGGGTTGACTGCCTCATTCCTTTGTTGGTGAGGGATAACCATTGTGGTTTCACGTCCCTTGACCTCTTGAGGTGTAATGAATAAAGGTAATTGATCCTCTGATGCACACTCCTTTGGAAATTTGAACGCTCGGTCAAATTAACTGATGACTACCCTGCCCCGGGTTAAATGTGAGGGTTTATCTGTTCAGAAAAGAAACTCCTACTTCAAGGCTCAAAGGGGTTGACGAGGGTCTATCTCCGTTATATCTCTGGTGTTTGGGAATTGAAACAATGCATGTACATCGTCAGCAGGTTCTACTCTGAAAGCATACCTTCAACAATTATGAGTATTCAGTTGTCATCATCCTCCCTCAAACCTGCTAAACAACAGTGAAATAAATGGGAGGTATATGGATGCAAATTTTTTTTTTATTTTTTGTTTTTGATGCAAGGAAAGAGAAAAAAAAATGAGCGAATGCGACATAATTGATTCAAAAATGCAAGATCACTACATTAACATTACCATTCAAAAATAACATTGCTTAACAGACAAGTAGTTGCTAACAGGAAAGAAACTACAATGCAAATGATAAAAGGATACAGTAATCATCAGCTCTGATGACATCTTCTTGTCTGGACCACCGAAATCAGGATACGCTCCTTCGAAGTCTTTGAACTCAATCAGGCGAGAGGTTGACGTGCACAACCAAGCTTCCTTCTGGAAAGGAGATGTAGCCCTTGTCGATCAACTGTTGTACTTTGGCTTGAAAAGCTTTGCAATCTTCAGTTGAATGCCCCATTGATCCACCATGATACCCGCACTGCTCATGAGGATTGTACCCTGGAGGGTACGGCTCTGACAACGGCTTGAGAGGCTTAGGAACCACCAAAGAGCTCTGAACTAGATGTGGCAAGAGTTCACTGTATGCCATGGGGACTGGATGAAGAGGAGCAATCCTTCTTTCCAGATTGTTACGAGGCCTAGGCTGGCTCTGAAGTTGATTCTGAGGTCTCCGACTATGAGCTTGCATATTTGGACGAGGAGGAGTCCAAGGTTTCTGATATGGTGCTCTGAGCATTGCCGAATGCCCATAAGAGTAACCAGACACAGGAAAAGATGATCTCTGAGAAGATGTTGGTCTAGAATATTTGATATTTGCCGTGACTGCACTGATGTCATACCATTCTTCCTCTTGGGAGCTAACAACAGACTCACTTTCACTAGCTGGGATGTTCGAAGAGTCTTGGATCTTTCCACTTTTGAGCAGGCTCTCAATGCGTACTCCAACTATCATCAAATCAGAGAAGCTTGTCATCCCAATGCTACTCATTCTTTCCAAGTATGGACCCTGCAAGGTGCCCACGAACAGGTCAATTAATTCTCTGTCTGAAAGTGGTGGTTGCACTTGGGCTGCCAATTCTCTCCACCGCTGTGCATATTCTCTGAAAGATTCACCACTCCTCTGGGATAGGCTCTGCAAGTGCGTGCGATTGGGCGCCACGTCCATATTGTACTGGTATTGCTTTACGAAAGCTCTGGATAAATCATTCCAAGATCGGATATGACTACTTTCCAAATCCATGTACCAACTTAAAGATGCCCCACTTAAACTGTCCTGAAAACAGTGAATCATCAACTTATTATTGCAGGCATAAGAAGTCATTTTTCTACAGAACATCACCAAATGACGCTTCGGGCAACTGACACCAGTGTATTTTTCAAACTTCGGAGTCTTGAAATCTGGAGGAATGACAAGACCAGGCATCAAACACATGTTTAGAGCATCAAAACCAAAGGCATCAGGATCCGATAAGGCTTTGAGTTGCTCCTCCAACACACGAAACCTTTCAGCAGGATCAATAGCTCGTGGATCCTTGGTTTTCGCACGAGGGATTGCCCCTTGGAAATCTGGCATAGGGAAGGCAAAACTCTGATAATCTGTAGAATCAGAAGAAGATGAAGGTCCACCTCGGACAACAGATGGTTCAAGTACATTCTGATTCACGATCGGGGTCTGTGCAGGTTGAGCTTGAGCAAGATTGCTCACTTGTGGAAGATCTTCATCAGGAGAAAGACCATACAGAGGATTGGTCACCGAAGTGAAACCAGGTGGAAACTCAACATTCTGACGGTTGTTCTCTGACATAGCTACTGATGGCTTTCAAACTGACCCTTCTTAACTCTTGACACTATTCAGTCTAGCTTCACACACTCTGTCGTCTTCTAACTGTGACCACTTGTTCAAACCGAGTACAGGGAAATCAGCTGGCTGGTCATGGACAAAAGAGGAAGGATGAGCTCTCTGGAGGAGGAAAATGCAATGCAAATGCAAATGCAAAATGCAATATGATGATGCAAAAGATGCAAAGACATGGGATCACAGCTGGAAACTGCCTGGAATCTGGAATGCCGGACCAAGAATCGAGTGTCTGTAACCACAAGATCTCTGTATAGTAACCCGAAATAGTAACTGAAAACCAGAGGTCAATAACTTCAGGATCATAGTGATCGGATCAAACAATTGTACTGGTAATGAGGGTATGTTGAGGTCAAGGGTTCCTGCAAACCTGTAAACAGCCCAACCCCCTCACAGGTAGTGTTCTAAAACAAGGATCCTCAGACTTGGATCAGTTATGAGAAGTGTAAACACTTCTAACCCGGAGGTACAGTGTTTACAATAACCATAAAAGATCCTCCTCTAATTCACCTCAGTTTCTGAAGGTCATGATAAAGGTCATCCAGACTTAGCAGGCTTCCCAGATAGCCCTAGCACTACAGGAAATCTGTAGCACAGAGTTCTCAAGAAGAAACCCATATCTGAACCGTGTTTCATATTCCCGCACCAGACCGAAATGGAATGGGAAAGAACATGAACCACTCTAGCCTAGGTGTCACTCAGGTCCCAGGTATAGGACCTTAACTCTCAGTAGAACCCCACCCACCAAGACAACCAGATCCAGCCAAACACAGTATGACAGTATGATGCATATAAAGCTGTAAAGAAAGCAGTAAATAACTGTACATAAAGCAATAAATAAAGCAAATATACAAACACAAATAGCACATAACACCCCGGTAAACACAAATCAGACAAGCGCTAGGAGGAACCCACAAAAAGAACCAGAAGCCCTGGTTACAGTATAATATTCCCCAGCAGAGTCGCCAAGCTGTCGCTCCCGATAAATGGGAAGGGCCCAGATAAAGGTACAGACGCGAACGGTCGGCGAAAGAGAGATGTGAGAACACACAGGAGTGAACCCACAGGGAATGAACAGAGTCTCCAGCTAGGCATTTTTATCCCGAAGGAAAGGTAATGCTGCATAAACCTGGGAAAAGATATGGATAAGACGGTTGCGAACCAGAGAGACTGAGAAAGGGGGTTGGTTACAACCTGGGAAGGTATTAGCACCCAGATTGTCCGTCGTACTCGACGGGATCCACGCTCAAAAGATTTGTGTTTTAAAGGGGTAGTGTCAGTGCAATTTGTGTATAGAAAGCTGGAAAAGGATGTACAGGTGTCAGTGTAAAAGAAAGTGAAGTGTGATATGTATAGTGTCAGTGTAAAGACAAGGATGAAATGCTCAAGATCATGAGGCTAAAAGAATAAAGCTAGAAGGAGGGGGAATATACAGAGACTTTTGTTCGATAACTGTTAAGTTATGCCTACGTATCCTCTCGTGCAATGAGGAAGTCAGAACACCGTAGTTCGACCCAAAGAGACTGAAAGGTAAATTGACCTGTGAACTGCTTACTTGTCTATGCTCAAGTATATGACCTGTCTGGCTCAGGTGCAAACTGTCTTGCAGTAGACGGAAGAAGCAAGTTCTCGTTTGTGAGTGAATGAGATGAGAAAAGAATCCCGTAGGAGACGATTATTGTTTGTTTTTGAGTTTTTCAGTCTTTTATTGCTTTTGAAAGTTTGTCATAAGTTAATGAGCTTAAGCCTGAACCAATGGATTTAGTAAACTCATCACATCTTCCCTCTGATTAGGGGTAATGAGAATACCTTAAGTGTGAAGTCAGCTTCTCACACTTAATCACCATGGTGAAAGATTAAGATCATTAACCTACTTGTGATTATTTAGATGTTTTTGTTGTTTTTGTTTAGTGTTGAGTAATGAGATTAAGCCATAATCAGGGATTAAACAGACTCATTACACCATCCTAATAGAAGGATAATAGATGAGAATGTTTAAGCTGAGGAAAGCTCCTCAACTTAATCCATGATTAGGGATTAAAATCATGACAAAACAAAACCTTTATTAAGTGGATTTTAGTTAATGATAAGATGAAGAAGTGAGTTTTATGGTTTGTAAGACAACTTGAGGGGGACTTGTCCATTAACACTAGGGTTAGTCCTTCTTAACCAATTAAGGAAGAATTAGAACCCTAATGCAAGGCCCAAGTTACAAGCTTGATGTCTTGATGATTATTAAGTGAATTGATTAAAGGATTTAAACACATTAAGGGTTTAACACTTAGGATTAAAGTTATACACTCCATCCTAATAGAAGGATGCAGGCATAAGCTTAATCACAAAGTCTTAAAGCCTTTAGGGTTTAGTTCCTGATTATGAGGTGAGAAGAGAAGACTCAAAAGATGACACAAAGGTGGAAGCTCAGTGGGGGACTAATCAATATTCACATGCTCGGACGGTCCTAGGTTAGTGAGGCTCACTATCCTAAAGAAAAAAAAAGAAAGAAGAAGAGAAAGATGAAAGGAGAAGCTCCCTGGTGGCCTAGGCACACCTCAAGTAAGGCAAAAGATAAAGAAGATGAGGAAGAAAAATTAGGATGAAGAAGACATAAGATAAGAAGACGAGGATGCAAAAAATGGAGATAAGATAAAGAGATGAAAGTGCGATATGGAGTAATGCACAAACAGAGCCTACACCAGTAGGACTTCCAGATGCAACGACATGCAATAAGTATAATCGGGCCCCAGTGTTACCTAACGGAGAAGGTCTGTTGCCTCTTCAATATGCACAAATAAGTCAAGAAAAACTTGTCAGAATATCATCAAGGCATCCATCAAGATTAAACCAATAAACCAAAACAATTCTCACACCAATGATAAAGCTCCAAGAATAAGTCACAAGAAAAGATTAGTCGTACATTCTAAATCAAATAATTACAAATCGAGATGAAAACTTGAATTGAAACAAAAAATTCCAATCTCATTAAACAAAGTTTAAATCAAAATCTACATAACAAAAAGTTAATAATAAAAAAAAACTATCATTAATAATTAACCACAATTAAAATATAGGTTAGAATAGAATTAACAAAAATCTTAATTAAAGATTAATCTATATTACACATTTGAACAATATTAATCAAGGGTTAAAATCAATTAACAATTATGTAAACAAAATTAAGAAAAGAAATAAAAGGTTAGAAATCAAATTAAAAAAAAGAGAAAGAAAAAGCAAACATAAGCAAAGAAAAAAGGGGGTCATGCGCAGGAAAATAGGGCGGTGCTTATAGCAAATTCGGTGGGCCTGTTAAGCCCACCAACAACAGCAAACAATGAAAAAGAAAAATCAGGGTCAAAATACATGAAGCAAGCAAACGGTGTCCCTGCTCTCTTCGCATTTCTCCGCCTTCTCCCCGAAACGGCGTCACTTGGCCAAACCAAAACATCACACCGCTGTCTCTCTCTCCTGCGAATCACACCATCTCCTCGTCAACTTCTCCGAAATCAATCCGCGACGGCTCCTCCTCAAATCATCGCCATCAACCTTTCTCGACGAATCTGAAACCCTCATCCTAGGTCTCTCTCTCTCTCTCAAGCTCGCGACGGCGTCCACGAAACCACCGTCACTCTCCGTCGTCTCTCTATTCGCCGACCAAAATAGGGTCACCGTCACCTTCAAGATCTCTGTTTCAATCTTGGCGGTCTCGGTTTGATTTCAAGAAAGAAGAAGCCTCGCGATCTGGTGCGACAAATTTGCTTTTCAAGATTCGTCTCGAATCCGCAAGGATCCCAAACTTTCTTCTTCTATTCTTTGTTTTTGCTGGTATTGTTGTTGATTGACGAAAGAAAACAACCGCGGCTTCTCTTGTTGTGCTTCGATGAGAGGTTTTGAAGGTGAGTTAAGAGTTGTTCTGTTCCGTCTTCTTCTCCTTCTGTTTCTGGATCTGGTTTTGGTTTGTTGTTGTGTTGATGTTGTGAAGGTGTGGTTGAGGTGGTGGTTTGAAGGAGAGGAGTTCGGTGGTTTGGAGATTTGAAGAGGGTTGCGGTTTGAAGGTTTGAGAGGAGGTGAATGATGTTGTTGTTGAGTTTCTGGTTTGTTGATGTGAGGTGATGTTGTTGCGGTGGTGAGGCGAAACAGGGGTGATGGTGGATTGGTGTG
This sequence comes from Lathyrus aphaca, assembly GCA_963966055.1. Lineage (NCBI taxonomy): Eukaryota > Viridiplantae > Streptophyta > Magnoliopsida > Fabales > Fabaceae > Lathyrus > Lathyrus aphaca. The sequence goes on along the minus strand of OZ014519.1, from coordinate 720,050,265 downwards.
GTGAGGTTGATGTTGGTTTGTTCTGTTTTATGCAGGAGAAGAGTTTTTTTGTATATTTGAAGATTGTTTTTAGAGTGTTGGCTTGTGATTGTGGGTTATGAAAAGAGTGATGGATTTGAGGAGGTGTGGGTTTGAAGAAGAAGAGGTTTATGGTTGTTGTTCGGTTCTGAAACAGGGTGAGAAAGTGAGGTTTGTGAAGAGGGTTGATGATGGATATTGTTGTGCAGTGCGGTGAAGGAAAAGGCCGAAGGTTTTGTTGATTTGCATACAAAAAATGAGTGAAATATTTATGTGCAGAGAGGCTAGGTTTTCTGCGCGAAAATGAGAGATGGTGGTGGAGATGATGAGGTTAATCGTTGCTGCTGTGTTGTTGAAGCAGAGCGATGAGTTTTGTTGTTGGAAGAGTTTTGGAGAAGCTGCGGTTTTTGTGAGTGTTTTTTTTAGACTCAGATTTGTGGTGTAGTTTTGATGCAGGTGAGGTTGGTATTAGGAGGCTACCGTGAGAATGTGAGTGTGCGTGATGTTTGATGCGGGTTATGCGTGATGAAGGAAAAGTTTGTTACGGATATGTGAGAGAATTCAGTGGGGAGAATGAAATTGTTGAGTGGTGGGGTCCTGTCAAAAGGTGGGAGGAGAATTGCGTGTGAGTGTTGTGCATTTTTTTTGAGGAATTGGTTGTACCGTGTGAGCAGAGTGGGGTCACCTAGTAGGTGGAAAATGGTGTGATGTTGTGCGTGTAGCAGCTGACATCATGGTAGCATGGTTGGTTGTAGACTTAGGAAAAATGAAATCCCAAAAAAAGAGATACATGGGCCTTAGAATTGACATGGGTTTAATATTTTTGGTTAATAACTTTGGATGTTTTTTTGGCAATATAATGGAATATTAGAAATAATAAAAATAAGAAAAGATATGGATATGAGTATTTAGAATATGTAAATGGTTAATGAAGTGAGAAAGATTTAAGTGGATTTAGAATGAAATTGGTCAAGAAATTGGCTTATGAAAAATGTTTAATTAGATTATGTGGAGAATAAAATAATGTTCACAAGATGTGAATTATGGAAATGGATAAACGGTTAAAAATGATTTATGGGAAAAAAAATGAATTGAATTTGAAAATGGATATATGAAAGAATATGGACTTATGGATGTGGAAAAAAAATGGTTAAGGTGAAATGAGTAGATATTGAACTTTAATCTCAACCCGCCAGTCGATCACGTGAATGAATACTCCTCCAAATTCCTTAATTCTCAATGAAAACCAAGTCGCATTCTCAATACAAACCTTGACCACACCTAAACTTTTGCGCCAACAACTTCTGATTAAAATGAATGGACCACTATTGAATCACTGAATAACTTGCCATTGAAGCAAATAAACCTCTGAATTAAACGTCCTCTGAATCTCCACTGAATCATGAATCACTTTGAATTTTCCTAAATCAAACTCTGGGAAATAAATCCACAGATGAACCACTAATGAACTGTTCAACAAACCAAAATGATCCAACACTCCTTATGAATCACAACTTGATAAATCTGATGGATTTCACACACCACAATTTGACTTTGGATATGCACCGCCTGAGCAATCAAGCCTCATAACTTGATGAAGAGAAGAATAGTCTGATAATGGGCCAAATACAAAGTGAAAAGTCCTTGCAGACGTGAAATCCCTGAAAACCGCTGAATCGGGGAAATAAACCCTAATTCCTCAGAAGACGATCCCATGTCTTATGCACATGCAAATGGTATGCAAAATGCGTATGAATGTAAAACGAAAAGCCAGAAAACCAGAGGGCAAATTTAGGGTGTCTACAGTTACAATGATCATATTGAAAGTGTGAGAAAAACACAAGAAATAGGGGGATTGAATTAAGGTTTTCACTTTTGGCTATTTTTCGCACTTTGATGAGCTGCGTCAAGCTATGCTGTAAATGTGTTGCGGAAGAATAAATAAATTAAAGCATAAAGCAAGAGTAAAGAAAACATGATATATCATGGTTCACTTGAGAACTTCTCAAGCTAGTCCAGTCCACCCGTCAAGGTGATTTCACCTTAAACAAGGACTTAATCCACTATAACCAAGATCCATGATTACAATCGCACAACAACACCATTACTAACGCAATGAACTATTTGGGGATCCTTCCGGATACAACATTCATTGACCCAACAAAACCTCTGTCATGATTTCATCTTAACTTACAGCTAGACTGTTCAGGGATCCCATCAGGATATAACGTCTACTTAAGGAGGAATTTGCGCAGCAACCAACATGACTAATTGCACAACACTGAGTGTCATTACTTTCTGTGCAGCCTACAGCCATGACTAACTGCATAACAAACTGTTGCAACTTCATGCTTCAGAACCAATTGTTTTGAACTGCAGTAGAAACTTAACCCCAAAACATATCATCAGAACACATAGTTCTATGAATGTTCTAGCAACTAATTTTCGTGTCTTCCTAAAGTTATGACCTTTACCAGGTCCTTTAGGGAAAAGGTTGTTTACAAATTTTGTGCTTCTTAATAAGCAGATTGTAAACTCACTTAAGTACATCAAAATAACCTAAATACACACTAATAATATTAAATTTTATTCTTGCTCAATTGTGTGGTATTCTGATTCTTCAAGTTGCTTCTTCATTGAGCACTTGAAGGTTGAAGCTTTCTTCTTCTTCAAAAACTTTGCTAGCTTGATCTTTGTTGAGTCACAAGAAGGACTTCTTCATCTTGATTCACATAAGAACATTTCTGGACAGCAACCCATGTTCTTCTTCAATCCAATGATCACTTCAGTAGTTGATTTGTTGTTGAAGCTTCCATGATCATCTTCATTGTCTTCCATGACTTTCCAAGTCTGTAGTAGCATATTAAGTTAAGCACATTGTGAATTCAAGATCTCCCTGCTTTTAGCAGATTGTTGTCAAAGAGTAATCAGCTAGAAGAGCTGCATTTTCAAGTAGACTCTTTGTGGCTTGTTCCAATGTTATCTTTGTTTATCATCAACCTTATATGATTGTATGACAACATCAACATTATTGTTCAAAGACCATTTGACAACTTGGTTATATGTGTGTTTAGAAACCTTTCGGTTATATCAATCAACATCAACAGATAAACCAAAATGGTTGTATCCTTTATTACTTCATATAGAAGAATATTCAGTTTGTGGATAATAAACCAGGTTGCACTTCGGCAAAACCAACAAAGGTTGGGATCCTTTTAGGACCTTCAATAGTTGGGTTCACTCGCATCAACAACATCACAAAGCATGTGATGTTTTCCTTTTATAGGCAAACATAGAAGAGCTGTTACGACATAATTCGGCTACTGAGGAATCCGTTACACAAGGAATCAAATAGTACAACCACATATTATCCTTTTCCACAATTCAAAGATAGAGGAGAGGTAGTGGGATAAAATATTATCGTATTGTGTACTATCCTTGCCAATGGTAACATTATCATCTGAACTTTAGAGGCTTCTGATTATAAATCAATGAATGAAGCATGAGTTAGAGACAATGATACTTGGGTATTTAGAGAACTGAAGTCTTTAGTCTTGAGAACTTGATCACATAGAACTACGTTTATCAGGACTTCAGCACTTGATTTGAAACTCATAGTCTTCAGAACTTCAAGTCTTAGATTCTTCAGAACTTTGTTCACATAGAACATTGTCTTCAGAGTCTTCAACACTTGGTTCTTCAGAACCATTATTTAGAACTTTAAGTCTTAGAGGCTTCAGAACTTTGTTCACATAGAGCATTGTCTTCAGAGTCTTCAGCAATTAGTTCTTCAAAATCTTAATTTTCAGAACTCGTAAGTCTTCATAATCTTTCAGGAACTTGGTCTTCAGACGTTACGTCTTCAGACCTTCAAGTCATCAGATTCATTAAAACTTAGTTCTTTAGAATATTAATTTCAGAAGCTTCGCTTTGCTATCTGATCAGAACCACGTTTAGAACAACATCCAGAAGAGCATTGCCAACGCAACTTCCGCATCCTTCAATCTTTGTGATTATGTTCAGATTAAGAAGCACACTTTCTTCTTCAGCATGCTTGCAACTAATGTTACACATAGTAACTTCGCATATTAATATTAGCGCACTCATTCATAATGTTTGTTTGATTTTAATATATAAAATATTCATGATCTTCACTTTAACAAACATCAAAACATAAAATGGTTCTTTCATAAATACTTCATTGTTATCATCAAAACATAAAGATGGAATGCAGAGACAACTATTGTTCTTACAATCTCCCCCTTTTTGATGATGACAAAACCATATTGATAGAACATTTTATATAGGCGATCACCAAACGTAATCGGGTAATCACTAGTGAGAACATATTCAGAGTTTTCAGAGCAACAACTCCCCCTGAATGAGTTACCCCCAAAAATTTATTAATGTTTGTTCAGAGTTTCCCCCTGATTCCAAGACTTACAAAATACAACTTTTGAGTTGTTCAGAACATATGATAGAGAAAGAATACTTCCCTATACTCATCAGAGTCTGAATAGAACACATGTGTTCATCTCAAAACCTTTTAACTATCAGAACTCGGTGATTGTCTTAGTCTGATACCAAATGCAATATCACTACTTGGTCTATCAAAACTTCATCATAGTTCTTCAAGTACAAACCATTATACCTCTAGAGTATCAGAGTTTGTCTTAACATAAATTTTTTCTTAGATCTTTGTATCCAGATATTCAAACAGTCTTGAGACTTCTAATTAGCCCATTTTTCTGAAAAGCATCATTGAGTGTAGACTTTGTCTTGACCAATTTCAAGAAGACTTCTACTTTGGATTCTTATGTTCTGAATATCATATTCTCAAACAATTTACATCTTCTCAACATTATGATACTAAAATAACGATAACTTTGACTTTCAGAAAGTTCTCAACTTTTGAATAGTACTGAGTCTATCTGATTCTGAACATATATTCACGAAGTGTACAACTTTGATTATATGAACAAACAGTTCTTAAGAACTTAAACAGAGTTCTTACAATAACTTGTTCTAAGAATGCCTAGTGAACTTATTCAAAGTTCCTCGGATAAACATCAGACATCAAACGTTAGTGATAAATAATTTATATCTCTTGATATGTTTGAGTTTGCATTCTTTAGATTATTATCAAAATCATATTTTTATTTCTCCCCCTTTTTGACATCATCAAAAAGTTAGAGTATTTTAGCAAATATGGCTTGTTATATGATAGTGATTCTGATTAGTGCACATGAATATGACAATTGTAATACCCATATATAAAATACATACATCAAAGTATATTTTTCATATATAAGTTCAAGTCTGGTACTGAAATACAATAAGTTCTTAATACCACACATTGTAAAATGTTTAACCAACTAAATACATAAAGTACTACAACAAAAAGGCTAACAAAAATACAAGATGTCCTAAACAAAGAAAACTAAGAACTATATCTGAAGATTACAAAATATCCACAGCGGAAGAAAGCCATCGATAAGTAAGGATAATCAAACTGCCTTATCCTTACCCTTCGCGGAACCTGAAGTACGTGTAAAATATAACAACAACATGGGATGAGATAACAACATCTCATTGAGTTCCCTATCTTAGAGTTCTCTCGACTCTAAGGGTTCAATTCTAACATTCACAAGTACCTTAGTCACTTCTCTATAAGTAACAAAAATAGGATAGAGAACGTCCATACAACGCTCATGTCACTTCCCATGGGACTCAATGTGATACCCACCTCAAGTGTTCCTCGACCAGACTTCCCATGGGACTCAGTGTAATACCCATATCAAGCCACTAACATGCTTCCCGTGGGACTCAGTGTAATACTCACCTCAACCCTAAACCATGCTTCCCGTGGGACTCAGTGTAATACCCACCTCAAGCCTAAACTATGATTCCCGTGAGACTCAGTGTAATACCCACCTCAAGCCAAGATTAGAGCAAGACTTCCTGTGGGACTCAGTTTAATACCCACCTCAAGCTTAAACTGGAGCAAGACTTCCTGTGGGACTCAATGTAATACCCACCTCAAGTCACTACTCGCCTCACCAACGGTACCTCAAGCCTTTACAGATGCTTCCCGTTGAACTCAATGTAATACCTACCTCAAAACTTACTCAAGACTTTACGGAGGACACCGTGTGTTACGCGTCAACGATTCGCATCTCCTTAGGATAGTCCTAACATCTCACAAGTTATACTACTTCATTTCCAATAGTTCACACTTTTCATAACTAACATAATTACGATTAATTAGAAAAGTCAGGTAAATTCGTCTAAAAATATTATTTTTCAGTCTCATTAGTTAGAACATATTTTTAGCTTCAAATCGGTATAAAGAACAGTTAAATCGAATAAGCGAGGAAAAAGTTGTGAATTTTTAAAAATGGAACAAATAATTATTTTTCCCCACACTTACAGTGTTAACTGGTTAACGCCCTGGGTTAACCAGTTAACCATATCAGATTCCAAATTCCAGTAGTGTATATCAGCTACGTTAACCGGTTAACACCATGGGTTAACCGGTTAACACCCTGGGTTAACCGATTAACCAGAAGACAATGGCTGAAAATATACGTTTTTCACATACATAATTTCTCCAAAACTCTACCAAATCATCATCAAACACCAAAACAATCAACAACAAGGTTCCTACACCTATAGTCAGCATACTCAGGCATTTTAATCAATATTTAACCGTTCAAACTCTCGATGCTACGATTTTCTAGCATTTTGCCCTAACCTCAAAAAGCTACAAAACTCTAGAAAATAAAAGTATCTAACTAGAACCCACCTCTACCAAGATGATTGAGAAGATTGAGAGATGAATGGTTGATGAACTTTAAGAATCAAGAGATTTCTTCTTTTTCTTCAAGATTTTCTTCTTTCCCTTTTTTCTCTTCTATCTCTTCCTTTCTGCTTTCCTCTTGTTATGTTTCTAAGTTATGAAACATAAAGAAAGAAAACTTAGGTTTATACGGGAAAACCTATTTTCCCCCACAACGGGTCCAAATAGAGAGTATCCAAAAATGTCTTTTAATCCACAATTTAATAAAAACCTCTGAGTTAGATAATATTAGTTAATAAAAATAAGTCCTGCTGATGGCTCTAATTATTTTTGCTAAAATATCACAGAGCAACCTGGAACCCTATTGATATCAAACAATATCATTCAGAACATTAAATACATTTACGGGGTATTACATCCTCCCCCCCTTAAATAGAAATTCGTCCTCAAATTTAAAGATTACCTGAACAAGTGAGGATACAATTCCCGCATCTCTGATTCTAGCTCCCACGTAGCATCTCCCGAATGCGTAACATCCCATTGTGCCATAACAAGTGGAATCTCTTTGTTTCTTAACACTTTGGTCACTCTTCCAACAATACGACTCGGTTGGGGTTCAAAAGTCAAGTCCGCTTCTATCTCGATAGAATCTAGCAGAATAGGCTGAAGAGGATCAGGAACAAACCTACGAAGTTGAGATACATGAAAAACATCATGCATTTCAGACAGAGAGGGTGGTAAGGCTAATTTGTAAGCAACTTCACAAATCCTTTCCAAGACCTGATACGGTCCTACATATCTCGGGCTTAACTTGCACGACTTAAACGGTCCTTTCAATCTCAATCTCGGGGTAACCTTCAAATAAACATGGTCACCTTCATCAAATTCCAAGGGTCTCCTTCGATTGTCAGCATAACTCTTCTGACGATCCTGGGCTTGCTTAATTTTCTCTTGAGTCATCCGAATATTTTCCGTAGTCTCTTGAATAACTTCGGGTCCCAAAATTCTACCTTCACCCACTTCCAACCAACACAAAGGTGTTTTACACTTTCTTCCATATAAGGCCTCATACGGAGCTATTCTGATGCTTGCATGGTAACTGTTTTCGTAGGAGAACTAGATCAAAGGTAAAAGTTCCTTCCAATTTCCTTTACTTTCCAACACACATGCTCTTAACATATCTTCCATCGTTTGAATTGTACGCTCCGTCTGACCATCCGTTTGATGATGATTAGAAGTGCTCAAATGTAAATTCGTACCCATAGCTTGTTGGAACACTTTCTAAAATCTCGAAGTGATCTTTGGATCTCTATCAGATACAATGCTAGACAGAACACTATGCAACCTTACAATCTAAGCAATAAACAACCTCACAAGATGACTTGCCTTGTACGTAGTCTTAACGGCTAAGAAATGCGCAAATTTCGTTAGTCGATCCACAATTACCCAAATAGAATCATAACCACCTTGAGTACTAGGTAAGCCCACTGCAAAATCCATAGAAATACTATCCTACTTCCAAATTGGAATATCCAAAGGTTGTAACAAACCACCTGGTATTTGGTGCTCGATCTTTACTTGTTGGCATACCGCACATTCAGACACAAACACCGTAATATCCTTCTTCATATCAGACCACCAATACTCTTTCTTTAAATCTTGATACATCTTCGAAGAACCCGGATATATCGTAAAAGTACCTTTATAGGCTTCCTCCAAAATCTTTCTCTTTAACACATCATCGTCCGGAATACAAATCCTTTGGTTAAATAGGATAATCCCATCCAACGCTCTTACGAAACCTGGTTGGAGTAACATCTCTTGTAACTTCTCATCTAGAACTTGTTCTTGTCGAATTTCGTTCCTTAAGGTAGAATTGATATTCAAATTTACCATAATCACACCATTCGGAGTCCATACAAATTGAAGATTAAGATCTCGAAACTTCCCCAATAATGCATATTCCAACACCACCAATTAGGAACCATGAATCAATTTCCGACTTAAAGTATCCGCCACTTTGTTCGCTTTTCCCGGATGATACTTCAATTCTAGGTCATAATCCTTCAAGTACTCAATCCACCTTCTTTGCCTCATATTCAATTCCTTATGATAAAAAAGATACTTCAAACTCTTATGGTCGTTGAACATCTCAAAGCGCACACCATACAGGTAATGCCGCCACACCTTTAGAGTAAACACCACGGCCGCTAATTCCAAATCATGAGTCAGATAATTTCTTTCATGAACTTTCAACTGTCTAGAAGCATAAGCTATAACTTGGCCTTCCTGCATAAGAGCACCTCCTAAACCCATCTTAGAAGCATCGCAAAACACTTTGTAAGACTTGTTAAGATCGGGAATGATCAACACCGGAGCCGTTGTCAATCTTTCTTTCAAATACATGAAACTTTGTTCGCAACTAGAATCCCATTCGTAGGTGAAATCCTTTCTAGTAAGCTTAGTCAATGGTAACGCCAATTGAGAAAACCTTTTAATGAACATTCTGTAGTAACCTGCCAAACCTAAGAAACTTCTCACTTTCGAAGCATTCCTCAGTCTCTCCTAATTTATTACGGCTTCAGTCTTTGACGGATCCACTATTACATCTCCCTGAGATATAAAATGTCCAAGAAATTTAACTTCTGACATCCAAAACTCACTTTCTAAACTTATCAAAAAGTTGCTTCTCTTGCAATATCGAAAAAACAATCCTCAGATGTTCTCCGTGCTCTTGTGGAGTACGAGAATAAATAAGAATGTCATCAATAAAGATTACAACAAACTGATCCAAATAAGCTTGAAATATCTGGTTCATGTAATCCATAAAAATAGGTGGGGCATTCGTTACACCGAAAATGCATCACTACAAAATTCATAATGACCATAATGGGTTTTGAACACAGTCTTCGGTACATCAGAACTCTTTACACGAATCTAATGATAGCCCGACCTCAGATCAATCTTCGAGAACACACAGGCTCCTTTCAATTGATCTAAAAGTTTGTCTATCATAGTCAAAGGATACTTATTCTTAATAGTAACCTTGTTCAACCTACGGTAATCAATACACAACCGCATACCACCGTATTTCTTCTTTACCAATAAAATAGGAGCTCCCCATGGTGAAACAGTTGGTCTTACAAAATGCTTCGCCATAAAATCCTCTAACTGATCCTTCAATTCTCTTAATTCAAGCAGTGCCATTCGATAAGGGGAAATGGATATAAGATTCGTCCCCGGTATCAGATCAACTGAGAATTCAACTTCTCTCACCGGAGGTAAGGAAGTGACATCCTCGGGAAAAACTTCAGGAAATTCGCATACTATTGGAATATTCAAAACTTACTGACCATTACTCTCCTCTTTAGTAAGGACCAGTAAAACATATTTCTCTTTTTCAAACAAAAAGTTTACCATTCCACCGTACCTTCTAATATTGTTGTCAAAACATATTACGGAGGAGCTTCCATGGATGGAATGAGGATCAATTTCTCTTCACACCGAACGAACCCAGAATTAGCAGATAACCAATCCATTACCAAAATAACACCGACCTTCTTAAGGGGTAGACAAATAAGATCAATCTGGAAAACTCTACCATCCATGGGCAAAGTACAATTTTCACACATAAGAGGTGTCTCAACGGTTTCCTCCATAGCAGTAGTAACCACCATAGGAAGAGACAAGGGAAAAACTCATAACCCAAGTCGCTTCACACAACTAGTAGACACAAAAGAATGTGTTGCTCCACAATCAAATAAAACAAGACAAGGATGTTCATTAACAAGACATGTACCCACAATAAGAGAGTTGTCGGCTTTAGTCTTCCTAGCATCCATGGTATAAACCCTTCCTTGAACCTGGTCTCTTTTCTGTGGACAATCTCTAGCAACATGTCATTCTTTCTGGAAAAGGAAACAAATCACACCACCCGGACTACACCTTCCATAATGATTTTATGGCACCTAGAACATGAAGGAGATGCACTAGGTCTAGGATTCACCACTTGTTTCCCTTTGAAGGGTTGGGGCCTTGGCCTAAAAGGTTGATTCGCCTTTCCATGATCACTCTGAATAACTCTTCCAGCACTTGCTTCGGTCTTCACTTTCTTCAAACTATACTCAGCAACATAGCATTGCCTCAACAATTCAGAATTAGTAGTGAACTCCCTCTGAGAGACACTATGAGAAATCTCAGCCCTCAATCCAAATAGAAATTAATCAATCTTCCACTTGTCGTCGGGAGCATACATAGCTTGCCTAGAATAAATCGTCATGTCTTCGAACTTTTCTGCATAACTGGCCACAGTCATGTTTCCTTGCCTAAGCTGCTGAAATTCAAACTCTTTATGGGTCCTCAAAGAACTTGGAAAATATTTCTCCATAAAATTTGCCTTAAACTGCTCCCACACTTTAGGAACCTCTTGTGTTATCATGAGAGTGGAAGTACTCTCCCACCATCTAGCAGCAGGACATTTCAACAAGTGTGAGGCAAAAGTCACCTTGTCCTCTTCACTACACAACTCGATTTGAAAGATTTTCTCCATACCAGTTATCCAAGCATGAGCTTTCACCGTATCTAATCCACCATGAAATTCTTGAGGATTCATGCAGAAAAAATCACGGAAAGTTCCACCTCCAGTTTCAGGAACAACCACCTGAGGATGAAGACCCTCATTCATTTGGTGAACCATCTCCTGCATAAACTGGTGATGTTGCTGTTGCATCTGCTACATGAACTGGAACAGAGGAGCATTCCCTTCGCCACCCAGCTGATCACTAATAGGAGGAGTGGCACTAGGCCGACCATGAGTTCTACGTCCACTAGCCATATCCCTAAATGTCATCAAAACATGATAAAGTTGATTAGGCTCAATACCATAAACATAACATTTAGTTCTACAGCGAAATTACATATATGAATAGAAAGAAACACTTATAATATTCCAAGGCTAGGTCGAGGATATGACTTGCTCTGATACCAACTGTAATACCTATATATAAAATACATACATCAAAGCATAGTTTTCATATATAAGTTCAAGTCTGGTACTGAAATATAATAAGTTCTTAATACAACACATTTGTCGCTCCCGGGATTTTCATCCTAGTACAAACGCGAAAGTGGCGCGGAAAAGGTAGAGTCGCCAACCAGGAATTTTTATCCCGAATGAACGGGAAAGTTAATGTTGCACAATCCTAAGAGAGAAGGAAAGGACAAGGTCTTGCGAACCAAAGATCTGGGTTCGAGATTCGGTTACAAACTGGGAAGTTATTATCACCCCAGACCGTCCGCCATACCCGACGGGATCCACGCTTGTTTGTCTATTTCAAAGGGTGAGAAATCATATGTTGCTGAACAAAAGAACCGCTAACTGGAACTAGAACTGAGGAAGGGAACTGGAATTGGAAATAGAGATCGAAAACAAAGAAGGAAAATGTAGGGAAAATAAAGAGTGTGCTCGAACGGGCCCTACCCCGCTGCCTATGTACCTCATCGGGAAAATGAGGATCAATGTCGACGTAGTTCGCCTAACTAAGGCTGGAACTTATTTGTGTTTTATAGGGTGAATTGCGTATGCCTATGCTCAGGTATTGCAGGCTCGTCTTGTACGAGTGTGTTACCGTCTTTCAAATGAGACAAGTCGTCACAAGTTCGCATTGTGAGTGAATGAGATGAGAAGAGAGTTCCCGTGGGAAAAGACGAGCATTGTTTGTGTACTGTCTGTTATGAGTTTTTTATTGGTGTGGCACAAGAAAGTGAATTCAAGTCCGTTTCCATGGAATGTGTACTTGCTACTACATTCCAAGATGGAATAATAGAACAAGCACACTAACTAAGGAGAATTTATCCAAGACTTGTTCTCAGGGGTTAGGGCCTAAGCTCACTAACTTGTTGAAGTTATTAGATGTTTTGTGATTAAAATGAAGAAGTACCTTTTAAGGTTTTCTCTTTGAAATTAATCCTATGATTGGACTTGTACATCATGCTAGATAAGTGTATTATTCTAATATGGAATGAATACAAATGCCCCATGGCATAAGTCCCTACACACAAGACTATTTCAACCTTTATTAAATGTTTTATTGTTTTTCTTTATGAGATGAGAAAGAGAGACTCAAATTGCAAAAGGAAAAACTAGGGGGACTAAGACACAACCCTAAATTGTTTATTGCATGCAAAAGGGAGATCCTAATAGTTTGTGTGGTTTTCTAATCCTAATGAGAAAAAAGGAAAATAAGAAAAGAGAACTTAGAATTCAACTTACCTCCTAAGGAAGTTAAGTTATTTATAAGAAAAAGGGGGAAAGCCTATACAAGTGATCCGCGTCTCGCGCACGGATAAAAAATGAGTAATTTTCTTTAAAACTTAGTATAGCGACAATAACTTGAATCGTCTCACAAGGATTATTGATGTTATTAAATAACGATAGTAACAATTAATGGGGGGTTGATTTTAAGGTCGAATTATAAAAATGGATTAAAATAAGTGATTAACAAATAAGCTGAAACGACAATTCTACTGATTCGGGTACCGACTTATCATTGGTTCAATAAACTTCAATCCCCTAAACAGTTTTTATTCCCCTACCGATTACAACACCAATTAACAAGCAAAATTGTCATTATAACATTGCATTCCTATTTTCCGAATAAAGTAAACGGATAAGCACAATCATGGATTAAGCAAACGTGATTCTAACAAACGCGGTCTAACGATTATGCAACGGTAAACTACGCTAAAATCAAGGAACATCAATCAATCGATATAAATCAATAGTATTCTATATAATTAGAATTAAGAAAACAAGACATATGGATTAATATTGAAAAGGGAAAAAACATTGGATTAAAGATTAAAAAACCTCAAAGTATGGAATCCGTACAACAGAAATTGCCTTGGGAATTAGTTCTCCATAATTCGTCAAAGGAAAAATTAATAATTGTCAAAAAAGAAAGGTGAAAAAAAGGTCTTTCATACAGTAACAAGGCTGCTCTAGGTATATGTGAAAACAAGAAATTCGGGTCACAATCCAACTGGGTCAAATACATAACCCAAACCCAAAATAAATGACCCAAAACAAATTATATCTAATGCTACAACTTCAACTACTTTTTCAGGTATGCTACAGTCTGATTCAGCTTCTGACTTCTTCATGAAAGTTGTAGCTCTCTGTCTTAGATTTCCATCGATTGGTTGAACGTCTCAAGCCGATTCACATAGCTCCAGTTATGATCATTTTAGTGCAGACTTCTAATGCTGAAAATAAAGTGCAAAAATCAAATAAGTGCAAAAATAAACTAATTTATAAAAATACATTAAAATAGAAAAATAACCAAAGTAAAGTATGAAAATGCATAAGTGTAAACATAGAGGAATGTGCACCAAAATGCACTGATCAAATTACCCCACACTTGAACTTTTTCACTCCGAGCAAAATAGAAATAAAAACTCAAGAAACACAACATTCAGATACTCATTCTAGGCTACAAACTCTTCTTCGATTAAGATAGAATCGATAGGTACTAATCTTGCACACTAAGATTATCGTAAGAACACAAACCTACAATATGTGGTCATAAGCCTCCATGCTATACAAACCAATTTGAATCATGTTATTATGCCTAATCCTTACTTACTCGTCCTTTTTTTTTTCTCTTTCATTCTAGCGTAATCACATTAAGCTCGTTATCTATTCATACACATGGTAAATAAGTCTGTTAGTGACTATGATCCATATCTTGTCAATATTTTAAAGTTACTTTAGCAACAACAATTTTTTTTGAAGGTTTCACATCCGTTAGACTAAATGACGGGGTAAGGGTCACCTAACTTAAAAGGCAGATTCCTATTCAGATTTCTTATTAAGTAAGGGATCATTCACTTATTTGCATCAACTCAATTACTTAGTGTATGATTTCTTGATGGTGCTGACTGCTTGATAAACTACTTAAAAGATATTAAAGGATGCGAACTCATGGCTATGGCATACAAAGTATTCAAAATGATTTCCATATTCAGGAGACTTAAGGTGTTAAAACGATACCGATCTTGTGAACTTTTCCCAAGTCTCCACAACTAACCTCAAAACAATCTATAGCCTAAAACTTTCGGAAAAAAATACCCAGTGTTTCTAAAACAAAACAAAACAAAAAAAACAAAACAAAAACAAAGAAAATAAACTATTCCCTCCCCCACACTTAAAACAAGCATTGTCCTCAATGAAAGGACATAAATCTAAAATAAGAGGGAGGGAAAGGAAAGAACACACCCGAGTATTCAAGGTGGATAGGTGATCACATAAGCAGCATTTCCTAAAGAGAGCTCTTCTACAGTCTCTTATTCCAAAGTGGGGATCTCAAAGAGTAACTTTGGGTAGTATCCATTAATCTTGAAGTTTTTATTAGTGCCTTCTCCTTTTATTCCAGGATCAAAGAAGAATCTTCGATAAGTAAGAGTGTTGAATGTGCACGCTATAACACGGTAGGAGAACTGACTTTCTATAAATGTTGCGGATAGCAAGAGTCGCCACCGACTTTTATTTTATCCATAAGGAAAGGACATAAAAGAACAGGAAAGACCTATTTTAAAAGGACTTGAGTTCGGGGGGTAGGTTATACAAAGGGAAGGTGTTAGCACCCTTTATATCCATGGTTATCCATGGGCTCTTAGTTACTTAGCTCACTTTGATTGTTTGCAAGAGTGTAGTGTGTGATTAGAAAAATTCTAAGTTCTTTGTAATGATCCTCGTATGGATGTATACAAAGCCTTGTTTTTTTGAAAATTGTTTGAAAAGTGGGGTGTAAAGAGTGATTTAAAAAAATGAGCAAGTAACTGAGAGAAACCTACCCTAGCTTAAATCTTTATTGTTCTTATGTTCTTTCAATGGTAAGACTATCCCTATTATTAAGGAATAGGTAGTCATTACCTTGGATGTATTAAGGGACATGTGTAGGGACATCTGGATATAGGCAACTGTAAGGTGTCTTTAGCAATTCGTAGGGACTTATCATCTTTTATTTGAAGGGACAAGATCATTTATCGTAGGCAACCTCGAAGGGACTTAATCTTTAAAACTATAGGGACTTGATGATATTTATGAAGGGACTTGCTTAAGACACCCTACTTGACATTTTGAAATAGGCAACTGAGAGGCAACCCTAGGAAGTGCAAGACGGCGATCAAAGATCGACTTATGTGTGTGCGTGTTCATATTCAAATATTTATCTTATTAAATTAACTTTTCTAAAATGATTTTAATTACAAACATGTTATACACACCCTAGAATTACTAACCACATAGTGAAATATTTACAATAAATACAGCAAAAATATAAACCTATAAATATTACAAGGCTTTGGGACAATTACAATATAATCGAGAAATAATAATAATAACGATAAATATAATAATAATAAATAAGCAATAATTAAATATTAGTAGTAATAAAAAAATAAGAATAAAGGTTAGAATAATAAAATAAATAAGAATTTTAGCAAGAAAAATTAATGTTAGAAAAGTTTTTTTAGGAATTAATTAAGAAAATAAGATTAATAATAAACAAATAATAAACTATTTACATATTAAAATAATGATTAATGGTTAATTATGGTTTAGAAAAAATTAGGTTAAATATTAGGGTTAAGAAAATTAGGGTTAGGAAAATTAGGGTTTTGAAAATTAATCTAAACCTAATTAATTTATTTACAAAAATATATATATGATAATAATAAATATAAACATATTAAAAGATAAATAGAACCAATTTAAGTTTAAGAAAATAAATTATGATTTTGAAAATATAAAGTTTTTTATAAGAAAATATTATAATATTGTTTAGAAATTAGTTTTATAAGAATTTAAATGAATATAATAATATAAACAAATAAAAGTACAAAAAATTGAAGAAAAAAAACAACATACCTGGGGCTGGGATTCGAACCCACGCCCTAGGCTCTCTCTCTCTCTTTGGTCCAGCATCATCACCACTAGGCTAGGACCATTACAAAATGGCATGGGGGAGATTCGAACCCAGGACCATTACAATAACACACAAACACTCCAACCAGCTGAGCCACATGGGGCGCGTTCAATAATTAACCAACACTAATCATTATAAAATAAAACAAATATCAAGGTTGAATTTCCGCGCCAAAACTTCATCTTCTTCATTCAAATTTCCTGCGAAATTTCCTTCGATGCTTCCTGCGAATTTACCTGCGTTCGAAACCTGCAAATCTCATATCATCATCAATACGTATTGATTCATCAAATTGATCACATGGTCATGATCCACAAACATCATACAGTTCATTTATAGCTTTAGAATTAATTTATAATGGCTAAATCGAAGAACCCTAAATTTTGTCAAAGAACCCTAACAATAGCAACTTTCGGTTTAGGTCATGGTTCTTCAATTTCGTTGCCCAGAAACCATCTATAGATCATGACTAACACAAATCAAACAAAAAAATTAGTTTATATTAGCTGAATATGTGAAATCGAAAAACAATATTTTGAAGAACAAGAATGATTCGGTTAGCATGTTTCAATGCATGAAGGGATGATTTTATGATCCAAAAACATTCAGTGATCTTCAAGGAATGATTTGCAACCTTCAAAAGCTTTGGAGATGGCCTGGAAATACGAATCCGATTATGATATTTTTTTGTGAAAATTGAGGTTTTGTTCTTGCTCTTAGAGGCAGCCAATTCGTATCCTTGTGATTGTCTTTAGTTTGTGTATATGTATGGAACAGAATTAGGTTAAAACTTTGTGGATTTGTGGGCTTTTAGTGATTGCTTGATCATGAAGTTTCACCACTTTCAAATATCCTCAAAAATCTTATAAAACCTTTCTAAATTGGGTGAGCACAAATTTTGATGATACCAATCAGCTTTGAATATCCTTTAAGAGTTTCTAGAATGAGAATCATATCAAATATTGAGCTTTTCATATTTTATTTTGATTTAAAATGATTTTTAATGATTAAAATCAAAATAAATAAAAATAAACTTATAAAATCTGAATAAATGATATTTGATTCGTGCATGATGTCATGGTAGAGATTGGGTCATAAAAATGCAAGCCCATGTGGAAAGAATTGGTTCTAAGACCCCATTTGCTCAATAAACCTCTCAAAACTTTACCAACTTTGCAAAGACACAAATCCCTCAATTTTAAGGCTATGAAGGTGTTATTGGACATTTTGGAAAGCTTAGAGAGTCCTCTAACCAACCTCATTGGTCTCATGTCCATATCTTTTACCATTTTCAAGTTATGCCCTTTGGAAGATGTTGACTTTTTGTTGACTTTTGAAATGACCTATAATGTCTTAGCTCATACCTTCCAAATGAAGCATTTTTAGGCTTGCTTGTGAGACACAAAGTTGTAGAGAATTCAATTTCCTTCAAAATGAGCTTTGGATGGGAAATTTTTGATGAAGCATGTGAAAGTTATGGCTGGTCAAAGTTCAGTTGACTTTTCCTGTGAAAACCCTAATTTAGAAACTCCTGATTCTTGATGATCTGAAATCTCCTTGATGAATCATGATCAACCCTTGATGAAATGATGAATTTTACTTCATATACTTGATGTTGGCAAAAAATCATGAAGTTTGACTTTGGTTTGACCACAGTTGACCTCAGTTTTACTTTTTGACAACTTTGACTGATTTTAGCCTATCTGATCATTTGACTGAGCAAACCTTTTGGGAAAGCCTTGAAACTTGAAATATGGATTCTTGAAGACATGTAGGATGTTATGTAGCTCACTTGAAACCTTGGAAATCCATTTAGCCTGATGAAATTCAAAACCCTAGTTTAGGGTGCATTGCTTAGAAGGATGTTTTGTCTGAGGGAATTGTCAAACTTTCTGACTAATTGTGAACCTTGTGAACCTCTTAGGATACCTTGTGAACCTTGTGAACCTCTTAGGACACCTTGTGAACCTTGTTAACCTCTTGGGACACATTAGTACACAATGTCTTGTCTAGGTGAGGGCAAATTTTGGGGTGCAACAGCTGCCCCTGTTCAATTTTCTGAAACCTGAGGAGTTAGATTGGCCTGTGTGCCATTCGTGACTTGGAAGGTTGAAGGGGATTGAACACAAAAGTCCAAAAATTTGCACTCTCCGATGCATAATGTATTAATGTTGATTGGTTGTATATGCTTGGAGTGGGCTTAAAGATGCCACTCAGAGGAACTGGAGATGGGCTTATAGATGACATCCATAATATCAGAAGGTGGTAGTATCAAAAGGTTGTTACTGACTATCAGTATTAGGTCTTCGTATAGGTCGTCTCTGAATCATTCCTGTAACATGGTTTGAGTTGAATGTCAGCAATAGATCTTCGTATAGATCGTCTCTGCATTATCTCTGGGGAAAAGAATATCCTTCGTTAGGTGTCAGTACTTAGATCTTCGTATAGATCGTTGTTGCACCCCAAAATTTGCCCTCACCAAGACAAGACATTGTGTACTAAGGTATTCCAAGAGGTTCACAAGATTCACAAGGTACCTCAAGAGGTTCACAAGGTTCACAATTAGTCAGAAAGTTTGACAATTCCCTCAGACAATGCATCCTCCTAAGCAATGCATCCTAAACTAGGGATTTGACTTCAATCAGGCTAAATAGACTTCCAAGGCTTCAATTTAGTTTCATAGCATCCTATATGTCTTTAAAAATCCCTATGTCAAGTTTCAAGGCTTTCCCAAAAGATTTGCTCAGTCAGATAATCAGATAGGCTAAAATCAATCAAAGCAATTAACCAGTCAAACTGAGGTCAATTGTGGTCAAACCAAAGTCAAACTTCATGATTTTTTGCCAACATCAATTATATGAAGTAAAATTCATCATTTGATCAAGGGTTGATCATGATTCATCAAGGAGATTTCAGATCATCAAGAATCAGGAGTTTCTAAATTAGGGTTTTCATAGGAAAAGTCAACTGAACTTTGACCAGCGATAACTTTCACGTGATTCATCAAAAAATTTCCATCCAAAGCTTATTTTGAAGGAAATTGAATTCTCTACAACTTTGTGTCTCACAAGCCAAGCCCAAAAATGCTTCATTTGGAAGGTATGAGCTAAGACATTATAGGTCATTTTAAAAGTCAACAAAAAGTCAACAACTTCCAAAGGGCATAACTTGAAAATGGTAAAAGATATGGACATGAGACCAAAGAGGTTGGTTAGAGGAATCTCTAAGCTTTCGAAAATGTCCAAGAACACCTTCATATCATTAAAATTGAGGGATTTGTGCCCTTGCAAAGTTGGGAAATTTTTGAGAGGTTTATGAAGCAAATGGGATCTTAGAACCAAATTTCTCCAAATGGGCTTGCCTTTTTATGATCCAAACACTTCCATAACATCATGCACGAATTAAAAATTATTTATTCAAATTTTTATTCATTTTATTTTATTTATTATGATTTTTTTACATTAAAAATCATTTTAAATCCAAATAAAATATAAAAGTAAGAATATTTGATTTGATTTTGGTTCTAGAAATTCTTAAAGGCTAATTAGAAGTGATTGAGATTATACAAATTCAGATCATACAAAAATAGCAAGGATATATCAAAATTTTCAATATTTTAAAGGCATATCTTTTTCAATCTCTATGGATCCAAAAGTCCAATGGTTGGACTGATTTTTTAACCTAATTCTGTTATATGATATATAGACAAGCTAAAGCAAACAAGGGACCGGTTTTTTCAGTAGCCAAGAACTCATACCAAACTTGAAAAATCCTTCACAAAACTCAATTTCGGTTTCAACTTTAGAGACATATTCCAGTCAAAATAAAGGTTGCAACACCTTCATGGATACTCATTGAACATATCCACCCTATTTGTATCATCAAAATCATGTTCATATGCCTTACCCGAAACGCTTTTGTTCTTGATTTAATTTTTTTCGATTCAATGGATTTACATGTTTATAATGCATTTTGATCATGTGTTGATGTTTGTATGTTCCTACAGATGGTTTCTAGATAGTTTGTGTGAAGAATCATGGCTTAACCGTGAAAATGCCATTGTTATGGTTTTGCTTGCCGTTTAGGGTTTTCCAATTGAACCAATATAAATGATTTCTAACAACACCAATGAATTGTATAAGATATAAGGATCACAATGACATGATCAATTTGGTGAAATTTCACAGGTTTCATGGTGTTTGAGGAAACACAGGTTTTCCCAGGAACCTTAATTCGCAGGTAATATCGCAGCTAATGTTGCAGGAATTTTCGCAGGTAAAATGAAGAAGATGATGAAGGCTGGCGCGAAAAACTAATTTCAAATTTTGTGTTTTTTTATATATTATTTGTTCCATTAGATTATCACAAGCGCACGCTTGGCTCAGTTGGTGGAGTGTTAGCGTTTGTAGGCTTCGGGCGTGGGTTCAAGTCCAGTCCTCAGCATTTTTTTTTATTTGTTTCAACTATTTAATTGGCTTTATAATATAATGATTGTGTGGTTGTTCTAGGTCATCAGCTCCATGCGCAGCCTAGTGGAAGACCCCATATCTGGTAATGGGGAGGTCCTGGGTTCAAATCCAGGCCTCCCCCATTTTTTTTAACTTAGTTTCTTTTGTTTTATTTTTTAATTATTTTATTATATTAATTATTAAATCATAAAACTAATTTCTAAATAATATTATACTATTCTCTTTATATGCTTAAAAATCATAATTTATTTTCTTAAATGCAAAAATTGTTTATATTTATTTTGTAATATGTTTATATTATTATTTATATATTTTTGTAAATAAATCAATTAATATTTCAATTAAACATTAAAACCCTAATTTTGCTTAAATAATTTCCAAAACCCTAATTTTCATTTACCCTAACTTTCATTAACTTTAACATTTAATTTAATTAGTTTTTTATTCTAATATATAATTAAATAATTAATCCTTTTGTTGTAAATAATTATTATATTGTTTATTATTATTATAATTATCCTATTTTCTTTTTTAAAAAAAATTCTTTAAAATTGTTTATTGAACTTAAAATATTCTCTTAAAATTTTATATTCTTTATATTTGTGCTAACCTCTTTTTCTTATGATTATTATTATTGCTAACCATTTTAATTATTGTTTATTTATTACATTTATTATTAATTAATTCTATTATTATGTAATTACGAAAGTCATGTAATAGTCGTAGGTTTATTCTTGTTTTTATTTTATGTTTATAAATATTTTTATTGTCATGGTTAGTAACTATAGGGTGTGAATAACTATATGTAATTAAAATAACTTAGAATAACTAATTTAAACAAGATAAATATTTGAATATAAACACTCACACACGTAAGTCGATCTTGGATCGCCATCTCACAGTTTCTAGGGTTACTCCTCATGTTGCCTACTTCTAAGGTCAAGTAAGGTGTCTTAAGCAAAGTCCCTTCATAAAATATCATCAAGTCCCTTTAAGTTTATAAGATCAAGTCCCTTCGAGGTTGCCTACGATAAATGATTTTGTCCCTTCGAATAAAAGATGATAAGTCCCTACGAATTGCTAAAGACACCTTGCAGTTGCCTAAATTCAGATGTCCCTTCACATGTCCCTTATCACATCCAAGGTAATGACTACCTATTCCTTAATAATAGGGATAGTCTTACCATTGAAAGAACATATAAGAACAACAAAGACTTAATATAGGGTAGGTTCCTCTTAATTACTTGCTTACCTTTTCAAAATACTTCATTACACTTCACATTTCAAACAAATTTTCAAAACAAAGTCTTTATATACATCCATACGAGGATCAATATAAATTACTTAGAAATTTTTTAATCACACACTACACCTTTCTCAAAACAATTTAAAGTGAGCTAAGTAACTAAGAGCCCATGGATAACCATGGATATAAAGGGTGCTAACACCTTCCCTTTGTATAACCTACCCCCCGAACTCAAAATCTTTTTAAGGTCTTTCCTGTTCTTTTATGTCCTTTCCTTATGGATAAAATAAAAGTCGGTGGCGACTCTTGCTATCCGCAACATTTAACTAAAGTCAGTTCTCCCACCGTGTTACAGAACTGGCGACTCTGCTGGGGATTTAATAAAAGAGGGGTACCCTTAGGAATTAGATCACTTAAATTGTTTGCTTTGTTTGCTTTATATTACTTGTTGGGCTTATGTGTGAAAAATCCTAACCCGGATCTAGTGTACCCTAGGTAAATGGCAATAGACCTAGCAAACTGTACGGCGTATACCGATATGGTTGATCTGGTGGCCATAGTTAGTGTGACTTCTTGGTTGGTGCTTATGTTCCTTAAGTAAGTTAAGGATAATATGGGGCTGCCATATGTTGTCAATACACTAACTGACTTTTAGAACCCTAGTTATCCCATCTTGGCCTTTAGAAAAGTAGTGAGATAACCGGCTTTGGTGAAGACTGAAGTTGGTTGATACTCGATGCTACACTCATTGAGATCCTAAACTTGGAGGGTTTTGGTTGGCAAGTAAGTTGCCTACTGAACAACCACCCTTGTGAAGGATCAATGATATTGAGATCCCTTAGAACCTGGTTACTTTATAGGACAGGACGAACCAACTAAACTTCAGGGGAGGGTACTTACCTTTAAACCTCATGCAAGCCTTCAAACCTAGGGCTATTGTGTGACTTGTTTGTGTGTGCCACATGTTTTTGATTGAGCATAACATCATAACATCATCATGACATCATAAGCATAGCATTTTCACTAACCATTTCAAGGACCAAAGGATTTATCTTTGTTCTTTGTTACAGGTCATGGCTTCTGCTCGTAGGAATACTATCCGGATCAACTTTGTAGGGATACCTCCTAAGCTCAAGGAGTTGGTCTCTCAAGTTTCAGAAAACTCCCAGTTCATCAAGAGGCATGGTCACCTACTGGATCTAGTCACTTCAGGGTTCAATGAAGACATGATGAGTGTCCTGTTTCAGTTCTTTGACCCTAAACATCACTATTTCACATTCCCCGACTATCAGCTAGTTCCTACAATGGAGGAGTTCTCCAAACTGTTGGGTATACCTATCCTTGATCAGAAACCCTTCACAGGCTTAGAAAAAGAGCCTAAACCTGAGGTTATTGCTGCAGCCCTACATTTGAAGAAATCAGACATTGTCCTAGAAACATGGAGTGGAGTTAAGGGTATTCTTGCTAAGGTATTGATGGAGAAAGCTCAAGTGTTCCTGGAGGCTATGAGTTATGATGCTTTTGAGGAGATCTTAGCCCTATTGATCTATGGCTTAATGTTGTTCCCCAATCCAGACCAGTTCATAGACGTACACGCCATCAACATATTTCTGACTCGTAATCCAGGGCCTACATTACTTGGAGACATCTTACACTCTCTTCATACCCGTACTACGAAGGCACGAGGAACTCTGATATGTTGTATACCTCTATTATCTAGGTGGTTTATTTCTCACCTTCCTCGATCAGTGATGAAGAATGAACAAGGGTTCAGGTGGTCCAAGAGGATTATGTCACTTTCTCATTCAGATATACATTGGTACTCTCGATCTATGGAGAATGTTACTATCATTGACCGTTGTGGGGAGTTCCCTAATGTGCCACTTCTTGGCATAAGAGGGGGCATTACTTAAAATCCTTCTTTAGCCCTACGTCAGTTTGGTTACGCTCGGAGTGATGGTCCTCATGACATGCTTATTCAGGGTATTATGTTCGACTACGACAACGATCTGCAAGGTTACCGTCAAAGGTTCATATGAGCATGGGGTAAGGTGAACACGGTTGACAGCAAGACTCTGGAACCTAAGTACACCATTCCTATGGAACCTTATCTCAGATGGGTGTGATCTCATGCTCAGAATCTTATGAGGCCATATCATGCTATCCTGCCAGTTACCATGGAGCCTGTTGCTAAAGGAGATACTTCTTATGTCATTCTTCACACAGACATGCCCACTAACATGGAAGAGTTGCAAAGATCCTGGATCCAGTTGAAGGAGCAAAGAGATACTTTTGAGACTCATTACAAAGCAAGTCAAGAAAGAATCCTGGAGCTAACAAAACAACTTCACGAGGAGCGGAATCTCAACTCATACCTCAACACAAAGAGGAAACGTCCATGGGAGACTTAAAACCCCATTTTTTGTATTCATTTCATTTTTGTTGTAAGCCCAAGAGGCAAACAAGTTTATTGATTACTAATAAAAGTTTACTTTTTGGTTGTTTAAACAAATTTAAATCCTGCGGTCCTTGAAAACATTGCATATGCATTTACATACCATATCATTGCATCACAGGTTTCTTATGTACAAGTATCTTATCTTCTCGCTGTTTATTTCAGCAGAAATGGATCTTGAACAGACTGTCAAAGATCTCTAGGCTCAGAATGCACAATTCCAAGAGTTGATTCTGAACTTGTCCAAGGGACAAGATGAGTTGAAGACACTGCTGGCTAAGAAGAAAAAGAAGACTAGAAGATCAGGAGGCCTTATCAATCTGGGAAGAAGATTCAGAGGTCCTGTCAAGACAAAGGAACAAATTGAGGATTCTGAGTCTGAAAATTCTGAGAAAGAGGGAGGTAGTCTCCATGATACTGTGGGAGATTCTGATTCTGAGGCAAATTACTATCATGACCCAAGTGAAGATAAGTACAAGATGCTGGTAGACAGAATGGATGCCATGGAGTTACAAAAATCTTCAGGGCTTGATTTTGAAGATCTAAGTTTAGTATCTGGAGTGGCTATACCTATTGGCTTCAAGGTTCCTGCTTTTGTGGTGTACGATGGTGTTTCATGTCCTAAGCTGCATTTAAGATCCTATGTCCGGAGGATTCAACCACATACTGCTGATAAGAAGTTATGGATTCATTTCTTCCAAGAGAGTTTGTCTGGAGCCAATTGGAATGGTACTATCAATTGGAAAGTGTTAATATTCGTGATTTGAATGATCTTGCTGAGGCCTTCTACAGACAATACCAATATAATGCTAATTTAGCACCTACTCGCATGCAGCTCCAAAGCATGTCAATGGGTGCTAAGGATAATTTCAAAGAGTATGCCCAAAAATGGAGAGACCTGGCTGGCAGAGTTCAACCTCCTCTGACTGACAAGGAACTGGTGGATATTTTTATGAGTACGCTGAATGGTCCTTTCTATAGTCACCTCATTGGAAGCTCATCATCTGGTTTCACCGAGATGATAATGACTGGAGAACGTGTGGAGAGTGGTATAAGAAGTGGTAAGATACAGGTGGGTGCCTCTTCATCAAGCACTGCTAAGAAGCCCCCTAGTGGAAAGAAGGAGTCTAATGCTGTGTATAGTCAACATAGTCGTAACAGGAGTCACCAATCTGTGGGAGCAGTCCACATTTCTAATCCTACTCCTGCAACACCAGAGCTGCCACAAAACAATCAACAAAAGCCTAGAAGACAATCCACCAAGATCAATATGTCACTGGCCCAAGCCTTGCAAAACATGTTGAAAGGGGAACTCATTACTTTGAAGGACCCTCCTCAGAATCCTAATACTTCCTCTCCTCGATACAATCCTAATGCACGATGTGCCTATCATTATAATTGTCCAGGACATGACACCAAAAATTGTTGGGTGTTGAAAAACAAGATTCAAGATATGATTGAAGCTGGGGAGATTGAATTTGACCCTCCTGGGACTCCTAATGTGATTACTGCTCCCATGCCCAATCATGAGAAGACTGTTAATGTTGTTGATGAAGTTTCATATGTTTCCTCAGTTGCAGATGTGACCACTCCCTTATCCATTATTAAGAAGAAGCCGGTACAGGCTGGATTCTTTCCAGGTTGTAATGAAGACTGTTTTTATTGTGCCTACAAACCTGATAGCTGCTGGAAGTTGAAAGATGGTATTCAACGCCTCATGGACAATTACACTATATTGTTTGAGAGAACTCCTTCTGTGGAAATTATGTGTGAACATCTAACTCGAGGTACGAAGGTTGAAGATGTGGACATGGTTGATAAAGTGCCAGTGAAGATTACCTCCAAAGGCCCTGTCAGGATCACTTCCAAGGGTCCTATCAAGATTACTACTGAAGGCTTGGTGAAGACTGTTGCTGAAGTTAGAGTGCCTCCCATGATTATTACCACTCCTGGCCCTGTTCCTTATACTTCTGATAAAGCTATACCCTGGAATTACGGTTCTGATGTTTATATCCATGGTGTTAAACAGGAACCTCTGACTGATGCACCTGTTACTAATGATAACCTTGATGTTGATAATATTGTTGGATCTAGTAAGATCACCAGAAGTGGAAGAATTTTCTCTCCTCCGGCTACCTCCAAGAGTGCAGTTATTCCAACTACTACCTCCACTTCTGAGCCAAGTACTGATGCTCGGGGCAAGGGTCCTGTGACTGAACCTGTGCAAGCTGAGGCACCGACTGCTGAAAATCTTTCTAAACAGATGGAAGAAGTGCTGAAGATCATTCGCAAGAGTGATTATGATATTGTTGACCAGTTGGGGCATACTCCCTACAAAATCTCCATCTTATCTTTGTTGCTGTGTTCTGAGGCTCATGCTAAAGCCTTAATCAAGTTCTTGAAGACTGCCCACGTGCCAAATGAGATTTCTGTGGATCTATTCGAGAATTGTGTGGCACATCTGACTTATGATAATGGGTTAGGCTTTTCTGATGCTGATTTGACTCCTGCCAAAAGAAACCATAACAGAGCTCTGCATATCTCCATTGAATGTAGGGGCACTACATTATCTCATGTACTGGTGGACAATGGTTCTTCATTAAATGTACTCCCCAAAGATGTTCTAAACAAGCTCAGTCCTAAAGATGTGGTTCTAAGACCAAGTAATGTAGTGGTGAGGGCCTTTGATGACTCAAGAAGAGTGGTACATGGAGAAATAGATCTCCCGATCAAAGTAGGCTCTCAAATCTTCGACTCTACTTTCTATGTAATGGATATTCGTCCTGTGTACTCCTGTTTGCTTGGGCGCCCATGGATCCATGGGGAAGGTGCTGTGACCTCCACTCTACATCAGAAGTTGAAATATCCGGTGAAGCGAAAGATTGTCACTGTTTATGGTGAGGAAGAATATATGGTCAGTCATGTGAATACTTTTAAATACGTTGAGGTGGAGGGTGAATATGTTGAGACTCCTTGCCAGACATTTGAAGTAGTTCCTTGGGTCATTCCTGCTACTGAAGCTCCCCCTGTTGTTAAAAGAGTTCATGTGGTTACCAGAGTACCTCCTACAATGGCCTCCCTCAAAGATGCTAGAGATGTGGTCGAAGAAGGTGGTTGTACTATTTGGGGTCAACTTCCTGACATCTCTTACAAGTCTGACAAGTTTGGTTTGGGTTTCACTGGAGAATCCCAGAAGGTTGTTCGTCGTGCTCGTGCTGTTCGTATCACCAATCAAGGGGTCATGAGAGATCAAATTAATGTTGTGGGTGACTATAGTGAAGACTACAACTTGGATGATTGGATCTTTCCTACCGTGGGTGATGGGCTCAACAACTGGAAGACCGAAGACGTTATTCCTATCTCCTTTAGTCAGGAGTAAATACTATTACTGTGTTTTTATTTTTAAGTTTGTAATTTTAAACAATTAAACTTTTAAACCTTGTGTCTTACCTGGGGCACAATGGTATGCTTGTTTCGGGATGTCATTTCATTTGCATACTTCATTCAATAAAAATAAATGGACGTTTTGTTTTCGTAAATATTGTGCTCCTTGTCTTTCTTTTATTTTTATTTTTGTTTATCAGCTATGTGTTCTTACACACACACATCACTAAAATGCAGATCCTCATCCACTCTGGATCCTATTGATAACAGTTCTACTATTGCCAATTATAATTTCGAGAATCCGATCTATCAAGCTGAAGATGGAAAGGAGGAAGATTGTGAAGTACCTGTAGAGCTTGCTAGGTTATTACAACAAGAAGAGAAAGCTATACAGCCACATGAAGAGCCAATCGAAGTTGTGAATCTGGGAACTGAGGAAAACAGGAAAGAGGTCAAGATAGGGGCTGAACTAGAAGATGGTGTTAAGAGCATACTAATTCAGATGTTACATGATTATGTGGAGATCTTTGCTTGGTCCTATGAAGATATGACAGGGTTGGATACAGACATTGTGGTTCACCGTTTACCAGTAAAAGAAGATTGTCGTCCGAAGAAGCAAAAGGTTTGTTGCATGCGTCCTGAAATGTTAGAAAAGATTAAAGCAGAGGTGATGAAACAGTTTGATGCAGGGTTCTTAGCTGTGACTTCTTATCCTCAATGGGTTGCAAATGTGGTACCAGTACCTAAGAAGGATGGTAAGGTACGCATGTGTGTGGATTACAGAGATTTGAATAAGGCCAGGCCTAAAGATGACTTTCCACTTCCTCATATTGACGTTCTGGTAGACAACACTGCTCAGCATAAGGTATTCTCTTTCATGGATGGCTTCTCTGGTTACAATCAAATCAAGATGGCACCTGAAGATATGGAGAAGACTACATTTGTTACACAGTGGGGCACCTTTTGTTATAAAGTGATGCCATTTGGTTTGAATAATGTCGGGGCAACATATCAGCGTGCTATGGTGGCTTTGTTTCACGATATGATTCATCATGAGATAGAGGTATATGTGGATGATATGATAGCTAGGTCCCAGAATGAAGAACAACACCTTGATCATCTGCATAAGCTGTTTGAAAGGTTGAAGAAATACAAGTTGAGATTGAACCCAAACAAATGTACTTTTGGAGTTAGATCTGGTAAACTCCTGGGTTTCATTGTCAGTGGAAAAGGTATTGAAGTAGACCCTGCAAAAGTGAAAGCTATACAAGAGATGCCAGTTCCCCGTACTGAGAAGGAAGTTAGAGGTTTCTTGGGACGATTGAATTACATTGCAAGATTTATTTCCCAGTTAACTGCTACCTGTGAACCAATCTTCAAATTATTGAAGAAAGATCAGGTGATGGAATGGAATGACGAGTGCCAGACAGCCTTTGATGAAATCAAGAGATATATTCTAGAACCTCCAATATTGATGCCACCAGTTGATGGAAGACCATTGATTATGTACTTAACAGTGTTGGACAACTAAATGGGGTGTGTGTTGGGGAAACATGACGAGTCTGGTCGAAAAGAGCAGGCAATATACTACCTTAGCAAAAAGTTTACCGACTGTGAAACAAGATACTCATTGCTCGAGAAAACTTGTTGCGCTTTGGCATGGGCTGCTCGCCGACTAAGACAGTATATGTTGACTCATACTACTTTGTTGATTTCAAAGATGAATCCAATCAAGTACATATTCGAGAAACCTGCTCTCTCCGGACGAATAGCAAGATGGCAAATGATCTTAACAGAATATGATATACAGTACACTACTCAGAAGGACATTAAAGGAAGTGTTGTAGCTGATCATTTGGCTCATCAAGCAGTGGATGATTATCAGTCAATGAGTTTCGAGTTCCCTGATGAAGACATTATGATTATTACCAAAGAACCTGGATAATATGACGGACCTGAACAAGGATCCCGATGGACTAAGGTCTTTGATGGAGCTTCTAATGCACTTGGTAATGGTGTCGGTGTTGTGATCATTTCCCCTGAAGGTTGTCATACCCCGATTACTGCAAGACTTTGTTTCTATTGTACCAATAACATGGCTGAGTATGAGGCATGTATCCTGGGTATCAAAGCTGCCATTGATATGAAGATTCAGTTCCTGGATGTATATGGGGACTCAGCCCTGGTAGTGAGTCAGATTAAAGGAGATTGGGATACCAAGCATGAAAATCTCATTCCTTACAGAGAGCATGTGTTGTCTTTGATCCCATATTTTGAAGAGATTACCTTTGGACATATTCCACGAGGAGAGAATTAATTGGCAGATGCACTAGCCACCATGGCATCTATGTTTGAGATTAGCTGGGATGATGAAGCCCCCAAGATTACTATTGATAGATTTGAGAAGCCTGCATACTGCAATGTGATTGACACTGAAGAAGCAGAGGGGAAGCCTTGGTTCTATGAAGTGAAAAGATATCTTGAAACTCATGAGTTCCCTGAAGGGGCATCTGTCAAAGATAAGAAGTTTTTGAGGAGGTTTTCTGCTAAGTTCTTTTTGAGTAATGGAATTTTGTACAAGCGCAATCATGATTCTACTTTGCTTCGTTGTGTGGATAAGAAAGAAGCAGAAGAGATTATGGAAGACATGCATGATGGGATCTTTGGCACTCATTCTAGTGGTCATACCATGGCAAAGAAAATATTAAGAGCAGGTTACTATTGGTCTACCATGGAAGCTGACTGCTATCAACATTCCAGAACATGTCACAAGTGTCAAATCTATGCTGATAAAGTACATATACCTCCAGCTCCATTGAATGTGTTGACTGCTCCTTGGCCCTTTGCCATGTGGGGCATTGATATGATTGGTGAGATCAAGCCTACTGCTTCTAATGGGCATCATTTCATCCTGGTTGCTATTGATTACTTCACAAAGTGGGTGGAGGCAGCTTCATTTGCATCTGTTACTAAGAATGTGGTGGCTCGATTCATTAAGAATAATCTCATATGTAGGTATGGCATCCCTGAAAGGATTATCGTAGACAATGGCTCTAATCTGAATAATACCATGATTACTGATCTCTGCACGCAGTTCAAGATTAAGCATCACAACTCTTCTTCATATCGTCCAAAAATGAATGGGGCAGTAGAAGCTGCTAATAAGAACATTAAGAAGATTCTACAGAAGACGACTGTTACTTACAAGGATTGGCACGAGATGTTACCATTTGCTCTTCATGGTTATCGTACTACAATACACACTTCAACAGGGGAAACCCCATTCTCCT
This sequence comes from Lathyrus aphaca, assembly GCA_963966055.1. Taxonomy (NCBI): domain Eukaryota; kingdom Viridiplantae; phylum Streptophyta; class Magnoliopsida; order Fabales; family Fabaceae; genus Lathyrus; species Lathyrus aphaca. The sequence continues at coordinate 720,018,618 of OZ014519.1, read as the reverse complement.
TAGTCTATGGTATAGAAGCAGTTCTTTTCATTGAAGTTCAAATCCCTTCCTTAAGAATCATGAAGGATGCAGGCTTGGATGAAGATGAGTGGATTCAGACTCGACTTGACCAGATAAATTTGATTGATGAGAAAAGGCTGGCAGCTGTTTGTCATGGCCAAATTTACCAGAAATGGATGATCAAAGCTTTTAATAAGAAGGTTAAGCAAAAAGTATATCAGGTTGGTGACTTGGTAATCAAGCGTATCATACTACCACAGGGTAATCCTATGGGCAAGTGGACTCCTACATACGAAGGGCCATTTGTAGTCAAGAGGATATTTTCAAGAGGTGCCATGATGCTTACTACTATGGATGGTGAAGACTTCCCACAGCCTGTAAACGCAGACATAGTTAAAAAATACTACGCATAAAAAGAGACCCGCTAGGTTGATTGGCCTAGGCAAAAATAAGGGCATCCCGGCGAACCAAAATGGTTTGGGCAAAAATTAGGGATATATATATAAAAGTGTACACCTGGCAAGTCGAAAACCTGAAAAGGCGGCTTGGGCAAAAAAGGGTATCCCGGTGGATTGAAAACCTGAAAGGGAAATCCAGGCAAAAGTTAGGGATTAAAGCGTATGACTATGTCTCGTTGAATCACCCATGTAACTTCAACTGTTAGTACTACTTAAATCAAGTTCGAACAGATAAAGATCAATCCAATCATTTCCGTCTCAACAGCAGAAGATGAGATACTTGAAGACAATGGCAATAGTAGAATTGAAACTCAATAGGATTATTTCTCACATAGCTATTTTTCTTTGTTTTGTAAAAAAAATTACGACGAATTCCTCTTACTAGGATTTCTGTCTCTTTGTACAAACTTGCCTATGTGTAGGTCACTTTGTAATATAAATAAAATTTCATCTTTAAATCCAGATTTACTTTTACCCTATTTACATAAGCGAAAACGTCCATTGGTTGTGTTTGAATGTATGTATGCTTTTGAATATGATTGATGTTTACCAGAAATGCATAAAATGCAGTAATAGTATTTACTAAGGACGAACGAAAGGTAGGAATTCAACGAAGCTTCGCCGGTTCATCCCCACAAGACAACTACAAATCCCCAGCAGGGCAAATCTATCTTTATAGATACTTCAAGCTACATCTCCCCTTGAATTTATGTCCATCTCTTTTATCCTTAATAGAAGTACGACAAACAAAGACGGGAGGTTATAAATACTATACTATCAAACTAAACGGGAACAAGGTCCTCATATTCTTCAGTAACGAATCGGGATTTATTTTCCCTAGCCAGCAATTGTTATACAAAGATATCCAGACGCTTCAGGCTGTATGATTCATACATACATCATTTACATCATATCATAGCATACGCATCCATAATGCATAATAAATTTACTTAAGTATATCATGCCATGCATGCATACATATTGCATAAACTAACCTTTTCCTTGCAGGATGGTTATATGCAAATAAAATACTATCAACAATTCACAACAGGTTAGAAACTATCTATACGAAGGTCTAGTGCTGATACTTAATCATTACTCAAGATGTCCTTGGATAGTAGGCAAACGGTCTATACGAAGATCTATTCCCTAATCCAGGATGTTTTCAAGGGATATAATCGCCACGAAGATTTAATCCTGATATGCTTTTGTCCTTGGATAGTAGGCAAATAGTCTATATGAAGATCTATTCCCTAGTCCAGGATATTTTCAGAAGATTTAATCCTGATATTCTTTTGTCCTTAGATAGTAGGCAAACGGTCTATACGAAGATCTATTCCCTAGTCCAGGATATTTTCAGGGGATTTAATCTTGATATTCTTTTTGTTCTTGGATAGTAGGAAAACGGTCTATACGAAGATCTATTCCCTAATCCAGGATGTTTTCAAGGGATATAATCGCCACGAAGATTTAATCCTGATATTCTTTTGTCCTTGGATAGTAGGCAAACGGTCTATACGAAGATCTATTCCCTAGTTCAGGATATTTTCAGAAGAATTAATCCTGATATTCTTTTGTCCTTGGATAGTAGGAAAACGGTCTATACGAAGATCTATTCCCTAGTCCAGGATATTTTCAGGGGATTTAATCCTGATATTCTTTTTGTTCTTGGATAGTAGGCAAACGGTCTATATGAAGATCTATTCCCTAATCCAGGATATTTCCAGAAGAGATAATCGTCACGAAGATTTATTTCTACTGGTCTATTCAACAATTCAAAACAGTTCAGAGACGATCTCTAGTGCTGATACATAATTCAGGGATGATCGCCACGAAGATTCATTGCGGATAATCATTACTCAAGTTGTCCATGGATAGTAGGCAAACGGTCTATACGAAGATCTATTCCCTAATCCAGGATATTTCCAGAAAGTCACGAAGATTTATTTCTACTGGTCTATTCAACAATTCAAAACAGTTCAGAGACGATCTATACGAAGATCTAGTGCTGATACTTAATTCAGAAAAAAAAATCGCCATGAAGATTTGGTTCTAACACTTAAATTATAGTATGTTCTTAGATATGGTTCAGGGACGATCTATACGAAGATCTAAGCCCTGACACTTAATGAAGGATATTCTTTTTTTCCCAGAGATAATACAGAGACGATCTATACGAAGATCTAGTGCTGGCATTCAACTCAAACCATGTTGCATAAACGATTCAGAGACGGCCTATACAAAGACCTAGTACTGATATCCAGTATCAACATCAAGATATTATCACTTCCTGATAGTATGGATGGCATCTATAAGCCCATCTCCAGTTCTTCCAAGTGGCATCTTCAAGCCCACTAAAGCATATACAATTAATCATCAGTGTTACTTTACGCACCGACGAGTGCAAATTTTTGGGCTTTTGTGTTCAATCCCCTTCAACCTTCCAGGTCACGAATGACACATATACCAATCTAACCCCTCAGGTTTCAGAAAATTGAACAGGGGCAGCTGTTGCACCCCAAACTTTTCCCTCACCAAGACAAGACATTGTGTAATAAGGTATCCCAAGAGGTTCACAAGGTTCACAAGATTCACAAGGTACCTCAAGAGGTTCACAAGGTTCACAATTAGTCAGAAAGTTTGACAATTCCCTCAGACAATGCATCCTCCTAAGCAATGCATCCTAAACTAGGGTTTTGACTTCAATCAGGCTAAATAGACTTCCAAGGCTTCAAGTGAGTTTCATAGCATCCTATATGTCTTTAAAAATCCCTATGTCAAGTTTCAAGGCTTTCCCAAAAGATTTGCTCAGTCAGATAATCAGATAGGCTAAAATCAGTCAAAGCAGTTAACCAGTCAAACTGAAGTCAATTGTGGTCAAACCAAAGTCAAAATTCATGATGTTTTGCCAACATCAAGTATATGAAGTAAACTTCATCATTTGATCAAGGGTTGATCATGATTCATCAAGGAGATTTCAGATCATCAAGAATCAGGAGTTTCTAAATTAGGGTTTTCACAGGAAAAGTCAACAGAACTTTGACCAGCCATAACTTTCACATGATTCATCAAAAAATTTCCATCCAAAGCTCATTTTGAAGGAAATTGAATTCTCTACAACTTTTTGTCTCACAAGCCAAGCCCAAAAATGCTTCATTTGGAAGGTATGAGCTAAGACATTATAGGTCATTTTAAAAGTCAACAAAAAGTCAACAACTTCCAAAGGGCATAACTTGAGAATGGTAAAAGACATGTACATGAGACCAAAGAGGTTGGTTAGAGGACTCTCTAAGCTTTCCAAAATGTCCAAGAACACCTTCATAGCATTAAAATTGAGGGATTTGTGCCCTTGCAAAGTTGGGAAATTTTTGAGAGGTTTATGAAGCAAATGGGATCTTAAAACCAAATTTCTCCAAATGGGCTTGCCTTTTTATGATCCAAACACTTCCATAACATCATGCACGAATTAAAAATTATTTATTCAAATTTTTATTCATTTTATTTTATTTATTATGATTTTTTACATTAAAAATCATTTTAAATCAAAATAAAATATAAAAGTAAGAATATTTGATTTGATTTTGGTTCAAGAAAGTCTTAAAGGCTAATTAGAAGTGATTGAGATTATACAAATTCAGATCATACAAAAATAGCAAGGATATATCAAAATTTTCAATATTTTAAAGGCATATCTTTTTCAATCTCTATGGATCCAAAAGTCCAAAGGTTGGACTGATTTTTTAACCTAATTCTGTTATATGATATATAGACAAGCTAAAGCATACAAGGGACAGGTTTTTTCAGCAGCCAAGAACTCATACCAAACTTGAAAAATCCTTCACAAAACTCAATTTCGGTTTCAACTTTAGAGACAGATTCCAGTCAAAATAAAGGTTGCAACACCTTCATGGATACTCATTGAACATATCCACCCTATTTGCATCATCAAAATCATGTTCATATGCCTTACCCGAAACGTTTTGTTCTTGATTTAATTTTTTTTGATTCAATGGATTTACATGTTTATAATGCATTTTGATCATGTGTTGATGTTTGTATGTTCCTACAGATGGTTTCTAGATAGTTTGTGTGAAGAATCATGGCTTAACCGTGAAAATGCCATTGTTAGGGTTTTACTTGCCGTTTAGGGTTTTCCAATTAAACCAATATAAATGATTTCTAACAACACCAATGAATTGTATAAGATATAAGGATCACAATGACATGATCAATTTGGTGAAATTTCAGAGGTTTCATGGTGTTTGAGGAAACACAGGTTTTCCTAGGAACCTTAATTCGCAGGTAATATCGCAGCTAATGTTGCAGGAATTTTCGCAGGTAAAATGAAGAAGATGATGAAGGCTGGCGCGAAAAACTAATTTCAAATTTTGTGTTTTTTTATATATTATTTGTTCCATTAGATTATCACAAGTGCACGCTTGGCTCAGTTGGTGGAGTGTTAGCGTTTGTAGGCTTCGGGGCGTGGGTTCAAGTCCAGTCCTCAGCATTTTTTTTATTTGTTTCAACTATTTAATTGGCTTTATAATATAATGATTGTGTGGTTGTTCTAGGTCATCAGCTGCATGAGCAGCCTAGTGGAAGACCCCATATCTGGTAATGGGGAGGTCCTGGGTTCAAATCCAGGCCTCCCCCATTTTTTTTAAACTTAGTTTCTTTTGTTTTATTTTTTAATTATTTTATTATATTAATTATTAAATCATAAAACTAATTTCTAAATAATATTATACTATTCTCTTTATATGCTTAAAATTCATAATTTATTTTCTTAAATGCAAAAATTATTTATATTTATTTTGTAATATGTTTATATTATTATTTATATATTTTTGTAAATAAATCAATTAATATTTCACTCACACACGTAAGTCGATCTTGGATCGCCATCTCACACTTTCTAGGGTTACTCCTCATGTTGCCTACTTCTAAGGTCAAGTAAGGCATCTTAAGCAAAGTCCCTTCATAAAATATCATCAAGTCCCTTTAAGTTTATAAGATCAAGTCCCTTCGAGGTTGCCTACGATAAATGATCTTGTCCCTTCGAATAAAAGATGATAAGTCCCTACGAATTGCTAAAGACACCTTGCAGTTGCCTAAATTCAGATGTCCCTTCACATGTCCCTTATCACATCCAAGGTAATGACTACCTATTCCTTAATAATAGGGATAGTATTACCATTGAAAGAACATATAAGAACAACAAAGACTTAATATAGGGTAGGTTCCTCTTAATTACTTGCTCACCTTTTCAAAATACTTCATTACACTTCACATTTCAAACAAATATTCAAAACAAAGTCTTTATATACATCCATACGAGGATCATTATAAATTACTTAGAAAATTTTTAATCACACACTACACCTTTCTCAAAACAATTTAAAGTGAGCTAAGTAACTAAGAGCCCATGTATAACCATGGATATAAAGGGTGCTAACACCTTCCCTTTATATAACCTACCCCCCGAACTCAAAATCTTTTTAAGGTCTTTCCTGTTATTTTATGTCCTTTCCTTATGGATAAAATAAAAGTCGGTGGCGACTCTTACTATCCGCAACATTTAACTAAAGTCAGTTTTCCCACCGTGTTACAATCGTCTCTGAATCGTCTTTAGGAACATACTTTAATTTAAGCATCAGAATCAAATCTTCGTGGCGATCTTTTCTGAATTGCTTTTGGTAATATCTTGGGCTAAGTACAAGATCATTTATGTACCATCCCACAGATAAACTGTTGCATATACCATTAGAAATAAATCTTCGTAGTGATTATCTCTTCTGGAAATATCCCGGATTAGGTAATAGATCTTCGTATAGACCATTCATATACCATCCCAAGGATAGAAAGAATATCAGGATTAAATCTTCGTGGCGATTGCTCCTGAACTTTTCCTTGAAAGAATCTCTTGGATTAAGTGCTAGATCTTCGTATATATCATTTACACATTATCCCATTGGAAATAAATCTTCGTAACGATTATCTCCTCTGGAAATATCCTGGATCAAGCACTAGATCTTCGTATAGATCATTTACGTACCCTTCCGATGACAACTTGAGCATTGATTATCAGAAATGAACCTTCATAGCGATTATCTCTGAATCAAGTATCAACACTAGATCTTCGTATAGATCGTCTCTGAACTGGTTTGAGTTGTTGATAGTGTTTATCTGCCCGCAACTATCTTGAAAAGAAAAGGTTAGTTTATGCAATATGTATGCATGTATGGCATGATGTACCTAAGTAAATGTTTTATGCATTACAGATGCGTATGCTATGATATGATGTAAATGATGTATGTATGAATCATGCAGCCTGAAGTGTCTGGATATCCTTGTATAACAACTGCTGGCTGGGGAAAATAAATCCCGGCTTGTTGCTGAGGAATATGAGGACTTCGTTCCCGTCTTGTTTGATAGTATAGTACTTATAACTTCCCGTCTTCGTTCGTCGTGCTTTTATTGAAGGAATAAGTTCCTGAGTATCCTGACTGAGGATAAAAGAGATGGACATAAATCCGAGGGGAGATGTTACTTGGCATATCTGAAAAGATTACTCTGTGGGGATGAACCGGCGAAGCTTCGTTGAATTCCTACCTTCATTCGTCCTTGGTAAATACTATTATTGCATTTTATGCATTTCTGGTAAACATCAATCATATTCAAAAGCATACATACATTCAAACACAATCAATGGACGTTTTCGTTTAGGTAAACAAGGTAAAAGTAAATTTGGATTCAAAGACGGGATTTTATTTATTTTTAGAAAGTAGCCTATACACAGGCAAGTTTGTACAAGGAGACAGAAATCCTAGTAAGAGGAATTCGTCGTAAAAGTTTTACAAAAACAAAGAAACACAGCGATGTGAGAAATTATCCTATTGAGTTTCAATTCCACTATTGCCATTATCTTCAAGTATCTCATCCTTTGTTGTTGAGATGGAAACGATTGGATTGAGCTTTATCTGTTTGAACTTGAGTCAGGTAGCACAACTGGTTAGGGTTACATGAGTGATCCTAACGAGACATAGTCATACGCTTTAATCCCTAACTTTTGCCTGGATTTCCTTTTCAGGTTTTCAATCCACCGGGATACCCTATTTTTCCCAAGCCGCCTTTTCAGGTTTTCGACTCGCCGGGTGTACATTTTTTTTATATATCCCTAATTTTTGCCCGAACCCTTTTGGTTCGCCGGGATGCCCTTATTTTTGCCTAGGCCAGTCAACCTAGCGGGTCTCTTTTTATGCGTAGTATTTTTTAACTATGTCTGCGTTTACGGGCTGTGGGAAATCTTCACCATCCATAGTAGTAAGCATCATAACACCTCCTGAGAATACTCTCTTGACTACAAATGGTCCTTCGTATGTAGGAATCCACTTGCCCCTAGGATCACCCTGTGGTAATATGATACGCTTGATTACCAAGTCACCAGCCTGATATACCTTTTGCTTAACCTTCTTATTAAAAGCTTTGATCATCCGTTTCTAGTACATCTGACCGTGACAAACAGCTGCCAGCCTTTTCTCATCAATCAAATTTATTTGGTCAAGTCGAGTCTGAATCCACTCATCTTCATCCAAGCCTGCATCCTTCATGATTCTTAAGGAGGGAATCTGAACTTCAATGGGTAGAACTGCTTCCATACCATATACAAGGGAAAATGGGGTTGCCCCTGTTGAAGTACGTATTGTAGTACGATAACCATGAAGAGCTAATGGTAACATCTCATGCCAATCCTTATACGTAACAATCATCTTCTGTAGAATCTTCTTGATGTTCTTATTAGCAGCTTCTACTGCCTCATTCATCTTTGGACGATACGGAGAAGAGTTATGATGCTTAATCTTGAACTGCGTGCAGAGATCAGTAATCATGGTATTATTCAGATTAGAGCCATTATATGTGATAATACTTTCAGGGATACCATACCTACATATGAGATTATTCTTAATGAATCGAGCCACAACATTCTTAGTAACAGATGCAAATGAGGCTGCCTCCACCCACTTTGTAAAGTAATCAATGGCAACCAGGATGAAACGATGCCCATTAGAAGCAGTAGGCTTGATCTCACCAATCATATCAATGCCCCACATGGCAAAAGGCCAAGGAGCAGTCAACACATTTAATGGAGTTGGAGGTATATACACCTTATCAGCATAAATCTGACATTTGTGACATGTTTTAGAATGTTGATAGCAGTCAGCTTCCATGGTAGACCAATAGTAATCTGCTCTCAATATCGTCTTTGCCATGGTATGACCACTAGAATGAGTACCAAAAATCCCATCATGCATGTCTTCCATAATCTATGTTGCCTATTTCTTATCCATACAACGAAGCAAAGTCGAATCATGATTGTGCTTGTACAAAATTCCATTACTCAAGAAGAATTTAGCAGAAAACCTCCTCAGAAACTTTTTATCATTGACAGATGCCCCTTCAGGGAACTCCTGAGCTTCAAGATACCTTTTTATTTCATAGAACCAAGGCTTTCCCTCTACTTCTTCAGTGTCAATCTCATTGCAGTATGCAGGCTTCTCAAATCTATCAATAGTGATCTTGGGAGATTCATCATCCCAGCTAATCTCAAACATAGATGCCATGGTGGCTAATGCATCTGTCAACTGATTCTCTCCTCGTGGAATATGTCCAAATGTAATCTCTTCAAAATATGGGATCAAAGACAACACATGCTCTCTGTAAGGAATGAGATTTTCATGCTTGGTATCCCAATCTCCTTTAATCTGACTAACTACCAGGGCTGAATCTCCATATACGTCCAGGAACCGAATCTTCATCTCAATGGCAGCTTTGATACCCATGATACACGCCTCATATTCAGCCATGTTATTGGTACAATAGAAACAAAGTCTTGCAGTAATTGGGGTATGACAACCTTCAGGGGAAATGATCACAACACCAACACCATTACCAAGCGCATTAGAAGCTCTATCAAAAACCATAGTCCATCGGGATCCTTGTTCAGGTTCGTCATATTGTCCAGGTTCTTTGTTAATAATCATAATGTCTTCATCTGGGAACTCAAAATTCATAGACTTATAATCATCCACTGCCTGATGAGCCAAATGATCAGCTACCATACTCCCCTTAATGGCTTTCTGAGTGGTGTACTGTATATCATATTCTGTTAAAATCATTTGCCATCTCGCTATGCGTCCGGAGAGAGCAGGTTTCTCGAATATGTACTTGATTGGATCCATCTTTGAAATCAACAAGGTAGTATGAGTCAACATATACTGTATTAGTCGGCGAGCAGCCCATGCCAAAGCGCAGCAAGTTTTCTCGAGCAATGAGTATCTTGTTTCACAGTCGGTAAACTTTTTGCTAAGGTAGTATATTGCCTACTCTTTTCGACCAGACTCGTCATGTTGCCCCAACACACACCCCATTGAGTTGTCTAATACTGTTAAGTACATAATCAAGGGTCTTCCATCAACTGGTGGCATCAAAATTTGAGGTTCTTAAAGGTATCTCTTGATTTCATCAAAGGCTAGCTGGCACTCGTCATTCCATTCCATTACCTGATCTTTCTTCAACAACTTGAAGATTGGCTCACAGGTAGCATTTAGCTGGGAAATAAACCTTGCAATGTAATTCATTCGTCCCAAGAAACCTCTAACTTCCTTCTCAGTACGGGGAGCATGCATCTCTTGTATAGCTTTTACTTTTGCAGGATCCACTTCAATACCTTTCCCTATGACAATAAAACCCATGAGTTTACCAGACCTAACTCCAAAAGTACACTTATTTGGATTCAATCTCAACTTGTATTTCTTCAACCTCTCAAACAACTTATGCAGGTGATCAAGGTGTTGTTCCTCATTCTGGGACCTGGCTATCATATCATCCACATATACCTCTATCTCATGATGAATCATATCGTGAAACAAAGCCACCATAGCACGCTGATATGTTGCCCCGGCGTTCTTCAAACCAAATGGCATCACCTTATAACAAAAAGTGTCCCACTGTGTAACAAATGTAGTCTTCTCCATATCTTCAGGTGCCATCTTGATTTGATTGTAACCAGAGAAACCATCCATGAAGGAGAATACCTTATGCTGAGTTGTGTTGTCTACCAGAACATCAATATGAGGAAGTGGAAAGTCATCTTTAGGGTTGGCCTTATTCAGATCTCTGTAATCTACACACATGCGTACCTTACCATCCTTCTTGGGTACTGGTACCACATTTGCAACCCATTGAGGATAAGAAGTCACAGCTAAGAACCCTGCATCAAACTGTTTCATCACCTCTGCTTTAATCTTTTCTGACATTTCAGGACGCATGCGACGAACCTTTTGCTTCATTGGACGACAGTCTTCTTTTACTGGTAGACGGTGAACCACAATATTAGTATCCAACCCTGGCATATCTTCATAAGACCAAGCAAAGATCTCCACATAGTCACGTAACATCTGAATTAGTCTGTTCTTAACACCATCTTCTAGTTCAGCCCCTATCTTGACCTCTTTCATGTTTTCCTCAGTTCCCAGATTCACAACTTCGATTGGCTCTTCATGTGGCTGTATAGTTTTCTCTTCTTGTTGTAATAACCTAGCAAGCTCTACAGGTACTTCACAATCTTCCTCCTTTCCATCTTCAGCTTGATAGATCGGATTCTCGAAATTATAATTGGCAATAGTAGAACTGTTATCAACAGGATCCAGAGTGGATGAGGATCTGCATTTTAGTGATGTGGGTGTGTGTAAGAACACATAGCTGATGAAAATAGAAATAATAATAAAAGAAAGACAAGGAGCACAATATTTACGAAAACGAAATGTCCATTGATTTTATTGAATGAAGTATGCAAATGAAATGACATCTCGAAACAAGCATACCATTGTGCCCCAGGTAAGACACAAGGCTTAAAAGGTTTTATTGTTCGAAATTACAAGCTTAAAATAAAAACACAGTAATAGTATTTACTCCTGACTAAAGGAGATAGGAATAACGTCTTCAGTCTTCCAATTGTTGAGCCCATCACCCATGGTAGGAAAGATCCAATCATCCAGGTTGTAGTCTTCATTACAGTCACCCACAACATTGATTTGATCTCTTATGACCCCTTGATTGGTAATACGAACAGCACGAGCATGACGAACAGCCTTCTGAGATTCTGTAGTGAAACCCAAACCAAACTTGTCAGACTTGTAAGGGATGTTGGCAAGCTGACCCCAAATAGCAGAACCACCTTTTGCAACCACCGCCTTAGCATCTTTGAGAGAGGCCATTGCAGGAGGTGTGTTAGTAACCATAGGAACTCTTTCAAGAGCAGGGACAGACTGAGGAACAGGAGCAGAGCAAGGAAAAACTTCAAATGTTTGACATGGAGTTTCAACCATTTCACCCTCCATTTCTACATATTTTAAAGTATTCACATGGCTCACCATGTACTCTTCTTCACCATAGACAGTGACAATTTTGTTTTTCACCGGATATTTCAACTTCTGATGCAAAGTGGAAGTCACAACACTTGCCCCATGGATCCATGGGCGCCCAAGCAAACAAGAATATGCAGGACGAATATCCATTACATAGAAAGTAGAATTGAAGACTTGAGAGCCTACTTTGATCGGGAGATCTACTTCTCCATGTACCACTCTTCTTGAACCATCAAAGGCCCTCACCACCACATTACTTGGTCTTAACACAACATCTTCAGGACTGATCTTGTCCAGAACCTCTTTAGGGAGCACATTTAATGAAGAACCATTGTCCACTAGTACATGAGACAAAGTAGTGCCCCTACATTCAATGGAGATATGCAGAGCTCTGTTATGGTTTCTCTTGGCAGGAGTCAGATCAGCATCAGAAAAACCCAGACCATTATCACTAGTCAGATGTGCAACACAATTCTCAAATTGATCCACAAAAATCTAATTTGGCACATGAGCAGTCTTTAAGAACTTGATTAAGGCTTTAGCATGAGCCTCAGAACATAGCATCAAAGATAACATGGAGATTTTGGAGGGAGTATGCCCCAACTGGTCAACAATATCATAATCACTCTTGCGGATGATCTTCAATACTTCTTCCATCTGTTTAGAAAGATTTTCAGCAGTCGGTTCCTCAGCTTGCACAGGTTCAGTCACAGGACCCTTGCCCCGGGCATCAGTACTTGGCCCAGAATTGGAGGTAGTAGTTGGAGTAACTGCACTTTTAGAGGTATTCTGAGGGGAGAAAACTCTTCCACTTCTAGTGATCTTACTAGATCCAAAAAATATTGTCAACATCAAGATTAACATCAGTAACAGGTGCATCAGTCAAAGGTTCTTGTTTAACACCATGGATATAAACATCAGAACTATAATTCTAGGGTATAGCTTTATCAGAAGTATAAGGAACAGGACCAGGAGTGGTAATGATCATGGGAGCCATTCTAACTTCAGCAACAGTCTTCACAGGGCTTTCAGCAGTAATCCTGACAGGACCTTTAGAAGTGATCCTGACAGGGCCTTTGGAGGTAATCTTCACTGGTACTTTATCAACCATAGCTACATCTTCAAGCTTCGTGCTTTGGGTCAGATGTTCACAAATACTTTCAACAGAAGGTGTCCTCCCAAACAATATAGTGTAATTTTCCATGAGGCGTTGAATACCATCTTTCAACTTCCAGTAGCTATCAGGTTTATAGGCACAATAGAAACAGTCTTCATTGCAACCTGGAAAGAAACCAACCTGCACCAGCTTCTTCTTAATAATGGATAGAGGAATAGTCACATTTGCTACTGAGGAAACATAGGAAACCTCATCAACAACATTAACAGTCTTCTCATGATTGGGCATAGGAGCAGTGATCACATTTGGGGTCCCAGGAGGGTCAAATTCAATTTCCTTAACTTCGATCATGTCTTGAATCTTATTTTTCAACACCCAGTAGTTGTTGGTGTCATGTCCCGTACTATTAGAATGATATGCACATCTTGCATTAGGATTATACCGAGGAGAGGATGTATTAGGATTCTGAGGAGGATCCCTCAAAGTAATTAGTTCCCCTTTCAACATGTGTTGCAAGGCTTGGGCCAATGACATGTTGATCTTGGTAAATTGTCTTCTAGGCTTCTGTTGATTGTTTTGTTGTTGCTCTAGTGCTGCAGGAGCAGGGTTGGAGATGTGAACTGCTCCCACAGATGGGTGACTCCTATTACGACTATGTTGATCATACACAGCATTAGACTCCTTCCTTCCACTAGGGGGATTCTTAGCAGTGCTTGGTGGAGAGACACCCCCCTGTATCTTACCACTTCTTATACCACTTTCCACACGTTCTCCAGTCATTATCAGCGCAGTGAAACCAGATGATGAGCTTCCAATGAGGTGACTATAGAAAGGACCATTCAGCGTACTCATAAACATATCCACCGGCTCCCTGTCAGTTAGAGGAGGTTGAACTCTACCAGCCAAGTCTCTCCATTTCTGGGTATACTCTTTGAAACTCTCCTTAGCACCCATAGACATGCTTTGGAGCTGCATGCGAGTTGGTGCAAAATCAGCATTATATTGGTATTGCCTATAGAAGGCCTCAGCAAGATCATTCCAATCATGAATATTAACACTCTCAAGTTGATAATACCATTCTAATTGAGCTCCAGATAAACTATCTTGGAAGAAATGAATCCACAGCTTCTTGTCAGCAGTATGTGGTTGGATCCTCCGAACATAGGATCTTAAGTGCAGCTTAGGACATGAAACACCATCATATACCATAAAAACAGGAACCTTGAAGCCAATAGGTATAACCACTCCAGAAACTAAACTCAGATCTTCAAAATCAAGCCCAGAAGATTTTTGTATTTCTATAGCATTCATTCTGTCTACCAGCATCATGTACTTCTCTTCACTAGAAGGATCATGATAATAGTTTGCTTCAGAATCAGAATCTCCCACAGTATCATGGAGACTACCTCCCTCTTTCTCAAAATTCTCAGACTTAGAATCCTCAACTTCTTCCTTTGTCTTGATAGGACCTCTGAATCTTCTTCCCAGGTTGATGAGGCCCCCTAATTTTCTAGTCTTCTTCTTCTTAGCCAGCAGTGTCTTCAGCTCATCTTGTCCCTTGGAAAGGTTCAGGATCAACTCTTGGAATTGTGCATTCTGAGCCTGGAGATCCTTAACAGTTTGTTCGAGAGCCATTTCTGCTGAAATAAACAGCGAGAAGATAAGATACCTGTTAAAAAGAAACATGTGGTGCAATGATATGATATGTAAATGCATATGCAATGTTTTCAAGGACCGCATGATTTAAATTTGTTTAAACAACCAGAAATTAAAATTTTATTAGTAATCAATAAACTTGTTTGCCTCTTGGGCTTACAACAAAAAATGAAATGAGTACAAAGATGGGGTTTTAAGTCTCCCATGGACGTTTCCTCTTTGTGTTGAGGTATGAGTTGAGATTCCGTTCCCCGTGAAGTTGTCTTGTCAGCTCCAGGATTCTTTCTTGACTAGCTTTGAAATGAGTCTCGAACGTATCCTTTTGCTCCTTCAACTGGATCCAGGACCTCTGTAACTCTTCCATGTCAGTGGGCATGTCTGGATGAAGAATGATATAAGGAGTATCTCCTTCAGCAACAGGCTCCATGGTAACTGACAGGATGGCAGGATATGGCATCATAAGAGTTTGAGCACGTGCTCGTACCCATCTGAGATAAGGTTCCATAGGAATAGTGTACTTTGGTTCCAGAGTCTTGTTGTCAACCTTGTTCACCTTGCTCCAAGCTCGTATGAACCTTTGATGGTAACCTTGCAGATCGTTGTCATAGTCGAACACGATACCCTGAATAAGCATGTCATGATGACCATCACTCCGAGCATAACCAAACTGACGTAGAACTAAAGAAGGGTTGTAAGTAATGCCCCCTCTTATGCCAAGGAGTGGCACATTAGGGAACTCTCCATAACGGTCAATGATAGTAACATTCTCCATGGATCTAGAGCACCAATGAATATTTGAATGTGAAAGTGACATAATCCTCTTGGACCACCTGAACCCTTGTTCATTCTTCATTACTGATCGAGGAAGGTGAGAAATAAACCACCTAGACAATAGAGGTATACAACACATCAGAGTTCCTCGTGCCTTCGTAATACGGGTTTGGAGAGAATGTAAAATGTCTCCAAGTAATGTAGGCACTGGATTATGAGTCAGAAATATGTTGATGGCGTGTACGTCTATGAACTGGTCTGGATTAGGGAACAAAACTAGGCCATAGATTAGTAAGGCTAGGATCTCCTTAAAAGCATCATAACTCATAGCCTTCAGGAACACTTGAGCTTTCTCCATCAATACCTTAGCAAGGATGCCCTTAACTCCACTTCTCGTTTCTAGGACAATGTCAGATTTCTTCAGATGTAGGGCTGCAGCAATGACTTCAGGTTTAGGATCTTTTTCCAAGCCTATGAAAGGTCTCTGATCAAGGATAGGTATACCCAATAATTTGGAGAATTATTCCATTGTAGGAACCAATGAAAGGACATAAATCTAAAATAAGAGGGAGGGAAAGGAAAGAACACACCCGAGTATTCAACGTTGATAGGTGATCACATAAGCAGCATTTCCTAAAGAGAGCTCTTCTACAGTCTCTTCTTCCAAAGTGGGGATCTCATAGTGTAACTTTGGATAGTATCCATTAATCTTGAAGTTTTTATTAGTACCTTCTCCTTTTATTCCAGGATCAAAGAAGAATCTTTGATAAGTAAAAGTGTTGAATGTGCACGCTGTAACACGGTGGGAGAACTGGCTTTTTATAAATGTTGCGGATAGCAAGAGTCGCCACCGACTTTTATTTTATCCATAAGGAAAGGACATAAAAGAACAGGAAAGACCTATTTTAAAAGGACTTGAGTTCGGGGGGTAGGTTATACAAAGGGAAGGTGTTAGCACCCTTTATATCCATGGTTATCCATGGGCTCTTAGTTACTTAGCTCACTTTGATTGTTTGCAAGAGTGTAATGTGTGATTAGAAAAATTCTAATTACTTTGTAATGATCCTCATATGGATGTATACAAAGCCTTGTTTTTTTGAAAATTGTTTGAAAAGTGGGGTGTAAAGAGTGATTTTAAAAAAATGAGCAAGTAACTGAGAGAAACCTACCCTAGCTTAATTCTTTATTGTTCTTATGTTCTTTCAATGGTAAGACTATCCCTATTATTAAGGAATAGGTAGTCATTACCTTGGATGTATTAAGGGACATGTGTAGGGACATCTGGATATAGGCAACTGTAAGGTGTCTTTAGCAATTCGTAGGGACTTATCATCTTTTATTCGAAGGGACAAGATCATTTATCGTAGGCAACCTCGAAGGGACTTAATCTTTAAAACTAAAGGGACTTGATGATATTTATGAAGGGACTTGCTTAAGACACCCTACTTGACCATTTGAAATAGGCAACTGAGAGGCAACCCTAGGAAATGCAAGACGGCGATCAAAGATCGACTTACGTGTGTGCGTGTTCATATTCAAATATTTATCTTATTAAATTAACTTTTCAAAAATGATTTTAATTACAAACATGTTATACACACCCTAGAATTACTAACCACATAGTGAAATATTTACAATAAATAAAGCAAAAATATAAACCTATAAATATTACAAGGCTTTGAGACAATTACAATATAATCGAGAAAAAATAATATTAACGATAAATATAATAATAATAAATAAGCAATAATTAAATATTAGTAGTAATAAAAAAATAAGAATAAAGGTTAGAATAATAAAATAAATAAGAATTTTAGCAAGAAAAATTAATGTTAGAAAAGTTTTTTTAGGAATTAATTAAGAAAATAAGATTAATAATAAACAAATAATAAACTATTTACATATTAAAATAATGATTAATGGTTAATTATGGTTTAGAAAAAATTAGGTTAAATATTAGGGTTAAGAAAATTAGGGTTAGGAAAATTAGGGTTAGGAAAATTAGGGTGTTGAAAATTAATCTAAACCTAATTAATTTATTTACAAAAATATATATATATATGATAATAATAAATATAAACATATTAAAAGATAAATAGAACCAATTTAAGTTTAAGAAAATAAATTATGATTTTGAAAATATAAAGTTTTTTATAAGAAAATATTATAATATTGTTTAGAAATTAGTTTTATAAGAATTTAAATGAATATAATAATATAAACAAATAAAAGTACAAAAAAATGAAGAAAAAAAACAACATACCTGGGGCTGGGATTCGAACCCACGCCCTAGGCTCTCTCTCTCTTTGGTCCAGCATCATCACCACTAGGCCAGCTGCGCTTGGTTTGTATGAAGTGAGTATCAATTCTTTTATTTTAAACCTGCAAAAATCAAATAAAACACAAAACAAAATGGCCTGGGGGAGATTCGAACCCAGGACCATTACAATAACACACAAACACTCCAACTAGCTGAGCCACATGGGGCGCGTTCAATAATTAACCAACACTAATCATTATAAAATAAAACAAATATCAAGGTTGAATTTCCGCGCCAAAACTTCATCTTCTTCATTCAAATTTCCTGCGAAATTTCCTTTGATGCTTCCTGCGAATTTACCTGCGTTAGAAACCTGCAAATCTCATATCATCATCAATACGTATTGATTCATCAAATTGATCACATGGTCATGATCCAAAAAACATCATACAGTTCATTTATAGCTTTAGAATTAATTTATAATGGCTAAATCGAAGAACCCTAAATTTTGTCCAAGAACCCTAACAATGGCAACTTTCGGTTTAGGTCATGGTTCTTCAATTTCTTTGCCCAGAAACCATCTATAGATCATGACTAACACAAATCAAACAACAAAATTAGTTTATATTAGCTAAATATGTGAAATCGAAAAACAATATTTTGAAGAACAAGAATGATTCGGTTAGCATGTTTCAATGCATGAAGGGATGATTTTATGATCCAAAAACATTCAGTGATCTTCAAGGAATGATTTGCAACCTTCAAAAGCTTTGGAGATGTCCTGGAAATAAGAATCTGATTATGAGATGTTTTTGTAAAATTTGAGGTTTTGTTCTTGCTCTTGGACGCAGCCAATTCGTGTCCTTGTGATTGTCTTTAGTTTGTGTATATGTATGGAACATAATTAGGTTAAAACTTTGTGGATTTGTGGGCTTTTGGTGATTGCTTGATCATGAAGTTTCACCACTTTCAAATATCCTCAAAAATCTTATAAAACCTTTCTAAATTGGGTGAGCATGAATTTTGATGATACCAATCAGCTTTGAATATCCTTTAAGAGTTTCTAGAATGAGAATCATATCAAATATTGAGCTTTTCATATTTTATTTTGATTTAAAATGATTTTTAATGAATAAAATCAAAATAAATAAAAATAAACTAATAAAAATCTGAATAAATGATATTTGATTCGTGCATGATGTCATGGTAGAGATTGGGTCATAAAAATGCAAGCCCATGTGGAAAGAATTGGTTCTAAGACCCCATTTGCTCAATAAACCTCTCAAAAATTTCCCAACTTTGCAAAGACACAAATCCCTCAATTTTAAGGCTATGAAGGTGTTCTTGGACATTTTGGAAAGCTTAGAGAGTCCTATAACCAACCTCATTGGTCTCATGTCCATATCTTTTACCATTTTCAAGTTATGCCCTTTGGAAGATGTTGACTTTTTGTTGACTTTTGAAATCACCTATAATGTCTTAGCTCATACCTTCCAAATGAAGCGTTTTTAGGCTTGGCTTGTGAGAAACAAAGTTGTAGAGAATTCAATTTCCTTCAAAATGAGCTTTGGATGGGAAATATTTGATGAAGCATGTGAAAGTTATGGCTGGTCAAAGTTCAGTTGACTTTTCCTGTGAAAACCCTAATTTAGAAACTCCTGATTCTTGATGATCTGAAATCTCCTTGATGAATCATGATCAACCCTTGATAAAATGATGAATTTTAATTCATATACTTGATGTTGGCAAACAATCATGAAGTTTGACTTTGGTTTGACCACAGTTAACCTCAGTTTGACTTTTTGACTGCTTTGACTGATTTTAGCCTATCTGATCATTTGACTGAGCAAACCTTTTGGGAAAGCCTTGAAACTTGACATAGGGATTCTTGAAGACATGTAGGATGTTATGAAGCTCACTTGAAGCCTTGGAAATCCATTTAGCCTGATGAAATAGAAAACCCTAGTTTAGGGTGCATTGCTTAGGAGGATGCTTTATCTGAGGGAATTGTCAAACTTTCTGACTAATTGTGAACCTGGTGAACCTCTTAGGATACCTTGTGAACCTTGTGAACCTCTTAGGACACCTTGTGAACCTTGTGAGCCTCTTAGGACATCTTAGTACACAATGTATTGTCTAGGTGATGGCAAATTTTGGGGTGCAACACACGCGATAGTGATCTCCTTTTCTACAACTTTAAGAATCAAAGGATTAAGGGGCTGCCTCAGTATTTTTGTTCCATTTTCAATTGAGATACTATGCATACTCATGGGGACTAATATCACAAGTGTCAACCAAAGTCCATCCAATTCCCTTCTTATGTTCCTATAATGATTTCTCTTCCTGCACAAATTCAAATAAATTATTAGGAAGTGGTTTCAACTCTAAAGAGGGTGGTTCTCGATGGATGGTTTGTTCCGGGAAGCCGGGGTATCGAGAGCTTCATTGACATGAAAAAATTCATTTGCAGTAAGAATATCAACTTGCAAGGCAACCTCAATTTCAGCACAAACAGAGCAAATTTTAGTGTCAGTACAAACATCACTAGAGTAAACATCCTCAAAATCAGACAATGATGGAAAATCAGCTGCAAACAAATTAATACAAGTATCATCAACAGTTTCAGAAGGCAACTCTATTTGTAAAATAAAATGTTCTTCCAAAGGCTGTTGGTTTGATCCTTGAGCTTGTTGCATGGCATTCATCGAAGTGGTAAGTTGATCAAGTTGTGTTTGCAAAGCCTGAAGACTATAATTTGTATGTTGCTGAAACTGGAGATTATTTACAGCCATTTGCTTGACAAGGTGCTCTAATGAAAGTTCAGAAGGTGCAGAGCACCCAACCTGAAATTCCTTTAGATGCTTATTCGGATCCTCACCTGCAAAACCATTAAAACTTGGAAACAAGTGTGTTAAACCAAATTTCAATTTGAAAGGTGCATCAACAACATCAGGATATCCAATACATAAAGAATTATAATTCACAAGTGCAACCAGTTCTCTTAGAGTTCTTTGATCAGCCATGATATGATTATAAATTTCAACACATAATCAAATAAAATCATTGCAGATTTAAAAAGAATGGAAAAATAGAAAAGCGATTAAAATAAAATATAAAAAATACAAAAATAACGCTAAAAATCTAATTAAATCAAATAAAGCTCGCACAAAAAATTTCAGATTTTTTTGAAAATATGAAAAGAGAAAAAAAAATAGAAAAACACAAAATTTGCGATTTTGAGGATCGAAATCTTTTAGAATTCTATTCTAAAAGAGTATTGTTCTTCGATTTATTTCTGATTTTTTGAAAAACAATTCGAAGCAAAACGAAATAGTAGCTTCCAACTTACCTAAAATGCTGGAAAACTTATCACTATACTGCAACCGGTGTTGCAACCTTGAAAATCAACAAACACAACAAAAAAGAAAAGAAAAAAGTTGGCAAGAAAACTATACCTATGACTATAAAATCGGTTAATAACAACAAGAATCCTCGGCAACGACGCCAATTTGATTCGTGTGTCGCATACAGATCAAAAACAAGCAATTTTCTTTAAAACGTAGTATATCGACAATGACTCGAATCGTCTCACAAGGATTCTTGATCTTATTAACTAACGATAGTAACAATTAACGGGGGTTGATTTTAAGGTCGAATTATAAAAACGGATTAAAATAAGTGATTAACAAATAAGCTGAAACGACAATTCTACTGATTCGGGTACCGACTTATCATTGGTTCAATAAACTTCAATCCCCTAAACAATTTCTATTCCCATACCGATTACAACACCAATTAACAAGCGAAATTGTCATTATAAGATTTCATTCCTATTTTCCTAATAAAGCAACGGATAAGCACAATCACGGATTAAGCAAACGTAATTCTAACAAACGCGGTCTAACGATTAAGCAACGGTAAACTACGCTAAAACTCAAAGAACATAAATCAATCGATATAAATCAATAGTATTCTATATAATTCGAATTAAAAAACAAGACATATAGATTAATATTGAAAAGGGAAAATAAATTGGATTAAAGATTAAAAAACCTCAAAGTGTGGAATCTGTACAGCAGAAATTGCCTTGGGAATTAGTTCTCCATAATTCGTCAAAGGAAAAATTGAAAATTGTCAAAAAAGAAAGGTGAAAAAAAGGCCTTTCATACAGTAACACGGCTGCTCTAGGTATACGTGAAAACAAGAAATTTGGGTCACAATTCAACTGGATCAAATACATAACCCAAACCCAAAATAAATGACCCAAAACAAATTATATCTAATGATGCAACTTCAACTACTTTTTTAGGTCTGCTACAATCCGATTCAGCTTCTGACTTCTTCATGAAAGTTGTATCTCTATGTCTTAGCTTTCCATCGACTGGTAGAACATCTCAAGCCGATTCCCGTAGCTCCAGTTATGATCATTTTAGTGCAGACTGCTAATGCTGAATATAAAGTGTGAAAATCAAATAAGTGCAAAAATAAACTAATTTATAAAAACACATTAAATTAGAAAAATAACCAAAGTAAAGTATGAAAATGCATGAGTGTAAACATAGAGGAATGTGCACCAAAATGCACTGATCAACAAGCAAAGTACAAAGTGCTAAGATAATCACATTTAGAAAGCATAAAGAGATGAGGAAGAAGTTATATAAACAAGGTTTACCTCAACCTCCCTACAACACAAAGGTTAGCTATACAAAGCATATTAAATTAAACACATAAAGGATGTCAAAAGCTTAAACTAGCTCAAACTAGCTAATGAAAGGGCATTAAGGACCTCCAAGGGTTAAGACCTAAAGCTAAAGGATCTTACATGATAAAAAGCTTCTAAAGTCAGTAGCTAAACCCTATTAAAGTATTCTAAGGTGTTAAGATCAAACTTTAACAAACTATGTCCAAATGGAGTGCTAAACCCTAATAGAAAGCAAGGTGAAGTTAGATGAAGTATTTACATGATTTAGTATGGTAAACTTGAATTAAATCAAAAGTGAATATTAAATCCAGACCCTAACACTAAATGAAAGTGTCTCAAGATGTAAACCAAAATGGGAAGAAAGAGATTCAAGTTAGAGAGATTCAAACAAGAAGTTGAATGAAGAAAGGATAAGAAGAATTGAACATATGACTTCAAAAGTAAAAAAAAAAAGACTTAGAAGAAAAGAGGTCAAACATGATCAATGAAACTTGAATTCTCCATAAAACAAAGACATGGGATTAATCAAAAGTTAAGATGAAGATTGAGCTCAAAAATTTACCATAAAATAATGAGAATGGATGGCATTAGGGTTAAGGGGTGAAGGAGTTTGTTTTTGAAGCTTTAAAGTACCAAATGAAATACAAAGGCTTGTGAGATGAAGTGAAGACATGAAAATATATGTGAAAAATTTATGAGATGTATAAGAATGATATAACATGACTATCATACTCACAAAGTTGATTTTGAAGTGTGGAGATGGAAGAAGAATGTGAGTTAGGGCAAAGATGGCATACATGAACACACACATGATTTAAGGATCAAGTAACCCTAAAATTCAAAAGGTAAGGACCTAAAATGGACACAAGTGACTTAAAGACACCTAATGGGATATTAGGAACTCAAATTGAGGATCTCAAATGGGTGGCATAAATGCCTTGTCAAAATGAAGTGAGAAGTATGGAGAAATAAGGACCAAAAGTGACTTGCAAGACAAGGGACTCAAAAAACTACCAAATGACATGGAGAAATTACGAAGATTGGAATTAAAAGTCATAACCCAGGGGCTAACATACCTCTAAAATATCTCACAAAAATTCATATTTTTACTCACTCAAATGAAGGTGCAAAATGAATTGGGGTTTTGAAGACATAAGCACAAAGAATAGGTCCAAAAATAATCCAAACATGACCTAAAAAGGAGGAAAAAATATTTTCAGGGACCAAAAGATGTTCTCTAAATAGACCAAAAAGAATGAGATCAATATCAATTTCCATCTAAGAGAAATAAATTTGGGAAGATCATAAGGTCTAAAATGGAAGAAACCAAAAAGAAATAAAATGAAGAATTAATTCTGACTAAAAACTAATGGGAAATTAAAAATTAAAAATTGTAGAAAATTTGGGTAAAATATCAAAGATGATGTATGAATTTATTTAGATTTTTTGGAATTGATTTGGCATTTTTATAAAATTGAAATTGGAATGGAAATAAAAAATGAAAAATAGAAAGAAATGGAATGAGGTGGCGGTGTATTCGGTAAGGGTTTTCAGTTCAAATCATCTTGGGATTTTTAAAAAGGGATGTGGATATCAATGGCAAGCCCATACCAAATGTGTTGAGTCTACAGGCTTATAGTAGGGACTCAGTCAAAGGCTGACTGCATCAAGACCTTCAGATTGATCTCATGCACGCGTCCAAAAGTCAAAGTAAACAAGTTCAAGGGCTCTGATTGAAAGACACATGATATGATGGTGTAAGACACGCATGACATCACTCAGACACACTCAAAGAGGGGTTACCTTAGAGTATTAGTTCACTTTATAATTTGTTTGACTTGTATGTTTTACTTTTAAGGGTTTTGTCTTAGGGCTACTGTGAGAAAGATCCTAACCCGGATCTAGTGATACCTTAGGTAAGTGGCAATATACCAAAGAAATTGTACGGTGTATACTGTTATGGTTGATATGGTAGCTATAGTTAGTGTGACATATTGGTTGGTATTGATGTTCTTCAAGTCAGTTGAGGATAATATCAGGCTGCCATATGGTGTCATTTACACTAACTTCCCTTTAGAACCCTATTTGACCCATCTTGGCCATTAGAAAGTAGTAAGATAGTCGGCTTTGATGCAGTCTAAAGTTGGTTGATACTCGATTCTACGCTAATTGAAATTCTATCTTGGGATTTTTTGGTTGGTAAGACAGTTGCCATACTGAACTACAACCTTTGAGAAGAATCAGTGATATTGAGATTCCTTAGAACCCGATTACTATTGCTAGGACATGTTGAACCAACTAACTTCAGTGGGGAGGGTACTTACCTATGAACTTCATGCACGCCTTTAAACCTAAGGCTCTTGTGTGACTTGTTTGTGTTTGTCATTTGCTTGCTTTAAACATAAACATAACATCATAACATCATGACATCATAATATATCATTTTCACTAACCATTTCAAGGACCAAAGGATTTATCTTTGTTCTTTGTTGCAGGTTATGGCTTCCGCTTGCAGAAACACTATCCGAATTAATTTTGTAAGGATACCTTACAAGCTTAAGGAATTAGTCTCAAAAGTTCCTGAGAACTCTCAATTCACCGAAAGGCATGGTTGTCTACTTGGTTTGGTTACCTCAGGGTTTAATGAAGACATGATGAGTGTTTTGTTCCAATTCTTTGACCCTAAACATCACTGTTTCACATTTCTCGATTATCAGTTGGTACCCACAATGGAAGAATTCTCTAAACTACTTGATGCACCTATTCTTGATAAATAAAACCTTTCACAAGTCTAGAGAAGGAGCCTAAAAATGAAATTATTGCAGCAGCTTTACATCTAAAGAAGTCAGATATTGTATCCAATTGGGAAACAAGAAGTGGAGTTAAATGCCTTCTTGCTAAAATCTTGATAGAGAAAGCTCATTTGTTTTTATATGCTATGAGTTACTACACTTTTGAGGAGATCATGGCCCTGTTGATTTATGATTTGGTGTTGTTCCCTAATCTGGACCAATTCATAGATGTGCACGCAATTAAAATATTTCTGACTCATAATCCTGTGCCTACTTTGCTTGGAGATATTTTTCACTCTTTTCACACTCGTACTACAAAGGCGCGGGGGACTCTGATGTGTTGCATACCTCTACTGTCAAGGTGGTTTATTTCACACCTTCCTCGATTCGTGATGAAGAATGAACAAGGTTTGAGGTGGTCTAGAAGGATAATGTCACTCTCTCATTCAGATATCCATTGGTGTTCCCGATCCATGGAAAATATCACTATCATTGACCGCTGTGGGGAGTTCCCTAATCTGCCACTCCTTGGCATAAGGGGAGGCATTACTTATAATCCTTCTTTAGCACTACGCCAATTTGGTTATGCTCAGAGTGACGATCCTCATGATATGATTATTCAAGGTATTGTGTTTAATTATGACAATGATCCTCAAGGTTAACGTCAAAGGTTTATACATGCTTGTGGCATGGTGAATAAGATTAATAGCAACACTCTAGAACCAAATACTCCATCCCTATGGACCCATACCTCAGATGGGTGCGGTCTCGTGCTCAAACTCTTATGATGCCATATCTTGCTGTTCTACCGGTGATTGTTGATCCTATTATTGAAGAAGATGTTTATTGCACAATTCTTCATCTAGACATGCCTACTGACCTGGAAGAGCTACATATATCTTGGATCCAACTAAAGGAGTAAAGGGAACCTGGTCGCGACTTCTTGAGTCTAATGGTAATTAACTTCAAGTGCATAGTCTATCGCGTAGTAATAAAAGATATCGATCGTACAAAGACTCGATAATCAACCTAGTGTAGTCGGGTGTTGCTATGTTTAGCTAAGGCGAGCGATGTTTTGGGTTTTAAAGGGTTAAGAATTAACTAAATTAAATTAATGATATAAATTATCAATACATAATTGATTTCGCCTTCACGAATTCAATAGAGGGTCGGCTTGTTAAGGTTTATTAAGTTATCTCTCCATAGAAACTCTCGGTCTAAAAGTCCTCGACTCACACTCTCATGGTCTTGCCTATTACTATAATCCTAAGTTCAATTGAGCGCTCTCACTGTGTCAATTCAAGTTAGAAATACTTTTTGGAAACCTAAAGGTTCTAATTGGTTTTAAAGTGTTCTCGTTGTGTTTAAAACTAATGTCCGATTTCAGCTATCTGATTATGATCTCACACTCCCGTGGTCTTAATCCTAATCTTATGTACTCTTGTAAGGAAAATTGATTAAAACAAGAAATCGAAACTAGATTATAACTTAATTTAAGGTTTTAGCCTAATTCTATCGAATTCGTTCCGGTTTATACAATTACATACCGATTAACGGTTTAAGGTGACATATTAAATAAAGAAAGGTAGAAGGAGACGAAGCACATAATATAAATAAATGCGATAATAAATAAATAAAATAAATTAAAATCAGAAACCTGGTTGAAATATTCTTGATCAACCAAACATCAAAACTTGAAACAAAAACGAAAATGCAGTGGCTAGAAACAATAAAAATGGTGATAGTTTCCTAATGGTGGAAACTATCACTAAGGTTCGGTAAAAGAAATAGAAACGAATGTAATAGTGAAAAATAAAGGCGAACTTCGTAGAATAAAAACGACAGAAATTGGACGTCAAAACGAAGCTCTCCTACTCAAATGGCAGAGAGATCTATTTATAGGCACTGTGTTAGGGTTTGTTGAGGAATAATAGGCTTGGACTCCGATTAGGCTTGAGACCGGGTTGTATGGACTGAGTGAACTAGGGTGAGGGAAGTTCTCTGCGTGACCGGAAAAATCTCTATGAATATTAACTTTTGTTACTTGCTGGTACGGATTTTGCGTTGCTGAATTATTAAGTTCAAACGAACATCTTATATTTGAAGCGAGCAACTTAAGGATAAGACGACCAATTCAACTCCAAGTTGGGCGTCTGGGCAATGAGACGATCGTCTAGTTGCTGAGACGGTCGTTTGATAGCAAAAGTGCAAAAATTCATTTTTCTGTCATTTTCTTCTATTTCCCCTTGTTTCTTGTCTTAAATGCCCTTTTTGTATTCTTGCCTCCAAATGATGTGTCTGATCGAATGTCTGCAAAACAAACACAATATACGCATAATATTGTCCAAAACAAATGAATAAGCATGTTAAATAATCGGAAATTGCATTAAATAATCGATATGAATTCGAGTTATCAGATACCTTTGAGGCTCAGTTCAATGCTAGCAAAGAAAAAGTGTTGGAGCTAACAAGGCAACTTCATGAAGAGCGGAACCTCAATACATATCTCAACACAAAGAGGAAACGTCCATGGGAGACTTGAGTCTCATATGTTTATTTTATTTGTACCTTTTCTTGTTTTCCTTCATTGTAATCCCAAGGGGCAAATATATTTTAAACCTACTAATAAAAGTTTCGTTTTTGTTTTTCTTTAACAAATTTAAATTCTATGTGTTCCTTGAAAACATTGCATATGCATTTACATACCATACCATTGCATAACAAGTTTCCATGATAGGTTTCTTATCGTCTGCTGTTTATTTCAGTAGAAATGGCTCTCGAACAGACTGTCAAAGATCTCCAAACTTAGAACGCCCAATTTCAAGAGATGATCCTAAACTTGTCCAAGGGACAAGAAGAGTTTAAGGAACTCCTGACCAAGAAGAAGAAGAAACCCAGAAAACCATTTGGTTTCATCAACATGGGTAGGAGGTTCAAAGGTCATATAAAGAAAGATGATGAGGTCGAAAATCAGGAAGACAAAGATTCTGTGAAAGAAGAAGGCAGTCAGCATGGTACTACTGGGAATTATGATCAAGAGGATAATTATTACTATTATTCGACTGATGATGAGAAATACAAGTTTCTGGAAGACCATGTGAATGCCATGGAATTGCAGAAGACATCTGGTTTAGATTTTGAAGATTTGAGTCTGATTTCTGGAGTTGTCATTCCTCTTGGGTTCAAAGTTCCTACTTTTGTGGTATATGATGGTGTCTCATGTAAGAAGCTACATTTGAGGTTTTATGTCCGAAGGATCTAGCCACATACTGTTGATAAAAAGTTGTGGATTCTTTTCTTCCAAGAAAGTTTATCTGGAGCTCAATTAGAATGGTACTACCAACTTGAGAGTACCAACATTCGTGTTTGGAATGATCTTGCTGAGGCTTTCTACAAGCAATATCAATATAACTCTGATTTAGCGCCGACTCGCATGCAACTCCAAAGCATTTCCATGAGTTATAAAGAAATTTTCAAAGAGTACGCTCAGAAATGGAGAGATCTTGCAAGCATGGTCCAACCTCCTTTAACTTACAAAGAGTTGGTTGACATGTTCATGAGTACGCTGACTGGTCCCTTCTACAATCATCTAATTAGAAGCTCGTCATCTGGTTTCACTGAGCTGATAATGAATGGATAGCGTGTTGATGGTGGAATAAGAAGTGGTAAGATACAAATGGTTGCCTCTTCAAGTACCTCCAAGAAGCCATCTAATGGGAAGAAAGAATCTAATGTTGTGTACGGCCAACATGGTCGTAATAAGAACAACCGTAACCAATCAGTGGGAGCAGTTATGATCTCTAATCCTGCATCTGTGCAACAAAATCAACAACAGAATAATCAGCCTAAGTAGGGTGCACATAAGAGACAATTTACAAAAATCAATATGTCATTAGCTCAGGCGCTGCATCACATGTTGAAAGGAGAGCTGATTACCTTGAAGGACCCTCCTCAGAATCCCAATACTTCCTCTCCTCGTTAAAATCCTAATGCAAGGTGTGAATATCACTCCAACTGCCTAGGACATGATACTAATAATTGTGGGGCATTGAAGAATAAAATTCAGGATATGATTGATGCTGGAGAAATTGAGTTTGATCCTCTCGAGACTCCTAATGTGATTACCGCTCCTATGCCCAAACATGAAAAGACTGTTAATGATGTTAATGATGGGTCTTATGTTGCTACTGTGGCTGATTTAACTACTCCTATATCGATTGTTAAGAAGAAGCTACTGCAAGCCGATTTATTTTCGGGCTGCAATGAAGACTGCTTTTACTGTGCCTCTCAATCCAATGGTTGTTTGAAGTTGGAAGAAGGTATTCAGCGTTTGATGGATGATCGTACTATACTGTTTGAGAAGAGCCTCTCTATAGGGAATTTATGTGAATGTCTTTCCCAAGGTCTGAAGCCTGTGGTTACTAAAATTCCTGTGAGGATCACTTATAAGGGTCCTGTGAAGATTACTGTTGAGTCAAAGGTGGCTCCCCTAATTATTACTACTCCAGGTCCAATCCCATATTCTTCTGACAAGGTTATCCCTTGGAATTATGGTGTTGATATTTATGTCCATGGTGTCAAGCAAGAGCCTTTAACTAATATACCCGTTGAAGATACTACTCCTGATGTCGACAATATCGTTGGGACTTGAAAAGTTACTCGAAGTGGAAGGATTTTCTCTCTAGAAGACACTTCAAAGACTGTTGCTACTCCAATTCGTATTTCTAACTCTAAGCCAAATATTGAAGCTCGAGGAAAAGGATCAGTGATTGAGCCTGTTTAGGTTGAGACACTGGCTACTGAAGGTCTCTCTAAGCAGATGGAAGAAGTTCTAAAGATCATCCACAAGAGTGATTACAATATTGTTGAACAATTGGGACACACTCCCTCCAAAATCTCTAGTTATCTCTGTTGTTATGCTCTGAGGCCCATGCTAAGGCTTTAGTGAAATTCCTGAAATCTGTGCACGTACCGCACGAAATCTCCGTGGATCAATTTGAAAATTGTGTTTCTAATTTTACGACTAACAATGGCTTAGGCTTTTCTGATGTTGATTTAACTCCTGCTGGAAGAAACCACAACAAAGCTATGCACGTCTCTATTGAGTGTAGGGGAATTACTCTATATCATGTGTTGGTGGATAACGCTTCCTCATTAAATGTCTTACCGGAGGTTGTTCTTGACAAGCTCAACTATGAAGATTTCGTGCCAAGACCCATTAATGTGGTTGTGAGAGCCTTTGATGATTAAAAAAGAACGGTGTATGGAGAAATTGATCTTCCAATCAAAGTAGGTTCTCAAGAATTTGACTCTACTTTCTATGTGATGGATATTCGTCATGCCTATTCCTGCTTGCTTGGATGCCCTTGGATACATGGGACAGGTGTTGTAACCTCTACTTTACACCAGAAGCTGAAATATCTTGTGAAAAGCAAGATTGTCTTCGTCTATGGTGAAGAAGAGTACATGTTCAGTCATGTGATTACTTTCATGTATGTTGAAATGGATGGTGAATTTGTTGATACTCCTTGTCAGACATTTGAAGTTGTTCCTCGGACTATTCCTACTGATAAACCGGTTCCTATTGTGTCTAGAGCAACTCCTTCAATGGCCTATCTAAAAGATGCTAAAGTTGTGGTTGAAAAATGTGGTTGTACTATTTGGGGTCAGCTTCCGGATATTTCTTACAAGTCTAACAAATTTGGTTTGGGTTTCACTGCAGAGGCTCTGAAGGCTGTTCGTCGTGCTTGTGCTATCTGTATCACCAAAAAGGGAGTCCATAAAGATCAAGTCAATGTTATGGAAGACTCTAATGAAGACTGCAACATACACAGTTGGATCTTTCCTACCATTAGAAATGGGCTCAACAATTGGAAGACTGAAGATATTATTCCTATCTCCTTTAGTCATGAGTAAATGTTATTTTTTGTTTTTCTTATTTTTGTTTTGTAATTTGAACAATTAAAACTTTTAAGCCTTGTGTTTATCCCAGGGCACAATGGTATGCTTGTTAGGGATGTGATCGCGACTCATCGAGTCTAACAGTTACTAACTGCAAGTGCACAATCTATCGTGTAGTAATAAAAGATATCGATCCCACAGAGACTTGATAATCAACCTAGTGTAGTCGGGTGTTTCTATGTTTAGCTAAGGCAAGCGATGTTTTAGGTTTTAAGGGATTAAGAATTAATTAAATTAAATTAATGATATAAATTATCGGTACGTAATTGATTTCGCCTTCGCGAATTCAATAGAGGGTCGGCTTATTAAGGTTTATTAAGTTATCTTTCTGTAGAAACTCTCGGTTTAAAAGTCCTCGACTCACACTCTCGTGGTCTTGCCTAATACCATACTCCTAAGTTCAA
Organism: Lathyrus aphaca; assembly: GCA_963966055.1. NCBI lineage: Eukaryota > Viridiplantae > Streptophyta > Magnoliopsida > Fabales > Fabaceae > Lathyrus > Lathyrus aphaca. Next base: position 719,987,071 of record OZ014519.1, on the reverse strand, counting down.
TTGAGCGCTCCCGCTGTGTCAATCCAAGTTAGAAATACTTCTTGGAAACCTAAAGGTTCTAATTAGCTTTAAAGTGCTCCCGTCGTGTTTAAAACTAATGCTTGATTTCAACTATCTGACTAGAATCTCACACTCTCGTGGTCTTAATCCTAATATTTTATACTTTCTTACTCTCGTAAGGAAAGCGAATTAAAACAAGAAATTGAAACCATATTGCAACTTAATTTAAGGTTTTAGCCTAATTCTATCGAATTCATTCCGGTTTACACAATTACATATTGATTAACGGTTTAAGCTGACATATTAAATAAAGAAAGGTAGAAGGAAGAGAATTGCATATTGTAAATAAGTGCGATAATAAATAAAATAAAATAAAATTAAAATAGGAAATTTGGTTGTACTGTCTTGATCAACCAAACTTCGAAACTTGAACAGTAAATAGAAATTGTAGTGGCTTGAAACAATAAAAATGGTGATAGTTCCCTGATGGCGGAAACTATCACTAAGGTTCGGTAAAGAAAATAAAAGGAGAACGAACAAAGAAAATAAAAGGTGAACTAATAATGAAAAAAAAGGCGAACTTCGAAATTGAAAAAGGTAGAAATTGGACGTAAAATCGAAGCTCCCGACTTCAGTGGCGGAGAGCTCTATTTATAGATATTGTGATGGAGTTTGTTGAGAGATTCATGGCTTGGACTTCTACTGGGCTTTTGACTGGGTTTGTTGGACTTGTGGATTAGGGTTGAGGGATTTTCTTTGCGTTGAATGAAAATGTCTCTGGTGTTGACTTCGTATTGCTTCTGTTACGGGCTTTACGTTACTGGGTCAATTGGTTTGAAGCGAGTGTCACAGAAATGAAACAGGAACTTTGCATGTGAAAAGACCAACTCAATGCCCAAGTTGGGCGTCTCATTGAGTTAGACAAACATCTCAATAATGAGACGACCGTTTTGATGGTAAAATGCAAAAATTCATTTTTCTGTCTTTTATTTCTTCTGTTTTCTTGGTTTCTTTGCTTAAAATCTTCCTTTTTGCATTCTTGCCTCCAAACGAAGTGTCTGATTGAATGTCTGCAAAATAAACACAATATGTGCGTAAAATCGTCAAAAACAAATAAATAATTGTGTTAATTAATCAGAAATCGCATTAAATAATCGATATGAATTCGAGTTATTAGGATGTCATTTCATTTGCATATTTTCATTCAATAAAATCAATGGACGTTTTGCTTTCGTAAATATTGCGCTCTTTATCTTTATTTTATTTTTTTCTTTCTTTATCAAAAAAATTATGTGTTCTTACACACACCCACATCACTAAATTGCAGATCCTCATCCAATATGGATCATATTGATAACAGTTCTGCTATTGCCAATTATGACTTCGAAAATCTAATCTACCAAGTTGAGGATGGAAATGAGGAAGATTGTGAAGTGCCTGTAGAACTTGCTAGGTTGCTACAACAAGAAGAGAAAATTATACAGCCGCATGAAGAGTCGATCGAAGTTGTGAATCTAGGTACTGAGAAAGATAAGAAATAGATCAAGATAGGTGCCGAATTAGAAGACAATGTTAAGAACATGTTAATTCAGATGCTACATGACTATGTGGAGATCTTTGCTTGGTCTTATGAAGATATGCCAGGACTTGATATTGATATTGTGGTTCACCGTCTACCGATGAAGGAAGTTTGTCGCCCGATAAAGTAGAAAGTTTGTCGTATGCGTCCTGAAATGTCAGAAAAGATCAAAGCTAAAGTAATGAAACAATTCGAGGCAGAGTTCATAGCTGTCACTTCTTATCCTCAATGGGTTTCAAATGTGGTACCGGTGCCTAAGAAAGATGGAAAAGTACGCATGTGCATGGATTATAGGGATTTGAATAAGGCCAACCCCAAAGATGATTTTCCACTTCCACATATTGATGTTCTGTTAGACAACACAACCCAGCATAAGGTATTCTCTTTAATGGATGGTTTCTCTGGTTATAATCAGATTAAGATGGCACCTGAAGATATGGAGAAAACTACGTTTGTCACACAGTGGGGCACCTTTTGTTACAATGTAATGACATTTGGTTTGAAGAACGCTGAGGCAACATACTAGTGTGATATGGTAGCTTTGTTCCATGATATGATTCATCACGAGATAGAGGTATATGTTGATGACATGATAGTCAGATTCCAGACTGAAGAAGAACATCTTAACCATCTGCACAAGCTGTTTGAGAGGTTGAAGAAATACAAGCTGAGATTGAATCCAAACAAATGTACCTTTGGAGTTAGATCTGGTAAACTTTTGGGTTTCGTTGTTAGTGGTAAATGTAACGCCCAATTTTTATAAATTAATTTTCATAAATAATATTGAGCATGAGAATATATTTGGAATAATAGTGGAAGAGTTATTTTATTTATTTTAATAATAATATGATAATGAAATGATTTCTTATAATAATGTTAATTAAAATAATAAAATAAGAAGTTGGAGGTTTGAGGGGCAAAGGTGTAAAGGGAAGACACGATACATTTCTCATAATCGTGTATTTTGACGAAGAACAGAGAACTCTGGGAAAAAGGGAGAAGAAGAGGAGAATCAAGGATCGTAGAGTTCAAGGTCGATAATTCGGAAAGCTTCGTTCAATTTCGAGGTAAGGAGAGAGAAAGGGTTTTATATTGGTGATTGGTACAGGCTCCCTGACACAAGTCATGTCACACGACGCGGATGGCCGTGTCAGGCCACGGGAACATGGTTTGGATGAATTTTTGAAAGAATTATGCTCAGAGGGTGTGACACGGGTCGTGTCACACGACACAGGTGGTCGTGTCACCCTTTTGTATTTTGGGAAGTTGAGTTTTTGGGGAACACGCCCCAGACCACCTGACACTGGCCGTGTCATGAGACACAGGAGGTCGTGTTAGGCCCTGTAATTTTAGTTTTCGCATTGCTTCGAGTCGGATTTGATCTGTTCTTTTATTTAAGACTCATAGCAGTAAACTAAGGTATTGAGGATAATGTTAGTAGTAACTATAGGACCTGGAGATCCAAAACTTAGTGAGTGGATATTAGGAGACCGCGTGAGTGGTATGAGTTACTAATGACGAATTGAATTGTATTGGTTGTGTTGATATATGATATATGCTTATTACTAATTATATGATGAAATGATTGATAAATGATGAAAATCATGAGGATCATATTGTTATGATTGTATTCATATGTGATTATGGTAATGTATGTGTAATCGAGTTTTTGCATATGCATACATGTTGGGGAATAATAACGTCTCGGATGGAGCGTAAGTAATTATTCGGATTCATTGGGAATCAAAGGGTGGGGGATGATCGCGTCTCCGTAGGAGCGTAAGCGATGTATCCGGTACGAATTGATGGACATTTGATGAAGTCGGTACCGCATTTGTATTGTGTTATTGAGTCACATTGCATTGATTTGAATGAATGAATTGTGTTGTATGATTATTTGGTGTGCTATTACCTCTTCGTATATGTTATTCGCAATGTTATGATATGAAAATGTTTCTCACCCCTTTGTTTTTGTTGTTGCGTATGTGCTTCTTCGGAAGTACAGATAACCTATGTACCTGAGAAGTGCTTTGGTGTTGAGTGTCAGTGTCCTAGGCGCTCTGATACGTAACGGGAATGGGGCTTCCAATCAATTTGTTTTATGTTGTTTTTCGAATTTCGTTTAATTACATATCAAGTAAATAAACTAGAAGTATTATGTTATACTTTGAATTATTTTGCCTTGAGCACATTATTTTAGAAAAGATTATTTTGCTACGTATAATGAAATAATATGGAAACGTTGTTTGGTTTTGATGAGTAATCACTCACTTTATTAGTAAACTCTGATTTTTGTGAAATCTCGTATTATTTTTGAAACTGGGAAAAGTGAGTGTTACAATTGGTATCATAGCAGGTCGGTCCAACCGGCCAGCTATAGTATCGAGTCAGTCCTTAGAATAGGAGTTGTAATATGTCTTAACATGAGTTGTTTGTTGTATCAGTATGGCAGGAAGGAATGATGTTGCTCTTGCTACGGCTATGCAAGCCATGGCGCATACAGTTGAGAACATCGTTCAGGTAGTTCAGGTTGGAAGTGATGCTCAGTCTCGTGCATTGGATTAATTCTGGAGTAATAAGCCGCCTAAGTATGAAGGTGGAATCCTGGATCCAGAGGTTGCACATAGGTGGTTGAAAGCTATTGAGAAGATCTTCAGGACTATGGGATGGACTGATGATCAGAAAGTGAGGTTTGGCCCTCACATGCTAGAAGGCGAAGCTGAAGTCTGGTGGGACAGCAGTCGCCAAAGGTTGGAAGTTGCGGGGACTGCAATCACTTGGGTTGTATTTCGCAGAGAGTTCTTGGAGAAGTATTTCTCGGAAGATGTCCGTAGTGCTAGAGAGATAGAATTCCTGGAGCAGAAACAGGGTAACATGACGGTAGCTGAGTATACTGCCAAGTTCGAAGAGTTGGTGCAATATTGTGTGCACTACAACATTGAGGAATCTATGACCTCGAAGTGTCTGAAGTATAAGAATGAACTGCACCCTTAATTCAAGCAGGGAATTGCTTGCCAGAAAATCAGGAATTATCCAGAGCCGGTGAGTAGAAGCAGCATATATGACAATGACAACCAAACTCGGATTGCGCACTACAAAGCTGTGAATGACAAAAGAGGAAAGCAGAGATTTGGTGGTACTCCTTACAGTGCTTCAGCTGATAAGGGAAAGCAGAAAGTTAATAATGAGAAGAAGCCGAGTGGGGGAGGAAGTACTCCCGGTACACTCAAGTGCTACAGATTCCATGGTACGGGACATCATGCAAATGAATGTCCTAAGGAGGTGAAGAAGTGTTTCAAGTGTGGGAAGCCAAGTCATGTGATGGCTGATTGCAGGGCGACTACGCCTACTTGTTATAATTGCGGAGAATAGGGTCATGTCAGTACCCATTGTCAGAAACCGAAGAAACAACAGTCGGGAGGAAAGGTCTTTGCATTAGTGGGAGCTCAGCCTACTAGTGAGGACCGATTGGTCAAAGGTACTTGCTTTATCAATAATATTCCTTTATTTGTGATTATTGATACGAGTGCAACACACTCGTTTATTTCTTTGGAATGCGTGAAGAAGCTAGGATTGAAACCTTCTCAGTTAAGTCGAAGAATGGTTATTGATACTCCATCCATAGGTTCTGTGACTGCTACCTTGGTGTGTCGTAACTGTACTCTAACCATCTCGGGTAGAGAGTTCAGGGTGGATCTGATATGTCTATCGCTCAGTAATCTTGATGTGATTTTGGGTATGAACTGGTTGGAATCCAACTGGATTTATATTGATTGTTTTAGGAAGAGGTTATTACTTTTGACTTAGGAGGAAGAGGCTTTGGCCAGTTCAATTTCTACGAAATAACTGAGGACTTTGCTGGAAGATGAAGCGAAGATGTTTGCAGAGTTCGCTACATTATCTGTTGAAGAAACGGTTACTATTGAAGAGTTGCCAATGGTGAAGGAGTTTCTAGAAGTTTCTCCCAGTGATATTTCAGAGTTGGCTCCGACACGTGGAGTGAAGTTCACTATTGATTTGATTCCTGGTACTAGGCATATTTCTATGGTGTTGTACAGGATGTCTGCAACCGAGTTAGCTGAGTTGAAATCTCAGATTGGTGAATTGCTTGATAAGAATTTTATTAGACCCAGTGTTTCACTGTGGGGAGCACCGGTGTTGCTAGTTAAGAAGAAAGATGCTAGCATGCGTCTCTGCATTGATTACCGACAGCTGAATAAAGTGACTATTAAAAATAAATATCCACTACCTAGGATTGACGATTTAATGGATCAACTTGTTGGAGCATGTGTTTTTAGTAAAATTGATTTGAGGTTGGGATATCATCAAATTAGAGTGAAAGAAGAAAATATTCAGAAGATGATGTTTAGAACTCGATATGGTCATTATGAATATGTAGTGATGCCTTTCGGAGTGTCTAACGCTCCAAGAGTATTTATGGAGTATATGAACTGTATATTTCACTCTTACTTGGACCAATTTATTGTGGTGTTCATTGATGATATATTGATTTATTCGAAGTCTGAGGAAGATCATGCGAAGCATTTGAGGACTGCACTGCAGGTGTTGAAAGATAACAAATTGTTCGCTAAATTCTCCAAATGTGAATTCTGGTTGAAGACGGTGAGCTTTTTGGGGCATGTGATATCAGGCGAAGGTATAGTGGTAGACCCTTCAAAGGTCAGTGTTGTGCTTGAATGGGAACCTCCGAAGACGGTAACAGAAATTAGAAGTTTTCTTGCTCTAGCTGGTTATTATCGAAGATTCATAGAGGGATTTTCTAATTTGGCGTTGCCATTGACTCAATTAACCCGGAAGAGTCAAGATTTTATTTGGGATGCAGCCTGTGAGAAAAGTTTTGAAGAACTGAAGAAGAAACTGACTTCGGAACCGATATTAACTTTACCAAATCCGAGTGAAGCCTGTGTAGTATATTGTGATGCATCTAAAATGGGTTTAGGTGGTGTGCTAATGAAACTTGATAAAGTGGTAGAATATGCTTCAAGACAATTGAGAGTACACGAGAGGAATTATCTTCCTCATGATCTAGAGTTGGTTGCAGTGGTGTTTGTGTTGAAACTTTGTAGGCATTACCTTTACGGTTCGCGGTTTGAGGTCTTTAGTGACCATAAGAGCTTAAAGTACTTATTTGATCAGAAAGAACTTAATATGAGGCAAAGAAGGTGGTTAGAATTTTTGAAGGATTATGACTTTAATTTGAGTTACCACCTAGGAAAAGCAAATGTGGTAGCAGATGCATTAAGCCGAAATACAATTCATATGTCGGCTATGATGATGAAAGAGATGGAATTAATTGAGCAATTTAGAGATTTGAGTATGAGTTGTGAAATGACACTGGAAAGTGTTAAGTTGGGTATGTTGAGAGTGAATAATGAATTTCTGGACGTGATTAAGGAAAGCCAAAGGCAAGATGTGAAATTGGTGGACTTAATACCTATCGAAGGAAATAATCAAGGTGGTGATTTTAGTTTGGGTAATAATGGTATTCTGAGATTCCGAGAAAGAATTTGTATACCGGACAATGTCGAGTTGAAGAAAGCAATCTTGGAAGAAAGTCATCGAAGTAGCTTGAGTATTCATCCAAGAGCTACGAAGATGTACCATGATTTGAGAAAATTATTTTGGTGGCACAGTATGAAGAGAGATATTGCGCAGTTTGTTTATGCTTGTTTGATATGTCAGAAATCTAAGGTGGAACACCAGAAGCCTTCGGGGCTAATGAAACCATTAGAAATCCCGGAGTGGAAATGGGATAGTATTTTTATGGATTTCGTGACGGGTTTTCCGAATACGGCGAGAGGATTTGATGTTATTTGGGTAGTTGTAGGCCGGTTGACTAAGTCTCCACATTTTATTCCGATCAACATCAATTTTCCTTTAACTAAGTTGGCGGAAATTTATATTCGAGTTGTTGTGCAATTGCATGGTGTACCGTCTAGTATAGTATCGGATAGAGATCCACGGTTCACTTCTGAATTTTGGAAAAGTTTGCATGAGGCTTTGGGTTCTAAGTTGAAGTTGAGTTCGGCTTACCACACGCAGATGGATGGACAATCCGAGAGGACTATTCAGTCATTGGAGGACTCTTTGAGAACTTGTGTGTTAGAGAAAGGTGGTGCTTGGGATACTCATTTGTCACTAATTGAGTTCACTTATAATAACAGTTACCATTCGAGTATTGGAATGGCACATTTCGAGGCTTTATATGGTAGACGATGTAGAACACCTCTGTGTTGGTATGAGATGGGTGAGAATGTTATGCTCGGACTTGAGATTATTCAACAAACTACCAAGACAATTCCAATGATCAAAGAGAAGATGAAAGCGTCGCAGAGTTGACAGAAAAGCTACCATGATAATAGAAGGAAGGACTTAGAGTTTAGTGAAGGTGACCATGTATTCTTAAGGGTCAACCCGATGACGGGTGTTGGAGGTGCTTTGAAATCTAAGAATTTGGATCCTAAGTTTATTGAACCGTATCAGATTATGCAGAGATAGGGAAAAGTTGCTTACAGAGTGGCGTTACTGCCGGAACTTTCGAATCTGCACGAAGTGTTTCATGTGTTACAACTCAGGAAGTATGTACCTGATCCGTCACATGTTATCCAGAGGGATGAAGTGAAAATTCGTGACAACCTTACAGTGGAGACTTTACCGTTAAGAATTGAAGATCGTAAGATGAAGCAACTAAGGGGCAAAGAGATACCTCTTGTGAGGGTAGCTTGGGGGGAGCTGTTGGTGGAAGTGTTACCTGGGAACCGGAGAGCAAGATGCGGGAAGCATATCCAAAGTTATTCCATGCAAGTACATTTTTGAGGATGAAAATAAGATAAGTGGGGGAGAGTTATAACGCCCAACTTTTATAAATTAATTTTCATAAAATAATATTGAGCATGAGAATATATTTGGAATAATAGTGGAAGAGTTATTTTATTTATTTTAATAATAATATGATAATGAAACGATTTATTATAATATTGTTAATTAAAATAATAAAATAAGAAGTTGGAGGTTTGAGGGAAAAGGTGTAATTTGGTTATATTAAGAAAAGGGAAGACACGATACATTTCTCATAATCGTGTATTTTGACGAAGAACAGAGAGCTCTTGGAAAAAGGGAGATGAAAAGGAGAATGAAGGATCGTAGAGTCCAAGGTCGATAATTCGGAAGCTTCGTTCAATTTCGACGTAAGGGGGAGAAAGGGTTTTATATTGGTGATTTAACATAGAAAGGTAATTGGGAGTTACTTACTCCCTCAGGGATTTATAAATTATGAGTTGATTGATGAATTCTTGAAATGTTGATGAATTGTTTGTTGATTACTAGCATATGATTGTGTTTTGATATTGAATTGGTGTTGAATGTATGGTATTGTGAGAATTGGCATATGAAGGTTATGGAGAATAGGGTAATTGGAGAAAATGATGAAAACTTATGAAGTTCCCTATTTTGATTTGTAAAAGTTAGGCTAAACGATTAGTTGATGTTAGAGGTATAAATTGGTGATAGGTATGTTAAATGGACTATTTTGAAGGCTAAAATTGAATTAAAATGAACTAAACTAGTGCTGGTGTAGAAAGAGGAGAAAGTGAATTTTTATGCGAAATCGGATTTCTCTGGTACAGGCTCCCTGACACGGGTTGTGTCACATGACACAGGTGGCCATGTCAGGCCACGGGAACATGTTTTGGATGAATTTTTGAGAGAATTATGCTCAGAGGGTGTGACACGGGCCGTGTCACACGACTCGGGTGGTCGTGTCACCCTTATGTATTTTGGGAAGTTGAGTTTTAGGGGAACACGACCCAGACCACCTGACACTGGCTGCGTAAGGGGACACGGGAGGCCGTGTCAGGCCCCTGCAATTTGAGTTTTCGCGTTGTTTCGAGTCGGATTTTATCTGTTCTTTTATTTAAGACTCATAGCAGTAAACTAAGGTATTGAGGATAATGTTAGTAGTAACTATAGGACCTGACGATCCAAAACTTAGTGAGTGGATATTAGGAGACCGCGTGAGTGGTTTGAGTTACTAATGATGAATTGAATTGTATTGGTTGTGTTGATATATGTTATATGTTTATTACTAATTATATGATGAAATGATTGATAAATGATGAAAATCACGAGGATCGTATTGTTATGATTGTATTCATATGTGATTATGGTAATGTATATGTAATCAATTTTTTTGCATACGCATACATGTTGGAAAATAATCACGTCTCGGATAGAGCGTAAGTGGTTATTCGAATTCATTGGGAATCAAAGGGTGGGGGATGATCGCGTCTCAGTAGGAGCATAAGTGATGCATCCGGTCTGAATCGATGGACATTTGATGAAGTCGGTACCACATTTGCATTGTGTTATTGAGTCACATTGCTTTGATTTGAATGAATGAATTGTGTTGTATGATTATTTGGTGTTCTATTATCTCTTTGTATATGTTATCCGCACTGTTATGATATGAAACTGTTTCTCACGCATTTGTTTGTGTTGTTGCGTCTGTGCTTCTTCGGAAGTACAGATAACCCAGGTACCTGAGAAGTGCTTCGGTTTTGAGTGTTTGTGTCCTAGGCGCTCTGATACGTACGGGAATGGGGCTTTCAATCAATTTATTTTATATTGTTTTCTGAATTTATTTTAATTACGTATCAAGTTAATAAACTAGAAGCATTATGTCATACTTTGAATTATTTTGCCTTGAGCACATTATTGTTGAAAAGATTATTCCGTTGCGTATAATGAAATAATTTGGAAAGGTTGTTTGGTTTTGATGAGTAATCACTCACTTTATTAGTAAACTCTGATTTTTGTAAATATCGTATTATTTTTGAAACTGGGAAAAATGGGTGTTACAGTAAAGGTATTGAAGTTGACCTTGCAAAGGTAAAAGCTATACAAGATATGCTCGCTCCTCGTACTGAGAAGGAAGTCAGAGGTTTACTGGGACGCCTGAACTACATTGCAAGATTCATTTTCCAATTAACCGCTACTTGTGAGCCAATCTTCAAATTTTTGAAGAAAGATCAAGTAATGGAATGGAACGACGAATTCCAGATAGCTTTTGATGAGATCAAGAAATATCTCCAAGAACCTCCAATATTTATTCCACCAGTTGCGGGAAGACCCTTGATTATGTACCTAACAGTGTTAGATAATTCAATGGGGAGTGTGTTGGAGCAACATAACGAGTCTGGTCGAAAAGAGAAAGCAATATACTACCTTAGCAAAAAGTTTACCGACTGTGAAACAAGAGTCTCACTGCTCGAGAAAACTTGTTGCGCTTTGGCATGGGCTGCTCGCCGACTAAGACAATATATTTTGACTCATACCACTTTATTAATTTTGAAGGTGGATCCTATCAAATACATATTTGAGAAACCTGCTCTCTCCGGACGAATAACGAAATTGAAAATGATTTTGACAGAATATGACATTCAGTACACTACTCAGAAGGAAATTAAGGGAAGTGTGGTAGCTGATCATTTGGTTCATCAAGCGGTGGATGACTATCAGTCTATGAATTTTGAGTTTCCAGATGAAGATATTATGCTTGTTACTGATCATAAAGAACCTAGACTGTATGAAGGACCTAAACAGGGATCCCGATGGACTATGGTTTTTGATGGAGCTTCTAATGCACTTGGCAATGGTATTGGTGTTATGATTATCTCTCCTGAGGGTTGTTATATGTCATTTACTGCTAGACTTTGTTTCGATTGTACCAACAATATGGATTAATACGAAGCATGTATCATGGGTATCAAGGTTGCCATTGAAATGAAGATCCAATTATTGAATGTATATGGGGACTCAGCCCAAGTAGTTAATCAGATTAAAGGAGAATGGGATATGAAGCATATGAATCTCATTCCTTACCGAGAACATGTGTTGACTTTGATCCCACATTTTGAAGAGGTCACTTTTGAACATATTCCACGAGAAGAGAATCAATTGGCAGATGCATTAGCTACTATGTCATCTATGTTCGAAATTAGTTGGGATAATGAAGCTCCTAGAATTACTATTGATCGATTGGATGAGCCAGCATATTGTTATGAAGTTGATACTGAAGGAGTAGAAGAAAAACCTTGGTTCTACGAAGTAAAAAGATATCTCGAAGCTCAGGAGTATCTTGAAGGGGCATCTATTAATGACAATAAGTTTTCTAAGGAGTTTTCTACCAAGTTTTTCCTGAGTAATGGAATTTTGTACAAGCGTAATCATGATTCGACTTTGATTCGCTGTGTGGACAAGAAGGAAGCAATGGAGATTATGAAAGACATGCATGATGGGATCTGGTGTACTCACTATAGTGGGCATACGATGGCTAAGAAAATTTTAAGAGCATGTTACTACTGGTCTACCATGGAAGTTGATTGCTATCAACACTCCAAAAATTGTCATAAGTGTCAGATCTATACTGATAAAGTACATGTGCCTCTAGTTCCGTTGAATGTTCTAACTGCTCATTGGCCTTTTGCCATATGGGGAATTAATATGATTGATGAGATCAAACCTACCGCTTCCAATGCACATCGTTTCATTCTTGTTGCTATTGATTACTTTACGAATTGGGTAGAGGTAGCCTCGTTTGCTTCTGTTACCAAGAATGTTGTGGCTCGGTTCATCAAGCATAATATTATATGTCGATATGGCATCCCTGAAAGGATCATCACAGACAATGGTACTAATCTGAACAACATTATGATTACTGAACTCTGCACACATTTCAAGATTAAGCATCACATGTCTTCTCCATATCGGCTAAAGATGAATGGGGCAATGGAAGCCGCCAACAAGAATATCAAGAAGATCTTGCAAAAAATGACAGTGATATAAAAATATTGGCATGAGATGTTACCATTTTCTCTCCATGGTTATCGTACCACAATACATACCTCAACTAAGGCAACCCCATTCTCTCTTGTCTATGGGATGGAGGTAGTTTTACCCGTTGAAGTTTAGATCCCTTCCTTAAGAATTATGAAAGATACAGACTTAGATGAAGACAAATGGGTTCAGACTCGACTTGACCAGATAAATTTGATTGATGAAAAGAGGCTCGCGGCAGTCTGTCATGACCAGATGTATCAGAAGCGTATGATCAAAGCCTTTAATAAGAAAGTTAAGCATCAAGTATACCAGGCTGGCGATTTGGTGATAAAGCATATCATAATTCCATAGGGTGATCCCAGAGGCAAATGGAATCCCACATATGAAGGCCCATTTGCAATCAAAAGGGTATTTTCTGGAGGCGTTATGATACTTACCACCATGGATGATGAAGACATCCCACAACCTGTGAATGTAGACATAGTCAAAAAATACTACGCATAAAAGAGGCCCGCTAGGTTGACTGATCTAGGCCAAATATATATATATATATATATATATATATATATATATATATATATATATAATTACAATAATAGAATTTACTAAGGACTCTTGGAGGTAGGAATCCCCAGCAAAGTTCATATCCAACCGATCTTCGCAGGCTCATCCTCACAGAGTAATCTTTATGGATTGATTTCAACAAAGTATTCCAAGTAGCCTCTTGTACTTCCAGCTCTACAAAGTACCAAATAGCTTTCTCTCAAAGCCTGGTATCCCCAGAATAATTGACACTTAGTCGGATAAGTCTCTCATGGGAATGTCCATCTCTTTTATCCCCAGTCAGGGTATTTAGGAATTTAATCTTTCAATAAAAAGTGTGAAGAACGGAAAATGAAAGATCCTAAGTACAATATTCCGAAACAAGACTGGAACGATGTCTTCATACTCCTCAACAGCGAGTCGGGATTTATTTTCCTCAACTAGCATTGTGTTACACGAAGCAACCAATGTGCTTCAACTACATAATTCATCCATACATCATTTACAACATATCATGGAATACGCATCCATAATGCATACGACATTCTCATTTACATTAAGAACGTCATGCCATGCATTACATACATCAAATGACTTCGCATAAAACTAACTTTTCCTTTTCAGGTTAGTTTGCAGTCAGATAAACATTATCGACTCCTAGAGACAGTTCAGAGACGATCGAAACGAAGAAGATCTAGTTCTGATACTTAGTTCAGGATATTTTCCAGAGACAGTTCAGAGACGATCGAAACGAAGATCTAGTTCTGATACTTATTTCAGGATATTTTTCCAGAGATAGTTCAGATACGATCGAAACGAAGATCTAATTCTGATACTTAGTTCAGGATATTTTTCAAGAGACAGTTCAGAGACGATTGAAACGAAGATCTAGTTCTGATACTTAGTTCATGATATTTTTCCAGAGACTGTTCAGAGACGATCGAAACGAAGATCTAGTTCTGACACTTAGTTTTGGATATTCTCTTGAGACAGTTCAGAGACGATCGAGACGAAGATCTAGTTCTGATCATTATTCTAGAACAACATTCAGATAGAGTCAAACATAGACACATCCTGATACTCATATCAACAGACACTTTGGATGGCATCTATAAGCCCATCTCCAGTTACTTCGAATGGAATCCTTAAGCCCATTCAAGCAATACAGCCAACCAACAGTGCAAATTTCTGGGCACTTATATGTTCAATCCTCTTCCACCTTCAGGTCACGATTGACACACATATCAATCTCACTCCTCAGGTCTAAGAAAATTGAACAGGGACAACAGTTGTACTCCAAAATTTTCCCTCTGATTTTTAATTCTAACTGACTTTTTTGTTGTTGTTTCGCATTCATTTGCATCAGCTTCATAGCATAACATGTATTTCGTTTTAATATTGGCCAGAATAATTTCTCGGAATTTACAAACAAACTGGTCAAATTAATTTTTTACTGTGCCTAAAATCAGTAAACGGAAAATGTCAAATTTAAAATTTGCAACTGTTAGTAATATTAATTTGCAGTTCACGTGGTTTAATTTGACATGCTAAAAATATTTTTACGACTATTTTTGGTCATATGTTGATCAGTCTGAGCAGTTTAAACGGTCATAATTTTTATTTCAAAATCCGACCAAACGCTGTATTTTTCCGAGTAATTTATTCCACGCTGATTATTTTGATGTGTTCATTTTATTTTTTTGAGAACTTTGGCGCCCGACTTTTATTTTTTGAGTCCGTTTATTTTTTACATTGGGTCTAGAATAAATAAATAAATAGGATTATTAGTTTTTATTTGAATTTTAACTATTATTATTAAAATTTATTTAATTTTTAAATTAATATTTTATTAGGTCTCAAAATAAACACTTAAGCTCATTATCATTAACCCTAATTGGTCCCTATATATACCTATTATGTGGCTGCTAGATAAAAAGAAGAAGAACCGGAAGAAAAAAAACACAAACTGCGCATACATATGTACCTGAAGGTGACATGTTCTTCACAATATATTGATATGCCATGATGTATCTACATGTTGGTTTTAACATTACGCTTTTCGTTTTTTAACATAGTTTCTATATATTGTTTTTGTAATATATAATACTTGTTTTGTTTTTTTATTCTATTGGATATATATTGCACTTGTTTGGTTTTTGTAACATATTAGTTTCTATATGTTGTTGATGTATTTCGATTTTACACACGTCCGATGGTTTGGCCTAGCGACAATCCGCTTTTTGGGTGCCGACAAATTCGTGTTTCAATTTGCAACTTTTTGTTTTATTTTGATTTTGTTATATTGTGGAGTTTCTTGGTTCGATTTGCGATGACCACCTATGGGGTAGCAATTTGTCTTATTTTAATTTGTGTTAATTTTTAAACAATCCAACGTCGTTAAGTCTACTATTGTAATTGTATTTTTTATTTCTTATTTATTTAGGTAGAAACTAATTAATTAAAAAATATCAAAATAAATTAATCAAGTCTCTTTTTTTGTAAATAAATTAATCAAGTCTTTTTTTTGTAAATAAATTAATCAAGTCTCTTTTTTTGTAAATAACTAATCTTAATAGAATAAAATATATTTTCCTCATTTTCATAATGATAAAATACAAAAAAAAAAATACTAAAATTTAATTCTTATTTAATTTTATAAAAAATCCAAAAAAATATTCTTCTATATCCTTTTCCATCTTCTCAATCTCCTGATTCTCGACCTTTCCTCGCTTTTTATTCCTTATCTTTAATTTCCTTAGAAAAAATGTATATGATGCTAAATTTTCTTGTAATAGTTAGGAATTTAATCTCTGTCATTTTAATTTCTGTATCCCCCCCAGTTTAAATCATGTACCCCTCCCCATGATGTAATAGTTTAGGATTTATTTATCGTTTTTAAATTCTGCAAAACAATTAACTGCGTGGTTAGTAACAATAGGGTATGAAAAGAATGTATCTGAATAAAAATGGTCTTAGCCCATTAATCAAAAGAAAATATATGAATACAACACACTCTTCACGCCTACACTTTTAGGGTAGCCTCTCTTGTTTCCTTACGAATATTGGTCATGCCCCTCGAACGTAGGGGTATCTTAGCAAAAGACGCTTACGAATAAATCATCATAGTTGCCTACGAAAAAAAGATCATAGTCCCTCGATGACTCTTCAAGTTGCCTTCGAATAAATGATCTTGTCCCTACGAAAAGGATCATAGTCCCTCGACGAGCCTTCGAGTTTCCTTCAAATAAATGATCTTGTCCCTACGAAAATGATGATAGTCCCGTCGAATTTCTAAGGTATCCTTACATGTTTCCTTCTATGACTATTCGATGACCCTACGTTTGTCCCTCCAAATCCAAGGATAAGACTACTAACTAACTAATAGTAAGGATAATTCTATCCCTAAGGAAACGAAAATAACAAGAAAGACTTTACAACTTAGGGTAAGTAACTCTTAAAATCTTGCTCACAACTTCCAAATCAAATACTTTTTCAACCCACCCTCTTTTTCGAAATACTTTCAAACAAGTAAACACTTTGTATACATTCATACGAGAATCATAACAAATTTAAATCTTTACGAAAATATTTTAAACACACACTACTCTTTTCAAACAAAACGAATAAAGTGAGCTAAGCATTTACGAGCGCATGGATAACCATGGATACAAAGGGTGCTAACATCTTCCCTTTGTATAACTTACCCCCCGAACTCAATCTTTTTAAAGGTTTTTCCTGTTCTTTTTATGCATTTCCTAATTGGATGAAATAAAAGTCGGTGGCGACTCTTTCTTACCGCAACATATTTTGCGACAAAAAACTAAAAGTCAGTTCTCCCACCGTGTTACACATGGTCTTTGACTTTTTGATATTAACGGTGTCTTCAATATTATTATAAATTCAGTTAAGAACCAAACTAATAAAACCGAGATTAAAATTATTTTTAAAAAAACAAAAACATAACATACATTTTTAAGGACAAAAATCAGACAAACAAAATTACTTAGACTGTGAAGAATAAGTTATGTATTTCCAAAGAAAAATACTTATTTAAATCTAAAGATTTTTTTTACATAACCAAAATCTTAAGTTTAAGGAAAATGAAGCTATGGTTAAATATGTTTATACTATAAAAAAATAAAAAAATAAATTTTAGGTCTCTCTTCCACGTGACATTCTTACGTTTTTTCTCAATTCTCCATCATTTTCAATTTAATGCAATTTTAGTTAATAATTAATAAATAATCAAATTAACAAAAACAATAACAACTAAGTCTTATCGCACTAAGTGGAGTTGACTATAGATATTAACTTTTGCCATAATATTTTATTCAGGATCATGCTTCTATCCATATGTTTAATCTCGAGTCTTTCTTAATAACACCACCTATATTATTTCTAGGTCTTCCTCTTCCTAAAGTTGTTTTACTTTTATTTATCTAATTTACTATCATTATCATATAATCTACAGGTCTTCTCTATACGTTCTCAAACCACTTAAGTCTATTTTTCACTATCTTCTCTACCATAGGCGGTACCTCAACACTCTAGCTAATATTTTATTTTTTAATATATCTTATTTATTCTTACCACACATCTAATGAAACATACTCTACTACACTTATTTTGCTCAATATTTTACCTCATACAACATCGCATGTCACACTATAGTCTAGTAAAAAATTTCCTTCAGCTTGACTTGAACATTTGCATCACATAAAAGACATGAAGCTCTTTTCCATTTCAGCAACCCAACTTGAATTTTATGGTTTACATTCCTTTCTATTTCTCCATCAGTAAGTATTATGGACCTAAGATATTTAAACTGTGTGATTTGAGGGATGATATGGTTTCCAACGTTCGCCTCTCTATTAGAAACACTTCTTCTTTTGTTTAACTTATATTACATATACTTCGCCTTACTTATGCTTAGGTGAAGACTATGTTTCTAAAGTTAGTCTCCAAGTCTTCGACCTCTCTTTTAAATCCTCCTTCAACTCTCCAAGTAGGACTATATCATCTACAAAAAACATGCATCTTGGTGCTAGCTCTTGGATGTGTTTTGTGAGTAAATCCAAAATTAAGGAAAAAATAGGGGCTTAGGGTTGAACCTCGATACAAACCTATTGTAATGGAGAAATTTCAAGTCTCTTCACCTTGTGTCTGCACACTAGTAGATACCCCTATATACATATCTTGGATAACTCAAATATATACAATCCTAACCCCTTTATTCTATAGGGTTTTCCATAAAATCTCTCTAGTCTATCATACGGCTTCTCCATATCAATAAAAATTAAGTGTATCTCTTGTCGGAGTCGCTCCCCAGATTTCTATCCTGGTACAAACGCGAAAGTGGCGCGGAAAAGAGGTAGAGTCGCCAGCCAGGCATTTTTATCCCGAAGGAACGGGAATGGTGATGCTGCACAAACCAGGAGAAAAGAAAAGGAAGGACACGGGTCCTGCGAACCAAAGAGACTGAGTTCGGGAGTCGGTTACGACCTAGGAAGGTATTATCACCCAGATCGTCTGCCGTACCCGACGGGATCCACGCTTGCAAAGAAACTATTTCAAAGGGTGAAGAAATGAAAGCTGCTGCGAAGAAAAGGAATTGAACTGGATAAAAGAAACCAAAAGGGAACTGAAAAAGAAATGAAAAGGAAAAATGTAGGGAAAATAAAGATTGTGCTCGAACGGGCCCTACCCCGCTGCCTACGTACCTCATCGGGAAAAGGAGGATCAGAGTCGCCGTAGTTCCCCTAACTAGGGGTGGAAAGGATGGCTTGTGTATTAAGGCTTGAACTGCCTATGTCAATGCTCAGGTGTTGTAGGCTCAGACGACGAGTGTGTTACCGTCTTGAAAAGTGACAAGTAGTAGCAAGTTCGTACGTAAGGAGTGAGTGGGATGAGAAAAGAAGTCCCGAAGGAGAGACACCTATTGTTTGTCCAGTGTTTTTTTATGAGTTTTCTGTGAGTGTGGAACAAGGAATTGAACCCAAGCTCTTTTCTATGGGATGTGTACTTGCTACTACATTCTAAGATGGAATAATAGAACAAGCACACTTAAGTAAGGAGAAGATCCCCAAAACTTGGTTCCAGAGATTAGGGCCTAAGCTCACTAACTCGTTGAATTTATTAAGTGTTTTTGTAATTTTTGAAGAAGTGTTTTTTATGATTTTCTTGGTGAAGATGATATCTTGATCAGACTTGTGCATCACAAGACAAGCTTGTACTATCCCAAGATGGGAAGACTACAAGTGTCTCATGGTATAAGGCTATTGCTCAAGGTATCACTTCAAACTTTATTAGGTGTCTTCTTTAGGGTTTTGAGATGAGAAGAGAAAAGAAACCAAAAGGATCACAAAGGCAAAAGTCTAATGGGGGACTAATGAATCCTAAGTGTTGTCATGCATGGAAATCCTAGGTTAGTGAGGTTTACTATCTTAAAGAAGAAAGAAAGAGAGAAGAAGAAGAAAGAAGAATAGAAGAAGAAGAAGTAAGGCCTAAGCCCAACAATCACATGGTCAGAACAAAAAATAATAAGAAGGGAAGAGATAAGATTTGGAGATGTGGGAATCACATCCACACCTCTCACTTACCATAGCCCCTGAAATGGTTAGTGACACAAGCATAAAAGCAAAATAAGATGAACATAATGTCATACCAACACCATACAAATAGAAGTGAAGTCATACACATAAACATCAAATGCAAACACAAGTCACAAGAATAGGAAAAGAAACACACAACCAAACATGAGGCAACATGAATCACATAGCAAAGCAAAGCAAACTTAATAAGATGCAAAGCAAAATAAACAAATTACAAACTCAAGGCACAAGACCAGAACCCTAATCAAGTTAGAAAAGTGTCTAACTAGCATGAGAGATGAAGAGAAGGGAAGCATATGGTCAAGCAATCACATTATGGGAAGAAAAAAGCAAAAGAAGTGAGGTGGATGTACATAAGAATGGAAGAACCCCAAAGGCAAACAAATTACAAGAATTCCAAAACACAAACCCCAACCCATGGTCAGAGAGGTATCAACAACCTAATGAGGCTCTAAACAACTTGGAGAAGTTGGCACAAGTGCCCTTCTAAGCTAAGGAGAGGACTTATGATCAAAAAGAAGCAAAATGGGACAAGTTACGAACAAAAATTCAAATCAAATCAAGTATGCACCCAAAAACTCCACAACCTTGGACAAGAGATCTTCAATCATGATATAACAACATGCCAAAAGGAGAGGAAGAAATTCAGAAGTCAAGCAAGTCAAATGAGGGGTCAAACATCTACTAGGGTTAAGAAACTTCACTCACAAGTCAAAGACCAAAACCAATTGAACAAGCTTCTAAAAATCAGAACAAAAATCACACATAAAGTACACTCTATTAAAAATCCAGAGCAAAAAGAACCAATCAAAAACTCAAAATGATGATCAGTATGGAAAATGGACAAATTAGCATGCTTCAAAATGAATAAGAATGAATTAATTACAATGAACAATTAATATCCACGTGTCAAAATAAAATTAAAATAAAAAATGACAAAAATTAAAGAAAACTCAAATGATCTTCCATGAATTTTTTCATAATTTTTAATAACCTAAAACTATTTTTAAAAATTAAAACCCAAACTGATATTAAAATGAAATAAAAAAGAAAAAGAAAATAAAATGAAACAGGCTAGGGGTGTGAATAGAAAGGAGTTTCAGTTCAAAACAAATGGGCCTCACGCAAGGGGGGTGTGGATATCAACACAAGCCCACCCAACTTTCAGCGCAGCTTATGGTAATTGGGGTGGAAATTCAATAAAATCTGGAAAAAATGAGAGCCATGGGATCAAATGGATGGGCCAGATCAGTCAACTCACTTAAGTTAGTCATCACAATGATTGGTCATCAGGTGGGGGAGCATGGTATTATTGTGAGGTGACAAACAAAAATAATTAAAACAGAATTAGAACACACGTGAGGGAGGGATGGCCTCTTTTATGAGGTGGCATGCTGGTGAACGTTGAGATGAGAAGATCCAATGGCTGATCCATCATCTTCTTCGCAGAAACCCTAATCACACAAGCCCAGAATCCGGTGACCGGAGCTAGGGCTCCGGCACCAGAAAAAGCAAACCATGAACAAAACTTAATAAAAATGGATCAAACTGTCCAGATTGAATAAACAAGGTACGCTGAGTCCAAAAATGGCCATGAAATTCACAAAGGAGCAATGAACAAGCTGGATCGAAGAGAAACAGGTTTCACCATGAAACTTAAAATCAACATACAAAGCTCAATAATGCATCATTTTCGAATTTAAAACATGCAGTGTAATCAGCAAACTTCACAGATCAAAAAGCACACATCAAAAACCAATTCCAGATCCATGAATTCAGAAGCTTACCTGAGATGGAGACACCTCAAAACCACCAAGAAAATGCTCCAAATGCTGCAGATCTAACTCTTTTGATCTCCTCTTGCAAAATAAATGCAAGAGGAAGCTTGAGAGAACTTGAATCTGAAGCTTCAAAGCAACCTGCCTTTGAATGGCACCCTTCTATTCTTGCACCTTTAGATTAAATGAATGATGGAATAATGATCCTTGAGGTTCAGGGATGAAGAATGTGTGATTGGTTTGTGAAGAGAGTGGGAGAATGAAGAGATTCGAAAGAAATTGCTCTTAGTGCAAAAACTTGAGAGTAGAGAAATTTGATGGATCTGAGGCAAACTAAAACCATAATTGGTTTATATATGGTGCCAATGTTCAATGCTGAAAAGATGAGAGCAAAGGCACGTGAGATGGGAGTGTGAGAGAGAATTTGCAAAATTGGCAAGTTTGGTGTGATGAGGAATTCTACTCGTGCATTCCACTCATTCCTTGCCCATGTGCTTTCAAAATCTCACCCTTGATTCAAAACAGCAATTAATCTGGCCCTTGGATGTAAGGATCACACAATTCTCATGATCATGCAAATTTTACACTTATGAAACAACCCTCACATCATGCACGAATTTGGTATTATTTTTGGAGCAAAGTGGCTTTCTTGCAATGCATTATAAGTTTGTGACCTTATTTGGTTCATACCAACACTCCAAAATAAGTTCCATGTAGTTTTGCATTTGTGGAAGCTTTGAAATGCATGCCTTGCCCTAATTTCCTTGAAATTTTCGAGGGCCTTAACTCTTAAACCATAAAGGCTATGTAAAAGTACTTGTACTTTTTGAAAATGGGAGGCTTTAATCTTCAACTTTCATGTTTAGCTTTGGTCCATTTGAATATTTTTTCACCAAGTTATGCCTACTTGAAAATTAGGGCAAAAACTTACTAAAAATGGCATTTTCCATGACCAACCTTATGCCAATTTTTCAAAACACCTCAAAACCTCATGATTCTTGATCCTTGATCTTGCCAAACCTATGATAATATTATAAGAACATACCTTGGCTAGAAAAATGGGGTTGGACCCTTTGAAATCTCACAGTTGACTTTCAGAATGCACAGTTGACCAATTACTTCATTTACAAGCAACTGAAGAAATACTTGACTTCCACAAGGAATTTTCTCACCAAATTTCATCCCTAGGATCCTATTAACATATAAGAGACTTTGCCCAAATGAAATGGCCAAAGTCTTAAGGTTTTCATGCTTGAAATTCAAACCCTAATTTGGGATCACTGTGTAGGAGCTTTGCCCTAGCCTGAATTCCCTGATGATCTTCCAACCTTCTGAGATTTTGTGAATTATATTGAACTTGTGAATGCAATATAGACCCCTCATAGGACTTGAACAAATCCATTGGGCCCCTTGTCATAGCTTGTGATGCTTCAAAAACCTCCACAGATGATCATATGCCTAATGCTAGGTCATGAGAATGTTATGCCTCATTTTTCCATGCTAAGATGTCAAGAATATGATATTTTAATGATGAATATGATGTGATATGATGCTTAAAAAGAAGAGGGCAAATTTGGGGTGTTACAGTCGGTCCATCTGATATTATTTTATCACACGTCGTAGTAGATAGATCGTTTCCATGATTGACTTATAAGCCATAAAATCAAATTGATTCTCATTGAGTTAAGTCTCCTTTCTTAATCTCAACTCAACAAATTTTTCCCATAACTTCATGGTATGAATCATAATTTTAATCTCCTATATAATTTGCATAATTTTGTATTTCCCCGTTGTTCTTATAGATTAGAACTGAATTATTTCTTCTCCATTCATATGGCATTTTCTATGACTTCATAATTTTATTAATAAGTTTGGTGATCCACTTAATACCTATATCTAAAAGAATTTTCCACAATTTAATAGGTATGTTGTCTGGCCCAACCACCATAATGTTACTTATCCTTTTCAAGGCATTATTTACCTCTTATTTCTGAACTCAAGGATAGTAATTATAGTTTTGATCATCTTCTTTAATCTCGAGCCTGCTAAATCCCGGTGAGATATCTAACCTTCATTAAATAAACTTTAGAAATACATCTTCCACATACTCTTTATAACTTTTCCAAGACTTTACTTTCTTCATCTTTAACACATTTCACTTGATCGAAATCTTTTGTCTTCTTTTTCTTCCCTCAGCAAGCCGATATATAGATTTTGCTCCTTCTTTGATTCCTAAAGATTTGTATAATATGTCAAAAGCTTGGTTTCTTGCTTCATTCTATGCGTTCTTAGTTTCATTCTTATATTTCTTGTACTTTTCCCAAGTTTCATCATTTTTACACATAGACCATTCTTTAAAAAAAAAATTACTTTGAACACTTTCATTCCACCACCACAATTAATTACACATATGTCTGAAACCTCTTGATTCTCCCAACTTACCTTTAGCCACTTTAATCTATTGGACAATATATTTACACATATCATTTGCACTTCCTTGTGGTTGTCCAAACCCTCACTCCAAGAACCTGTGTTGGAAAATTCCTTGATTTTCACCCTATAAATACCACCACTTGATATATGAAACTCCCATGCGACTTACTATCGTTTCTCCCTATTGACTATTACATCAATAACTAATACTCTATGTTGCATAGTCAAGCTCCACTACTACAAAATGCATAAAAAACAACTCCAAACTTACAATACATCCATTTACACTGTTGTAATAGGTTAAAAATTTCGCGCCCAGTCAATATCTAGATGTATAAATAGTCACTTAATGACGGTTGAATTAAACCACCATAGTAATAAATGAAATGTAGCAAGCTTTGATTCCCTGCATCAACATTTTTTCCATTTTATAGAGTATACTTAGCATGCGTCACTTAAGTCTATTATTTAAAAAAATAAATCGTATATGATTTTACAACGGTTATGTTAATCAACCGTTGTTAGAAGATTAAAATTCAACGACGGTTTGTTTCTCCAACCGAGGTTAAAAGCTTTACTGATAAATTAAAACAAAACATATTATGTATTTCTTTCATAAGATGCCATAATCGAATAAGCGAACCAGAGACGACAGCAATATCGTAATCTTTACCCTTTTCATATCTATTCATTTGGAGCTCAAATATTCACCCTTTTTGTTCATTTAATTTTTCAGCTTCGAAGTAAGGTACTCTTCAACATCTTCATTCAACATTTTCATTTTTTACGTTCATTAAATTACAACTTCGAAGTACGTTAATCTTCAATATCTTCATTCCTTTTTTCTTTGTTCATATTGTATATGCTCAAGTCAGTATGAGAGTACGTGTTTCATATGCTTTAGGTTTAGTATGAGAGTGCATCTTCATTCCTTTTTTATTTGTTCATATTTTATATGCATATGTTTAAGTTTTGTGATTAGATTTTGGTGTGTCATTCACATTATTATACATGTATAAATTTCAGAAGTTGTAATAGATCATAGTTGGATGACATCCAATACAATAGGTCCAGTTTATAAGAACGGAGTTAGTTACTTTGATAAGCATCTTCCAAAAAATAATGGTATCTTTTATTGTCCTTATGTTATTTATGCGGATATAAAAAGACTTTAAAGAAAGAAATATAACATCACCTTTGTTATGATGATATATGTCAAAATTATATAATATGGATGTGGCATGGTGAGGTGGATAAAGAGGAAAGTCAGAAGTCACAAAGTCAAAAAGTGGATGAAGATGAATGTATGGAAGAACAACTAGAGGATATGTTCTGTGATATTGGGGAATATTCTTTTAAGAATGCTCATATTTATGATACTTTATGTAGTGATAAAGACACCCCTTTATATAAGGGATGCATAGATTTTACAAAATTGTCGGTGGTGTTAAAGTTGTTTAATCTTAAGGAAAAAATGGATGGTCGGATAAAAGTTTCACATAATTACTTGAATTGCTACAACAAATGTTACCAAAAGATAACAAATTGTCGAATCGTTGCTATGAGGCCAAGAATATATTGTATCCAAAGGCCAACAATGGTGTCCAAAGGCAAATGTTACCAGAAGATATTGTGTCCAAAGGCCAACAATGGTGATGACAATGACTATGATAGTGTTAGTAGGAAGCATCCTCCTGCTAGAGTGTTATGGTACTTGCCAATAATTTCACGATTAAAGAGACTTTTTGCTAATTCGAATGACACAATGAATCTTAGATGGCATGCAGATGAAAGGACTCGTGATGGAAACATTTGTCATGTAGCTGATTCGTTGCAATGGAAGAAAATTGATTCGTTGTTTCTAGATTTTGGAGTTGAGCCAAGAAACCTTAGGCCTGGGCTTGCCACCGATGGAATGAAACCCTTTGGTAATCTAAGCATTAATCATACTTCGCGGCATGTTCTTTTCATTATTTAAAACATATCTCCTTGGTTGTGCATGAAGCGCAAGTATATATTGTTAAGTATGATGATGTCTGGATCACGACAACCTGGTAATGACATAGATGTTTATCTAAGTCCATTAATTGATTATTTATGACTCTTGTGGGATGAAGGCATTGAAGTGCATACAACATTGGTCATTATACCTTTTATACAAAATAAAAAGATGATTGTAGTACAATACAAAATCAAAAGATGATCGAACCATTCATCACGGGTCCCCAATAATAGTAATGATATACAAATTGATGACTTAGGATTCACCGGGTCGACCTTGGAAAGGCATCTTTTATGATCGAACCATTCATCATGGCTTCTCAAGCAAAACATGGTTTTTATGTTACAGACCCAGCGGACATATCAGGGAAAGGGTTAATCGTTCTTCAAGGAAAACACATTCCTCATAGAGATGAAAGTCTTGATATTTTGTCCAAACCTTCTTACACGACACAAGTTCCTACCTCATTTGATGAAGTTGATAGAGATGTTGTGCATGCTATACGACTTGATCATGAAGAAGGCATATGGGAAAATTTAAAAGTATGTAATTTATTATTTATTTATAATATATTAATTGTATATTATAGTTTATATGTATTTTTACTAACAAGTATACTTATTTGAAATCATAGGTATTTAGAGTCAAGACACCAAGAGTCCAGACAACAAGAGGCAAGAAACTAATATACTAAGTTACAATTATGTGAAGTTATGTAATGTGTGTAAGTTGTAGGTTGTTTGTTCTAATAAATTGTAAGATGTTTGTTCTTATGTAATTTAATATGATAAAATTATTTGATATTATGAATATGATACAATTAGTATTATTATGAAAACTTTATCACAAATGTGACTTGTATTTTCTGTTGTGAAAATGAGAACAATAATACAGGTTAAAAATGAGATTAATTACAAAAACATGTTTATATTTGTTAATTTTGTAGAAAATTAGCAACGGTTATATTTCATAACTATTATTATAGCTAGCGCGCTATCCAGGAAAAAATAAATATCAAAACAGCGAGCAAGGAATCGAACCCAGACAATTATTTTTATCACGACGTTGTTCTTTAATAACCATTGTGATAGGTAAGGCGCTTTCCAGTTTATTACAATGCCTATTGAGTCATGATTGTAAGTACCGCATATACAAGACACTCAACATAACAACGCCCTCACCTACGTCATGAAATGTCTATCCCAACCGTTGTTAGATGGAGTTTTCGTAGTAGTGCTCTCTCCTAGAATAACTTTACAACCCAAACAAATATTCCTATCTTACTTCCTAATAAGAAATAAATATATCTAAGAACGTGTCAACCCACTTTTATATATGATACTATATTCATCTCTTTTCCTAAAATATGTATTTTTAATAGTATTCAAAGTCATCTAAAACACCAAGATAGATTTACCCTCCGCATTCACCTCCCCTGGACCATACACCATGCTCACAAAACCTCTTGTTACACTCCCTACATGTCCATTTAATTATATCCCCTTCTAGAAAATATATTTCTACTTGGAGTATATCTTAAAGTAGGTATTTTAAATCCTTCTAAAATTTTACTGTAAGCATTAATAACATTAAAGATGTCTTGTTACACTATAAATTTTAAGGCTACGATTTTATCTCCTAATCTTTTCACATCCACAATATCATTCTCCACTCCTTGTCCATAATAACTCATGAGTTGTCTAATTCATTCGCTTTTTCACATGTCGACTTACATTCAAATAATCAAATTAATAAAATACTAAATTTAAAATAAATATTAATCCTATATAAAAATGTATTATTATTATTATTATTAATACAAATAAAACGTTTATTAGTTACAAGTGTCAAGATGGCCGAGTTGGTCTAAGGCGCCAGTTTCAGGTACTGGTCCGAAAGGGCATGGGTTCAAATCCCATTCTTGACAAAGTATTTTGAAAAATTATATATTTTAATAATGTTATAATTATTATTTTTTCCAACTCTCACATTTAAAAATTTGATTTTTTAAATTAACTAATCATTTCATATCTTAACGTTTCAATGCTATTTTAAAAAAAAAATTAATGTAGTCTTTAAGATCTATGTTCCACTTTTAAATCTTATCATGTTTCTCGATTAACTTAGTGTTTAATTTAAAGAGTTTCTTGTATGATAATGTTGATACCTCATAGTCATCTTCTTTGTAAAAATATTTGAAGAAAACATGTTCATCTTCTTTATTCCAAGAACATTCTTAAGAGGTTCTACTAGAGATTGATTCTTCAACATTTCTTCTCGATGTTGAGTCTACAAAGATATTTCTCGTTGATGCTTCTTTCTCATTTCCTTTTTTAAAAAAATCTATTGGATAAAACATCTTCTTCATATTGTCTTATTGATGATGTTTCTCAATTGGACGTTGAATCTTTTGAGGATAGTTCGTCCATCAAGATTGTTCTTTCAAAGGAGACTACTGGAGTTTATTTTTATTTTTATTCAAAATAGTTCTTCGATGAAAAGGTACTAGATAATAATAATTCAATCACTAGAAAACTTGCACTCGAAGAAGCATAATATAATGATAATGAGACACTGATAAGGAAACTAAAAACAAAAGTGGTCTCAAGATTTCAATCAATTATGGCCCCAAACCTATAACTATGAATGAATGTAAAAATTGACAAGATTAGAAAAATTGGAAGGATGTAATAGATACTTAGTGAAATTATCTTAAAATTGAAAAGTATTTGACCCTATTGTGACTATATCTAAATGTGTGAAATATGTTAGGTGTAAGTGGGTCTTTGTAAGAAAATGAAATGAGAAAAAACAAAATTATCAAATACAAAGCTCATCTTGTTGCACAAGGTTTTTACCAAATACCAAGAATTGATTATGAGGTAACATATTCTCTTGTTATGGATGTCATTACTTTTAATTATTTAATTGTTTTGTTAGTGTTATTTAACAATCTTGATATGCATCTTATGGATGTTTTTACTTCTTATTTGTATAGATCACTTGGAAGTGATATATACATGAAATATCATAAGGATTTAAGATGCTTGACACATCAAAAACTAGAGAAATGTATGCATTTAAGTTGCAAAGATCATTGTATAGGTTAAAATAATCTGAGTGCAGATGGAATAATAGGCTAAGTGAATATTTGCTTGCATAATGCTATAAGAATAATCTTATTTGTCCTTTGTGTTTTTATAAGAAAAACAATATCTGATTTTGTAATAATTATCGTCTATGTTGATTATTTAAATATTTTTGGAACTAATAGAGAAATTTATGAAGCAAGAGATTACTTAAAGAAAGAATTAGAAATGAAAGATTTGGGAAACAAGGTTCTGCCTTGGTTTACAAATTAAGTATTCTAAAAATGGTATAATGGTACATTAATCAAATTTTACATAAAGGGTATTGAAAATATTTGCATGGATAAAGTAAACCCTTTGAGTAATCCAATGATGGATATAACACTTAATATTGAAAAGGATCCATTTATACTTAAGCAAAATAATGAAGAAAATATTGGATCTAAAGTACCATACCTTAATATCATTTGGGCATTCATGTACCTTGCCAACTGTACAAGACCTAATATAGCATTCACAATGAATTTACTAGCAAAAAACATTGGAAAGGAATAAAACATATATTTTGATATCTCAGAAGTACATCTGATCTTGGTTTATTTTATTCTAACTATACAAAACCAGTTTTCTTGGTAATGCATATGCATAATATTTATCATATCCACGTAATGCTAAATCATAAACTTGATATGTGTTTGCATATGGTGACATTGTAATATCTTGGAGATCTCAAAAGAAAATACTTGTAACAACTTATTCAATCATGTTGAAGTAATCACTCTTCATGAAGCAAGCAAATAATGAAGATGGTTAGGATCGGTGACTCGACATATCAAATGAGTGTATAGTTTATCAACTGATAAGAATCCAACAATTTTGCATGAAGACATTGTTGCATACGTTGCCCAGATGAAAGAATGTTACATCAAAAGTGATAAAACCATACATATCTCTCTAAAATTCTTCTCATTCACACCAGAATTCAAAAGAAACAAATAGGTTGATATTCAATATATTCATTTAAGTGATAGTGCGGCAGATCACTTTACAAAAAGCATGTACAAAACATTGGAATGTGTCACCTTCGAAATCTTTGAAGAAGAACTATATGTGTTTGGTTGAGAAGGAGCATAATGTTGTACTTTTTTCCCTTATCAAGATTTTTATCCCTATGTGTTTTTCTGAAAAGGTTTTTAATGAAACAACATATATTCTCAAAAGATTCTCTTCAACAAGACTTCAATGGAGCACTGATATATATATATATATATATATATATATATATATATATATATATATATATATATATATATATATTCAAATGAGGAGTGATATAATAAATTAGAAAATTATTACTATTATTATTTTGAAATATATATAATAATGTAAATTATTTATCAAAGTGTCAACTTAGAATAATATTGTTCTATTTATAATGTCAAATTATAATAGTAATATAATTATTACATTCATGAAATGATTGTAATTGTAGTAGTATAAATACTCTCATTTGATTCATTTAAAGATGCACTATTTCTTTGAAAAATCTTAGAGATATCATCATATTTTATTCTCTCTTTATTTCATTAGTTTGATATATCATAGAGTAATAATTTATATTATTATATTAATTCACAAATATCACAAAATAAATATTTAAATAACTGATTTTCAATCTAGTCTTTTTCCAATTATATCACACAATATGAGTGTGCTTTCATAAGTCGTCTGCTTCCCATAGAATTAAGAGGAATGGTTTAAGTGAGTTTATTGTTCCATGGCTATGATGACTTTAGTGACCTTTTTCCTCAAATGCCTCATTTTTTAAAGAAAAAAAATCTCAATATACCTGTTCTAGACTGGACCTCCAAGACATAGCTGGGCGCAGGCCCAAAATTTCCTAGGGCCAAGGCCCAGTCAGACGGGCAGATGCAAGGAAGAGTCGGGCAAGACTCGATCTCACGGGCAACCTATTATGAAGTCGAGCAGCCTCCTCGACTCATGATACATGTTCTAGGGAGGCCACGTCTCTCCTTCATGCAAAACATCACCCAACTGTCCACCATTATCTCCTGAAAGATAGGGGCAGTTGGACCAAGGACAAGACCACGTGCTAGGTCTTACACGCTTCTACGCGTACCTTGGTAGTCCTTCCTTGGGCCTAGCTAATCCAGCCCAAGAAAGGGCCTTGGCCCAGCGCTGGGGGCTCACTATAAATACCCTTTTTCACTAAGGGGTCAGGTATTCTGAATTATTCTCTCTCTTACCATCTCTGTACCCAAACTCACTTAAGCTTCAGAGTGCCTTGCAGGTACACCCCCTCCTCTCTCTATCAACTGTGACGTTCACAGCCAACAGTTGGAAGGCCCTTCTGATCAGGTAAGATCAATGGCGTTGTCTATGGGAACTTTCAATCCCTTTCTTCCATTCCAGAAGATCAAAGCTCACTCACTCCTCGCCCTTTGTCGCTCCCGGGATTTTCATCCTAGTACAAATGCGAAAGTGGCGCGGAAAAGGTAGAGTCGTCAGCCAGGCATTTTTATCCCGAATGAATGGGAAAGGTAATGCTGCACAAACCTAAGGAAGAAGGAAAGGACAAGGTCCTATGAACCAAAGATCTGGGTTCGGGAGTCGGTAACGACCTGGGAAGGTATTAGCACCCCAAATCGTATGTCGTACCCGACGGGATCCACGCTTGCTTGTTTGCTTCAAAGGGTGAGAAAATAAATTTGATGTTGAATAAAACTGCTACTGGAAATGGAATGAGAAGGGAATTGGAAAAGAGAACAAAAAGAAAGAATGGAGAAAATGTAGGGAAAATAAAGAATGTGCTCGAACAGGCCCTACCCCGCTGCCTACGTACCTCATTAGGATAATGAGTGTAAACACCCCAAATTTTCCCTCACTAAGTTCACACCATGGCTTGTGATCTTTTCATTTGCATAAGTTCAATCATATCACATCATGTTACATTTTTGCTTCACTGCATTGGTTCAAAGTCATATGCATCTAGGGTTTGTGATCTGAGCAATCCATGAGCCATCTGAGCCACCCCAAAGGTCTTCAATCATCTCAAGAGGGTCCATGTATGTTCAATCATCATATTATATCCTCCAAATATCAAGGAAGTCAGAAAATCACAAGAACTGGCAGGGCATGGAAGCAGAGCCAGCTTTAATTGCACAGATGACCTAAAAATTAGGGTTTTGGTTTCAGAGGCCATAACTCCAAATTTTTTGGTCATTCTTGTTTCTATTGGTCTCAATATGATATAATGATCATGCATACCAAGTTTGATGAAAAAATTAATTGTGGAAGTCACCTGATCACTGGGTAACTTCTTGAGCAAGTCAGAGCCAAATCAGGGCATCTGAGGCCCCCCAACATGGAACCAAAGTGGATTTTTCATCAAAATGAAGTAATCTGGTCTTTACTTGGTCATTGAAGTGCTTAGAAGTTCACAAATTTGAAGAAAAGTGGGCTAAACCAAAAGTTGCCAAAAATGGAAATGACTTGTAATGTAAACTTTCTATTTTGGGAAAGTTTTTCAACCTCCTCTTTCTCAACCAAAAATGCTTCAAATGAAAAATTGTTGGTCATGAAAGTTGTAGATTGGATCATTCCCTTTTCAATAAGTACAAGAACAAGATCTAATTCATTTTTGAACTCAAGTTATGGTTTTCCAAAGTTGGCAAAAATCACATAATTTCAAATTCATGCCAAAAGGGATTTTTTTGCAAAAACCTCATACCAAACCATTTTGTGACTTCTAAATGACTTCTATGCATCATTACAACTTGCTAAAATCAGAATTTCACAAATGCACAAAGGTTCATGCCTTGGGTGACAAGCTTTCATGAGCCATTTTTCCATAAAATTCAAAAAGAGGGAATTCTTGCAAGAGTGATTCCTAAGGGTTTGTTTGGTTTCTAACTGATCTCAAAGCATTACCATAACATCATGTAACATTTCATGACAAGCAGCTTGGAATAGGACATGTCCATGACCAAAATCTCAAAATGCAACAAGTTGTGAAAATTGCAAAACATGTGACATCTAACCATTCATCCACTTCTGATCATTCTAATTCATCCCATGGCCATCCTTGAAGATAGTTGAACTCAGAGCAGCCCTAAAGTAGCTTCTTCCATGGCCCATGCTTGAAGTACACCAACTCTTGACTTTTTGGCCAATTGCCCCATACCATTCCCACAGTGCATGTCAATTCTTCTGACTCTTTCCAATAGTTTAGGATTAGTTTATGGATCATAAAACAAGCCTCACATAAGCTCAGACCACACACACAATCAAAATTCACAAAACTTGCCAAAATCTTCATCTCTTCGAAACTCCTTCCACAACCATCAAACTTCAAATTTTTCTTCACCAATAAGTCACACATCATCCATAGAACAAGAATCAACCCTTAAAACAGCCTGAAACATCACATATCAAAGCCTCAAATTCTGCTACACCAGAACTGAAACTTTCAAATTAGCCACCATCAAAGGTTTTGAAGCATCCCACTAGCCTCAAGAGGATCAGAGGAGACTCTTTGCACGAAGGAGAGGCCTAGAAAGCTCATATTTGCAGTTCATCGTCTCAGGTAATCTCAAGAACAAAACTTTTCAAAGCTTGAATTTTTTGTTGCAAAATGAAAATACATGTCATAAGGATCACACTGATGCTTTTAAAATTGAAAAGGGTGAAGAAATGACTATTTTATGACTCTCTGAAATTTCACCCGTGAAAATATGTTGATTCGATTCTCCTTGTTCATGTGTTGTGAATGATGTTTGAGGGCTCATTTGAGTGGGGTTTGGTTAGAGGATCATTTCTAGGTGGTTGATTTGGGTTGGGGTGGCCTGTAGAGAGTTTTAGGGTTTTGTCCCGCCGGAGAAGATGACCGGAGCTCCCCTCCGGTCACCTGAAAGTGTTTAAACCCTAATCCGTAATTAATTTGCCAGATGGATTCGTTGCCCTTGGATGAGGATTAGGTTAAGTTGTGAACGGCTCAGATTAAGTCACTTAACCCTAATTCAGTTTTATTAAATTAATTGAGTTTAATTAGTTTAATTAAATCAGAGCGAATCCCAACCATTAAAAAACGCGCCAGTCAACCCTGGAATCTCAACTTTGAATCTGGACCTCAGGATCTTCATACTTTCCATTTAATTGATTTTTATTGTATTTTCTTTATTTAACTTTGTACGAATATTTAAAAATAGCAAAAATAGTCAAAAAATTCTGAAATTTTTATCCAGCCTTTAATTAATTTTCAGAACCCAAAAATATTTTTATTTTTATTTTTAGCATTAAAAAAATATTTTTAAATCATTTAAATGTTATTTTTAATTAGTTAATGAGAATTAATTAATTAAAAATACATTTAAGTATTTAAAAATCACAAAACAAATTCAGAGAACATTTTAAAACATTTAAAAGCATTTAAAAACTCACCACACAAATTTCTTTTTGGTTTTGATCTTACTTTGACAATTTTCAAGTGAATTAGGGTTCTTAAATTTGCATATTTTTAACCCTAACTTCAAAAATTCATAACTTTTGAACCAAAGTGAGTTTGTGAATGATTCTTTTTGTATTGTGTTATGCATGGTTTCAAGCATCTAAAAACATTTTTGTTTCATTTTTATAATGCATTTTCAATTTGTTTGGCATTTTACCTTTAGGATCACCCTTAAAACCCTAGAAACTTAGGAAATTCATAACTTCCTTTAGGTTTAGCTTCTGACCTCCCCCTTTAGATGGTAAAATAGTATAGGTTTAGGGTTCCTTTGAGTGCATTTTCAATTTTTTATCTTATGATTTGCTTTTTTTTTTTAGTTTTGCATCTCACATGTTCATATAACCCTAATTTGCATCTTCATTTGCATCCATCTTGTATAAACTTGCATACATGAACTTGCCATGTCATTTTGTGCATCCACATGACCTATAAGACATCTTAGGATACATTTGATTCATGTTTGATCATTGCATCATTCATTTGCCATGTTATGCTTTCATTACATTCCATATGCATTCATGAACTTTCATGCTTCTTATATGCTTCATTTGCATTCCCATCCTTTGTATGATCATCTGCATCTCATGACATACATTCATATCATCCCTTTGCATCATTAGCATCATGAACATGCTTCTGGTTTTGGTTTCCATCTTTGCATTTCATTTCATTTTCATTCCATTTCACTTTCTTTTGCTAACTTTTCAGGTGGTAAGTGTTTGAGAAGTGAATTTGCCTTCACTTCTCACAATCTCTCCTCACCTCTCTTATGCATTCATTGCTGCATTTTACTTTTGTATTAGAGTGAGCTTGCTCATTCATGTTCCCTCCTCACTTTCTTTCTTCAAGCAACTTATCTTCTTAAGTGAAGTAAGTTGTCTTGCTTCTTTTTGCTTCTCCTCTTTCCATCTTTCTTCTTCCTTGGTGGTTTTTCCTTGAAGATATCTTGCAAGCCTCATAAACCCTAGGAATACCCAAGCATGATAACAATTAGGGTTTGATTAGTCCCCCATTAGTTTTACCTTTGTGTCATCTTTTGTGTCTTCTTTTCTCATCTCATAATCAAGGACTAAACCCTTAAGGTTTTAAGACTTTGTGATTAGGGTTATGCATGCATCCTTCTATTAGGATGGAGTGTATAACTTTAATCCTAAGTGTTAAACCCTTAATGTGTTTAATTCCTTTAATCAATCCACCTAATAATCACTAAGACATCAAGCTTGTAACTTGGGCCTTGCATTAGGGTTCTAATTCTTCCTTAATTGGTTAAGAAGGACTAACCCTAGTGTTAATGGACAAGTCCCCCTCAAGTTTGTCTTACAAACCATAAAATTCATTTTTTAATCTTACCATTAACTAAAATCCCCTTAAATAAAGGCTTGTTTTGTCATGAGGTTAATCCCTAATCATGGATTAAGTTGAGGAGCCTTCCTCGGCTTAAATGTTCTCATCTATTATCCTTCTATTAGGATGGTGTAATGGGTCCATTAAATCCTTGATTATGGCTTAAACTAATTACTTAACACTAAATAAAAACTCCAAAAAACATCTAAATAAATACAAGTAGGTTAATGATCTTAATCATACATCATGGCGATTAAGTATGAGGTATTTACTTCACACTTAAGGTATTCTCATTACCCCTAATCAGAGGGAGGATGTGATGAGTTTACTAACCCTTGGTTTAGGCTTAAGCTCATTTTCTTATGCAAAAACACAAAAAGCAATAAAAGACTGAAAGCTCAAAAACAAAAAATAATTGTCTCCTCCGGGATTCTTTTCTAACCTCATTCACTCACAAAAGAGGACTCGCTTCTTCCGTCTAATGCAAGACAGTTTGCACCTGAGCCAGACAAGTCTTACACTTGAGCATAGGCAAGTAAGCAGTTCACAAGTCAATTTATCTTTCAGTATCTTTGAGTCGAACTATGGTGTTCTGACTTCCTCATTGCACGAGAGGATACGTAGGCATAACTTAACAGTTATCGAACAAAAGTCTCTGTACATTCCCCCCTCTTCCAGCTTTATTCTTTAAGCCTCGTAGTCTTGAGCTTTGCACTTCTTTCCAGCACTGACACTTCTCTTATCCACTTCACATTTCTTTTGCACTGACACTTGCATTCTTTTCCAGCTTTTGCACACAAAATAGCACTGACACTACCCCTTTAAAACACAAATCTTTCAAGCATGGATCCCGTCGAGTACGACGGACAATATGGGTGTTAATACCTTCCCAGGTTGTAACCAACCCCCTTTCTCAGTTTCTCTGGTTCGTGACCGTCTTATCCATCTTTTCTTAGGTCTATGCAGCATTACCTTTCCTTCGGGATAAAAATTCCTAGCTGGCGACTCTATTCAGTTCATTTCATTCCTTCCTTCACCGACTGTTCGCGTCTGTACCCCTCTTGGCCAGATGTCATTGGGTGGGAGCGACAATGAGGATCAGAGTCGACGTAGTTCACCTAACTAAGGCGGGAACTATTTGTTTGTGTTTTTTATAGCTGGAACTACGTATGTCAATGCTCAGTGTTGCAGGCTCGTCTGGTACGAGTGCATTTAATGTCTTGCATGCGAGACAAGTCGTCGCAAGTTCGCGTTGTGAGTGAATGAGATGAGAAGAGAAATTCCTGCAGGATAGTCGCTTATTATTTGTTTTTGTCTTTTAAGAGTTTTTGTATGAATTTGGCATAAGGAAGTGAATTCAAACTCTTTTCCATGGAATGTGTACTTGCTACTACATTCCAAGATGGAATAATAGAACAAGCACACCCAGCAAGGAGAATTTATCCAAGACTGGTTTCCTAGGATTAGGGTTTAAGTTCACTAGCTTGTTGAACTTTATTAAGTGTTTTTGTTGCTTTTGTGAAGAAGTATCTTTTATGTTTTCTTTGTGAAACAACCCCTTGATGAGACTTGTACATCATGCTAGACAAGCTTACACCACTCCAAGATGGAATGAGTGCAAGTGCCTCATGGAATAAGGCTATACACAAAGGATCCTTTCATTTATTTTTTAAGTGTTTTTGGATTTTGTTTGAAGATGAGAAAGAAGGACTCAAGTCGGAAAAAAAGGACAAAATCTAAGGGACTAAGACTCGATCCTAATTTTGTTTATTTATTTACAAGTGGTCCTAATGGTTTGTGTGGCTTTCTAATCCTAATGAAGAAAGGAACTAGAAACTACTAGAATTCAACTTACTTCCTAAGGAAGTTAAGTTGATTCTAGAACAATGGGGAGGCCTATACAAGTGAAATACTTCAAATACTAAAGCAAAGCATTAAAAATGGAAATAAGAAATAAATTCTAAAAATGAATGTTAAGGCCTAAAACCAAAAAGTAAGCCTAAACTTATTCTAAGTTCATTTATTATGAATTCTAAGCCTAAGTCCTAAAACTAAGGGAACTATTCAATATTATCATTCTAAAAATCAGAAATTAAACTAGGCTAAGTCAATTTAATATCCTAAGATTAAACCTAAGTAAACTAGTTCTTAATGAATCTTAATATTCTAACCAAAACTAATTGAATTTTACATGTAAAACTAGCCTAGAGATTAATACACTAAAAATATTAAAAGTCCTGGAAAAATTATGGAATTAATCCTATAAGGTCCTAAAACTGATTATTACATTGTGCTAAAAAATATCCTAAAAAATCAGAAGTTAACTATGTCTAAAAATCACTTAATTCTACCTAAGGATTAACTATTATTTTCTATGGATTAAGCTACCAAAACAGGGCATAAAATGACCTAAAAATTCTACCAAAATTATTCTAGGTCCTATTATGAGTCCTCTAACCATAGCAAAAAGAATGGGTTAAAATTCCTACTGGAAGGAGACAAAATAAAATGAACAAAATCATGTACAGTTAAAAGAAATTCAATAGAATGCTAATTAAGAGAAAAATCAGAATTAAATCGAAAATAACTAAAATTCAGAAAATAAAAATGTCAAAAATTTCTAATTGGCATTATTAAGCTACTTAATTTTTTTGTAGAATTTTATTATGGATTTTCCTATATTTTCATGATTTAATCCTAAACTATGCTTAATTAAAACTAAAAACTAAAAGAAATAAAAGGGGGTGAAAGCAGTAATTTTTCCTAGTTCTTTTTCCATTATGGGCTTAAAAGGGGGTGCGAAAAGCAAGGGAGAAGGCCCAATTCTGCGCAGGCCCTTGAGGGTGCATGGTGAACCTCAGTCAATTAAGTTGACTACACAGAAACCATCTGATCCAAAGTCCTCCTATGGTAACCTAATCAAACGTTCATGCACGCAAGTCCACGCCAGGCACCATGATCCTACACCCACCAGATCGGCCATGCTAGGAGCCTACCGAACGGTGACACTTGTCACTGCCGGTGTGGCTGGGGATCCCAAAAGCTACCAACATCTTATCCTCTCATTTTCTAACGGCGCTTATGGGGATTTATGAATAAAATAACTCAAATTAAAGAATTAAAAGTGGATTAATTATAGATTAAATGCAGAATTATTCACTTAATTAATTCTTAATGTTTTCCTTATTAAAATTAAGTTTATAAACAAAAAAACAAAAGCTGAATAACATAAAACCAAAAACCCTAATTCCCTTCTTCTTCTTCCCTCTCTCTTCTCACCGCCGCAGCTTCTCCCTTCTAACCTAAGCCCATGGCCGCCGGAAACAACAAAACTCTCACCGGAGAAGACGAAATCAGCATCTCCTTAGGTTCTTCCTCCATAATCGCAGCTTAAACTTCGTTTTCTACCCTCACTCCGAAATCGCAACTATGACCTTCGCCTTAAATAAACCCCTCTATTCTCATCATAAATCACAAATCTCCTACGATCAATCGAAGTCAAGAACAACCAACAATCCAGCGACTATTTCATACAAGAGGAAGACGGGCTCGTACCTTGTGAATCAAAGGAGGAATCGGTCTGAGATTCGTGCGATGAACGCGACGTGAACTCTGTTTCCGTTGATGATCCACGAATACGATGGCTTCGTCGAATCCGAATCTAAGCCTTTGAATCATTTATCGAAGGTGCGAAAGTGATGACGACACGGGTTGATTTATCAAGACGTCTCGTGAAGGCGGCGAAGATTGGCGATAAACGTTGAAGACAATGGCATGAAGAAGTTTGGAAGAGAATTACCGTATTCGTTCAATCGACAACAAAAATGCAACATTTAGACAGGCATTCTTTGGCTCGCTCTGTTCATCGATTCCATATCATTTCTGCTTCTGATTATGTTCGTCAGTTTGGTATTTCGTCACTGATCTTGATAAAATTTGCAGGTCATGGTTTGAAGCTTTGTTGTTTTAGGTGATATGAAGAAGTGACCAAGAAATAGTCATGGCATTGAAGAATGATGAACCATGTTGATGAATTCCGAAGGTGATGAAGAATGAGGGATCTTGAAGAAGATGAATCAAGAAGGATTGGGAAGAAGATACAGGTTATGGATGGAGACCTAATCCGAAAATGGTGAAGGAGGAAGTTGTGGTTATCCAATTCAGAATGAGAAGGGAGAAGAAGAAGAAGGAGAAGAAGAAGAATGGTTGAAGGGAGATTCGGATTGAGAGGAAAAAAATGTGAAGAAGAAAATTGAAGATTAGTTGAAAGAAAAAATGTATCGAAGAAGCCTGAAGATTGAAAGATGGTTCTGATTTATAAGGAATGCATCAAGCTTTGTGCAGAATCCAGGTGAACTTTCTAGAATCAGTTTGTTATTTTCAGTTAGTTTTTCATTTTTCTGATTTGAGTCAGTTATAGGTTTTCGGTTATGATTTGTCATGAATGTGATTTCTATTGGTTAGTCATGAATTCTGTTAGAAACTGAAAGTTAGTTATTGATTTTTTTGATATCTAACTTTGTTCTGTTATGATTTTTTTCTTTTGCAGGTTCTAGAAGGTAATTTGAGGAAGGTCATTGGAAGAAAGCTGGGAATATTGAGGGTGAAACGCGAAGGTGATAAAAATTGAAGGCTGAATAAGAGTT
The DNA here is from genome assembly GCA_963966055.1 of Lathyrus aphaca. Classification (NCBI taxonomy): domain Eukaryota; kingdom Viridiplantae; phylum Streptophyta; class Magnoliopsida; order Fabales; family Fabaceae; genus Lathyrus; species Lathyrus aphaca. The sequence continues at coordinate 719,946,662 of OZ014519.1, read as the reverse complement.
GATGAAGTTGAAGGTTTCTCATAGATTGATCAATTGAAGAGGAAGAGTGATTAGGAGATTTTCGATGAGGATTTTGAGAAAGACTGCTGAAGGTGACCCTGATTTGTTTTCTTTGATTTTTGCTGAGTTTTCCATATATCTCCTTCCTCTTCTCTCAATTGATGATGGGTGTTCTTGATGACTAGCAGGTTACAATCGATGCGGCGGTGATAATGCCTGTTGTTGTCGAAGAGAGGTTAAAACGCGGCATATGAAGAACAATGAAGATTGGGTAGGAGATTGAAGAGGATTCGAAACCTTGAAATCAAATAGAGTTTTGTTGCGGCTTGGTGATTCGATTTGATGAAAGTTGCAAGAGTTGTTGATGATTGAAGGAGAAGAGTGGTTGAAGAAGTTTTCTTGGAGTTTTTTTTTGTTTTTGGAGATGCCAAGAGATTCAAAGATTCTTACTGTAACCGTTTCTTTTTTTGATATTAGTTTCTCTTATTGAATATTTTTCGTTTTTCTTCTTATCCATTTGTGTAATTAACTCCTTGATAAGTCATAGCTTTGTTATTGGTGTTGGAAATTGATGAAGACTTTTGTGAAGAGTTTCTAAGTTTTTTCGAAGAAGATCCTTTAATAATCCTCTTGTTTTTTTTGTTTTGTTTTGTTTTGTTATAACAATCTATCTGTACTTGAACCTTTTCTTTTGAATATTATTCTAAATTTGATAATGGCCATGGTATGGTGATAATAACACTTAAATAAAAATGAAATATTGTTTTTGGATAAGTAATTTGAGAATGAATTAAAATGACTTTGGTTGATAATTTGGATAAAGTGGACTGAAAATTCACAATATAGTGAATTCAAAAGGGCATAGAAGATGAAAAGGTTAATTGGTTTAAGAAGTGTGAAGGAAAAAGGTATATTGGACTTTGACTTGTAATGGGCTTGACAGGAAACGCGCTTTGGATGAGTTGTGATTTGGAATTAAACAAAAATGGGCTTTAGAATACATGTTGAAATAAATTGAATGGATAAAGTGGTGAAGAATTGAACAATTAAGACGAAACGAATTTTGAACCTGACTAAGGACACAAATTAAATCGATCTTGACTACATGAACTCAGACATTTAAATGAGCTTGACAATGATATTATTGTTTTTTTTCTTCAGGTGATCCACATGACCTATCCGCATATACTTAGTCAACATTAAACTTCCAATCCAGATCAACCTTGTATTCTACCTCCATCCCCGACTTCAACCAATAAACCATGTATCTTGAGTCGTAAGCGATAATCAACTGATAAAACATTAGCGCATTGAGGACTTCTTGAAACATATTCTTGAAACTCTCGTCTTATGATTTCCAAATTATGAATACCGGAAAAAACTCAATTATGAAGAGCCCCAAACCCTAATCTTCTTCTTGATCCATATTAAATAAAGATAATTCATGATGTGAAGAATCAACAACCTTTGCAGAAAGGCCCCCTTAATTGAAATCCATGACACGTGATGCCTTTGAGAAATCTTTTGGAGAAAATAAACTTGCTGCTTTGATAGGAAAATATCCATGATATTGGAAACTCAACCTTTGCCTAATCTCCCGTGTAATAGCGAGATAAATCTCATTCGAATAAAAAAACCAAATCACCAGGACATGCTTCGATCCCATGCCTTAGGAGCCAATGAAATGCATGATCGTGAATGTTAATGACCTAGTGGAATATGCAAATGAAATGCGAAGCTATAAGCCAGTTAGAGTAAAAAATATGAGGGTAAATTTTTGGGTATTACACCCTTCCAACATCGCTGACGAACGCGGTGACAACCACGATTTGGATTTTGTCAACTACTACAATGAGGACGACGTGATCGTCTCCCACGAGTATGACGTGCGTGACACACAACCATCGACCTCGTCTCCCGAGCCCGAGGACAATGTTGTCCCCCAACCTCGGCTTGTCGTCGCTTTCCATCCCATACCGGTGCCAGTCGATGGAGACCTCACCATGATACCCATGGTGCACGCTCTGAATCACACCAACTTCCTGCTCACTCAATAGCATGAGAGGTTGGTAGCGCTAGAGATCGACCGCCCAACCGGTCCTCCCCGCCACAAGCAAGGACCCCATACTAAAAGACACCAACCAGAGACGACCAAGAAGAGGGGACGCTCACCTCCTCGTTGAGGGAGGCGTTCCCCCGAACCAAAGAAGAACAGGCCCAGGGGGAACCCCGAACGACTGGACGACCAACCGAGAGGTCCTCCTCAGCAAGATCAAAGCCCCAGGAAAGAAGTCCACTCCCCACTAAGGAGTGACGAAGAAGACCCCCACTACCCTCTGTCACGAGCTATTATGGATGTGCCACTCCCGAATGGCATGGAAAATCCCCCGAACCTGACACTTTATGACGGGACGACTGACCCAGATGACCATGTCGACAACATCAATGCTATACTTGACTATCACAACGATATCACCGGGAACGTTAAGTGCCGATTATTCTCAACAACTCTCCGAAAAGGAGCCATTGCATTGTATAAAAGCCTAGAATCTGAATCCATTACTTCCTAGAGAAGCATGAGGCTGGAATTCACACGACATTTCACCGTCTCCCGACACCATCCCAAGACCGAAGCAACCCTTGAAGCCATTGTACAAGGGAAGAACGAAACGCTGCGCTCGTACATCGAGTGAATCAACGAGGAAGTCGTCAAGGTTGATACGACTTACTACATGAAGAAGTACCTCCTCAAGAAAGGAATCCTTCCTGGGGGCGAACTTAGTAGAGCCGTCGAGATAGAACCCCCTCGCACCCTGGACGAGCTACTTCACAAAGCTCAGACGTACATCTGGTACGAGGAGAAACAGGTCGCACAAAATATCCAGAGAAACCGAGGTCACGACGACGTCAGAAGATCCAAAAATTAAGACTACACCGCTCCTTGACACACGGGGGACAAAAGGAGAGACGACAAGCCTCGCGAGATCCGTGAAAGGCAAGGACCTGCGGGGTGATTCTCCGTATACACGTTGCTGACTGCTCCCCGTGAGCATATCCTCGCCGAATGCATCAACTCTGAGTTCAAGCAGGGCAAGGAAAGGTTCCCCAAACCTACAACACCCAAGCCCCATACCGACAAATCCAAATATTGTCGCTTCCATAGGAGCCACGAACATGTGACCGAATATTGTGTCCATCTCAAATACGCGATCGAAATCCTGATCAAAGAAGGACACCTCAAACAATATGTCAAGGGAAGCGAGACTCCCCAGTGAGAAGAACAATCCACAAAAAGAAATTGGGAAGAATCCCCGGACCACGAATCCCCTTTCCAAGTGGCAATGTGCATATCACGGCCCGAAGATTTCCACTTCCTCGATGTTGACATGGGAATATGACTTACTGCTCATAACCCGTGGGAATATTTCCCCACCGCCTTAGTCATCTATGGGGGAGGGGTAAACAACGAAAATGCGGCCATTTTGGTGAAGCGAAAATTTGATGAACTTTTGTTGATCGCACCTGAACAGCTGGCGACCCTGACAAAATCCCGGGGAAGATCTAACCCAATATCAGTCTTCCTCGAATAACTGCCTGGCGGATCTCCCAATTCGAGCATCCCGCTGCTGAAAAGAGCCAAAATGGCACGCTTTGACGTCCGACGCATCTTGGTCGATCAAGGAAGCTTGGCAGACATTATGTATGTCCACCTGTTCAAGACTCTCAAGCTAGACAAGACGAACCTATCCCCTTATGTTGGATCCGACCTCCAAGGTTTTAATGGGGCCACTACCAAACCATGGGGGTATGTGGAGCTCCTCGTCAAGTTCGGAGAACAAGAAACTGAAAGGGAAGTCAAAGTCCAATTCCTAGTGATAGAGTGCCCCTCTCTCTAGAACTGCATCCTTGGCCGACCCACACTGGCCGAATTGACAGCAGTCCCATCTACCGTCCACTTGAAGATGAAATATTATACCAAGTTAGGTCGCGTGGTCACGATCCACGGGGACATCAAGGCTGCCAGGAGGTGCTATGACGCTGCGGTCAAAGGGCAAGTCATAATCAACACCTCCAAACACAACAAGAAGCCCAGAGTCGAAAAGCAACCACCCTCCCCGCATGTCAACTCCATCGATCTCGACAGTCGACTTTGCGAAGACGATACTGAAACACAGGGCCCCGTCAACGGGTCGGCACCAGCTCATCCTTTCCGCCCTATTCTGGATGACGAATTCAAGCTTGTCCCCCTGGGCGACGACCCCGACAGAACCATGAAGATAAGTATCGTGCTACCACTAGCAATAAAGGAGCAGCTTACAACTTGCCTCAAAGAGAACGCAGATCTATTCACGTGGAGTGCAGCTGAGATGCCCAGACTAGACCCCAAGCTCGCCTGACATCAGTTAGCTTTAGATCAGGCCATTAGGCCCGTAGCACAGTGTAGGCGCAAGCAGTCCCCCTAGAAAGCGGAGGCTGTCAAGCAGGCTGTAAAAGACCTCTTATAGACAAATTTTATTTCTGAAGCCCAATACACAACATGGCTCTCTAATGTAGTCCTCGATAAGAAAAATAATGGAAAATGGAGTATGTGTGTTGATTATACTGATCTCAATAGGGCATGTCCCAAAGATGCTTTTCCCTTGCCTAATATAGCTAAACTGGTCGACAATTTTGCAGGTTTTAAACTCTTGTCTTTTATGGACGCATATAGTGGATATAATAAAATCCCTATGTAGGACACAGATAAGAGACACACGGCCTTCATGACTCCGACGGGCAATTACTACTACAACGTGATGCCCTTCGGACTGAAGAACGTCGGGGCCACATATCAATGCATGATGAACAAAGTCTCTTGAGGAGAGATCAGAGACATGCTCGAGGTCTATATGGACGACATGATCATAAAGTCGCACGAAGAGGTCGACCATGCACAGCACCTCCGGAAGGTTTTCGAGCAGGCAAGACAATGCAAAATGAGGTTCAACCCTGAAAAATGCACGTTCGGTGTTCGGGCAGTGAAATTCCTCGGATTTTACCTAACCGAACGCGGGATAGAAGCTAACCCCGACAAATATCAGGCATTTTCAGAGTTCCCAACCCTAAAATCGAAGAAATATATTCAGTCTCTAAATGGCATGCTCGCCTCCTTGTCCCGTTTCGTCTCCAAGTCCGCTCAACACGCCCTCTCGTTCTTCAAACTATTACGAAAAGAAGCCACCTTCGAGTGGACCGAAGAATGCGAACAAGCGTTAATCCACCTAAAAAGGGCACTATCTGAACCACCGGTCCTATCTCGGCCACTAGAAAAAGAGACTATGTATCTATACCTATCTGTGGCAACTGAGGAAGTCAGTGTCGTCCTCATCCGCGAAACCATCGATGGGAAAAAACCCATTTATTTCACGAGCAAAAACCTCCAAGGTCCTGAGCTTAGGTATCAACAGATCGATAAAGTCGCTTTAGCCTTAATAAACGTCGCGATGAGACTGCGACACTATTTCCTTGCCCACACGATTAAGGTCCGAACAGACCAACCCGTCAAATAACTCCTCGGCCGACCAGATATGGTCGGTCGAATGCTAAAATGGTCGCTGGAACTATCGGAGTTCGACATCCAGTATGAGAGCAGGAAGGCCCTAAAATCTCAGGTCCTGGATGATTTCATTGGCGAGATGACACATAGCCCGGTCCCGACTAGTGGCGCCCACAAGTTGTCAATCTTTGTCGACGGTGCTTCCAGCTTGACAGGTAGTGGTGCAGGTATCATCCTCGAAAATGAGGATGGTATTTTGATCGAAGTCTCACTGGCATTGGCCTTCCCAACTTCTAATAATCAGGCCGAGTATGAGGCATTCCTCGCGGGTTTAAGATTGGCCGAGGACCTGTGAGCGAAGGAAGTAAAAATATCAACCGACTCTCAGCTCGTGGCATCCCAGCTATGAGGAGAGTATCAGGCCAAAAACGAAAATCTCATCGAATACTTAGCTCTAGTGAAAGACAAACTCGAAAAATTCAACACGTGGGAGGTCCAACACGTCCCCCGTGAACACAACACGCGAGCGAATGTCCTATCTAAACTAGCGAGCACGTAGAAGAAGGGCGGGAATAAGTCCGTGATTTAGGAAATCCTTCCCTGACCTAGCATTGAGAAGTCACTTCCCCCCGCTCGAAGTAAACGCCATTGGCGACGCTCATTCCTGGATGACGCCCATCCATAACTACCTCATGAAAGATGAACTCCCTACGGACCCTAAAGAGGCAGCCGTGACCAAAAGAAGTGCATGTTCATACGTCCTCCTCGAGGGCAAACTATATTGATGAGGATTTTCCATTCCGTTACTTAAATGCGTCGAAGAGGAGAGCGTCCCCAACATCCTAGGAGAAATCCACAGGGAAATTAACGCTCAACATCTCGGCAGGAGGTCACTGGCGCGTAAAGCTTTACGAGCAGGATACTATTGGCTGACAATGCAACACGACGCCAAAGAACATGTCAAAAAATGTGATAAGTGCCAAAGACACACAGACATGCACCTCGCTCCCCCTAACGAGCTGAAAGCAATCTTCTCCCCATGGCCTTTTATGTGGTGGGGAATGGATATCCTCAGACCTTTCGTGACGGCTCCTACCAGAACAAATACCTCATCGTAGGGGTGGACTATTTTACAAAGTGGATCAAAGCCGAAGCCCGAGCCAAAATCATAGTGCAGAACATCCTCTGGTTCTTCAAAAGGAATATCCTCGTCCGCTTTGGCATACCCCAAGTCCTAATCACCGACAACGGAACACAATTCACGGACAAAAGATTCTAAGACTTCGTTGCCAACTTAGGGTTAACTTTAGGTTTCTGACATCATATGTGACATGGATTTCCATATTATAATTGTGAAATAAATTTATTAAACTAAATAAAGAAAATATAAAATCACTTTCAATTATAATTGTGAAATAAATTTATATATATGAAATACAGATTAATTATTAAAATGACCGTCTATTCCATATTTGATACTCTTTCTTTAACATCATATTCAATAGATTTTATCAAACACCTTCACACTACCAACACTTCTTATTAACTACTTTGAAATGATATATCAGGAGATATATAATTAATTAGTATATTTTTCAAAAATTATGTTTAAAAAAATTATAAAAAAAATTATTATATTTATAAATTAATTAATTAAAAGTCTAATTTAGTTCCTCAATAATTCTCTCATATTAAAATTATATATTTTAATTAATTCTTTCACTTATCATAATAACTAAAGTTACAAAAGTTATGGCACACAATAAAGTTTCTAAAGCCATTTCCATTATAGAAGTGAGCATATGAATCCAAAGCATTGAAAAAGATTGATCCTATTAATAGTAACATATAGTAGATGATGCCAAATTTCACACTCTTATAAGTCATACATAGCCATATAGCAAGGGACCCCTAGCAAAAAAAAAGTTGAATCTCCTACGTGTCTCCACAACACTCACTTGATCACAAATTCCATTTTTTTAATTATTATTTTGTACTTTCCATCTTGTTCTATAGTAGTACATTCTAGGGTAAGTGTGTTACTGCACTCTTATTTACTTTTCTGAAAATTACTTCAAATAATGTTATTGCATGTTTCATTGAATTTGAATCTATCTATCTTCCACAACAATCTCATAGTAATAATTTCTAGGGTTAACTTTAGGTTTCTGACATCATATGTGACATGGCTTTCACTCAAATGAATTTAGATTTGGACCCCACATTTTGACCCAATAGAGATATGCTTATGCTGACACTTTGTCCATTGCTTCTAGTTGTGCCATTTTTATCCTAACTTTCTCACTTTAATGCATGTTAACTCTATTCACAAAAAAACAAAAACAAAATCAAAATAAAAGGGTACAGTACAGTGTATTATCATCATCAAGTCCAAAATATAATGCATTTTCTATTTTTGGCCATCTATAGATAACTCAGCCAAATTATTCTTATATCTATATTTAATGATTAGCATGGCAATTGAGGTGATAGTTTGTTTGATAGAATAGTACCTTTTTTTCAATAAGAATAATACTTATTTGAGAAGATGTTTACAAAATTATTTTTATTTATTCGAATGAGTTTTTGGCAAAGTTTGAGTTTGAAGTGAATTAATTTATATTTGGCTAATTAGTTTATAGATTTTTTAACTTTGAGTGAAGTTTCATTTTGGTTTTCTGAACTAAAAAATGTTATATAATGATTTTTTAACTTTACTTTCGTTAAATCATTTAGTCCCTACTGTTAGTTTGTGTAAAAAAACGTTAAGGATGGTTGAGGTTGCATGTTAGGTATGCAATTATTCATGTTAAGACTCAATTGATGTATATAAACCATTTAGGGTTCGTCTTTTCTCAATCTTCCTCTGTAAACCTTCCTCACTCAAAGTAACAATAACAATGACTTATCTCTTATGAACACACACAAAAAATCGTCTTTTCTCAATCTTCCTTTGTAAACCTTCCTCACTCAAAGTAACAATAACAATGACTTATCTCTTATGAACACACACAAAAATTGATTTTTTTTCAAAACAAAGTCAAACTTATTTCTTACACAAAAACAAATTTAAAGGAGGCGAAACATGAACGAAATATATGAAAAAGGGAGAAAAAGGAACAAGGAATGCAGGGTGACGGATCTGTTTCCGGTGATGGAAGTCGGAGGCGCGAGAAGTCATGGTGTTTCTTATTACGTTTGCGGAGTTTACTGCGTTTGCAATTGTTACTTCAAAAAAACACACAAAAGGTCAACATCATTGTTACCCTTAAAAACAACCCAACAACAATCGCATCAAAAAACCCAGATAAGAATTAATTCGTTTTCCATTTTCCAACTATTAAAAACCGAATCTTTTCCAGAAAAACTGACACCCACGAAGCAAAATCACCTCGTAATGATTAAATACAAAAAATAAAATTGGTGAAGAACAGAAGAGGATCTGAGGAGAAAAAGTAAAATTCATAAAGATTTGATAACAAAATGCAAGGGATGAAATTGGAAAATGGTGAAAAGAAATTTTGTTTTTGTCTTGTGTTTCTGGGTTTGGTCTGACTGCAATGCACGCGAGTTGAACACGGAGGAGACGGTTGAGAAGTATATATATATATATGGGGTGGTTTTCTAGTAGTGTGGTGGTGGAAGATGGAAGAAGGAATGGTGAAAATTGAAAAATAAGATCCATATGTATAAATAGTGCAAACGAAATGTCTACCTAATCAAGTTTTAATCAATATAAAATAAATACATTTTCCAAGTCAACAATTAAATGTCCATCTATGCAAAGATTTAACGTTTTTTCAACAAAAACTAACAGAAACAGAAAGGACTAAAGTAAATAACAGAATATAAGTTAATGACTAAACTAACGTTTTTTTTTATTTGAGAGACCAAAGTGAAACAATGACTAAAGTTAAGGGATCAAATGAGGTATTAAGCCTTTATATTTCAATATATTTATTCAAATGAGTTCTTCCAACTTTGAGTCTATTCTACAAAGTATCTAACTGAACCCTAGTATTATATATATATGATTAGTAACACTTGAATCTTAATTAATTGATCGAACCCTAGTATTATATATATGATTAGTAACACTTGAATCTTAATTAATTCGTAACACATGAATAAAGGGAATTATAAGTGCTCTATAGTCGCAAAAAAATAGGTATCATTGATCGAACGACGTTAACAAAGATCAATTATGTTCATTGTCTTTTACTTTTGTTTATCATTAATTTTATATAATGGTTTTTATTCTAACAATTGGTATTAGATGACAATCAACCCCTGTGAAAAATTCTAAATAACATGGTTCAATGGGACACGTAATTTTGGATTATGCAAATGAGGGTTAAGGATCAGTTAGCTCAAAAAAGTTTATAGAAGACGTTGCATGAGACAAAATCGAATGACATGGAGGATATTGATTACACATAAAAAAAGGAAAAGGCTGCATAATTGATTAGTCTATGTGTTTCAGACAATGTGATGTACCCATATTCTGGACCTTACCACTTTGAATGAGATTTGAGGCAAATTGAAGACTTAGTATATCAAAGACGTTGATGAACAAATTGTTCGGGAAGAAGCGACAATGCATTCTGAAGATGCAGGAAGGATATGATTTGCAACATGTCATTGTCTTCAACAACATAAACAACAATCTAGTGAAGCTTAGAGTGAAGATTGATTACGGAGATAAGGAAATTATATTGTTCTGCTCGTTATCAGGTTCTTATGACCACTTGGTGACTACTATTACCTACGGATAATACATTATCAATCCTGATGTGATTACTTGTTCACTTTTGTCTCGTTCTCAAATGAGACAAAATGTAGAAGAATGAAGTCAATGAGACATTTTGTATGTGAAATTGGGTTAAAATCGTGGGCGAAACAAGGATAATGAAGATTTTGTAAATAAGGGGTTTAAGTCCAGGAATCCTAAAACATATGAGTTTTATATTTGCAAACAAATTAGGCATTTGAAAGAGAGATTGTCCAAACAGAAAGCAAGATTTGTTCAATTTTGTAAATGTGATTCAAACCGATGATTCTGATAATAAAGCAAATATATTGTGTGTTTCATCCAACAAATGCACATATGCGTGAATTTTTGACTCTGCTTGTTCTTATCACATGAAGTTGCATAGGAAACAATTCACTACATTTAGATCATATAATTTAAGATTTGTTAAACTATTTGATGATAAATTACGTACTATCACTGAAATGGGTAAAAATTAAATTATCACGAACAATTGTAGTGTTTGAACGTTAAAAGTTAAATATATTCTAGAATTGAGAAACAACTTAATATTCCTAAATATTCTTCAGGCAAATGGTTTCTTCTATATATTCGATGAAAAATATATCATTTGCAAATTGAAAATGCCAGAATTCTTATAAGTTGAACCCAAAATAAACCTTTTTAAAAGACTCACTTCACCTACTTTTCTCATAAGGCCAGACAGACCTAACCACATGAACAAAAAGAAGCATAATCAATGTGTTGTTTTTCTTAAGACATTTTTTAAATGTCCGTCAATGTTAGAAAGTCTTAGAAGCATTTAAACAAAGAGTACATATATGCAAGCAAGTTTATTTTACATATATTCAAGTAACTATTATGTAGACATTTATGTCTCGATACTTTAAGAAATAATAAATCATCTAAACATGGCAACATAGTTTATGATTAATCACAAGTATATTCTCTTCACATAAATCTTAAAAAATATGAAGTAAATGCTATTCATTTGACTTTACATAACCAACACCAAAATGCAACAAGAACCACCAACATTAAGGTTTTTATTTTTTGAAAAGAGTAAGGTAAATCCTAAACCTCACACATTGACATCATGGTATATCACATATCCAACAAAAAATGTCGGTGTCACTGCGCCTCCCATATCATGAAATGCCAACCATTCATTCAATATTCAATGTGAAATGAAAAGACAATAGTTACGGCAAAACCACACATTTCATCACCAAATATGGACCCTAAATGCTTAAATTACGTCTACTTAACACATAGACTTTTTGTACACACATGCTTCCCTAATTAACACTCAACTTTTATAACCCACTTTTCTTCCCTACCTACCATCTACTTCCATAAATATTCAACAAAATGTTACCCTACTAATTTATCATTTTTCTTTATATACATATCAAAGGTGAATGCATTAACAAATAAAAAAGCTAATCTAGCTAGCTTTTATTTTTTAACTTGGTGACCAAATTAAATTATTACAAATCTATACATTGACTAAGAAAAGAAATTCATACATTCTTTCATGTTATTGTTGCTTCTTGTGTGAGCATGTGCACTTTGCTTGACAATCTTGAAGCTTCTATATAAGTGTGTATACATAGATCCAAACATGTCATGTGTGGAAACAAAATTAATTAGATAATTGATAATCCATTATGCAGCACAGACACAGAACACTCTGAATACAATATCGACACTGACACGATAATATCAATAATAATTTAAAAAAATAAATTTTGATATGATTGAGATGTTGCTTTTTGAATTACCTGAGCTTGCTTTTGAAGGTCTTTGATGTAATCCACAGCTAAGTCTAACATATCTGCTGTATTTGTTTGCTGCAAAAATAAAAATGAAACAACATTGTACCTTAAAGCATCTACAAACTTACATAGGTTAAAACCAATCATGAAGCAATGTGTCTTTTGATATGACTCATAGTCATACGAGAGGACCGGTACAATTGTATATATATCATTTGTAACACTGAAACCCTAATTCATTTAAATAATAATATGGAATTTCAGGTGCTCTATATAGTCGCAGACATAGACACATTTGACTGAACTGCGTAAACAAATATTGTGTCGAATACCTTATCCATGTTTGGGACGAGATCTTGTAGCTTCCTCATTCGTTCACTAATTTTAGTCCTTCTAACCTGAAGATATATACGGAAAATAATTCATCTGGCTCAAATGGTTAATGAACTTAAGTTAAAACCGAATTGTTTGTGAAAACCCTAATGTCGATTATGGCTAGAACAATTTTTTTTATCAAATTTTACTTACTTCTTGATAAGATAAAAAATAAATATAATCTTAAACCAATAATCCATACCCTTTCTGCTATGCTTCTTGGGTGAGTAGCACAACCGCGCTTAGCGCGAATTTTCATCGGAACAGAATCCGAGAAATGCAGAAACTTCTCAATAGCTGCCATTTCAGATGAAGTATTTGGCATACTCAACTGATGAGCCAATGGAGAAGATGAATGTCCTCCTCCTGTTTCATTCTAATCAACCACAACAAAAATCACGTCAAATTATCGTGCAATCTCATATTAACGGCCGAGATCATCTAATTCGCGAAAAACTTCTTCAAAATAATCAAATCTTAAACCATGTTACATAGTAATCTACCTGAATTGCAGCCGCATTAAAACCTGCAGAAAATTGTTGTTTCGAATCACTATCTCTAAATCTTTTCAAACTACCAACATTTTCAGACATCATTTCGGTATCATCCCAAGTATCAACAACCTGATAATCCGCAATATAATCGTTTCCGTGACTTTCACCAAAAACTTCACTTTCTAAATTACTTTCTTCATTGCATTTGTCCCCAACTTCAGCTATTGTTGACATTATCCCAGATGAATAGTTCGCCGAATTCTTCAAACTCCTTCCGGTAGAAAATTTTGCATCTTTCATAGAACTATTAACACCTCCTAAATTTCCCATTCCTCTCGTACTAACATACCCTGCCAAAAATAAATCTTAATAACACAGACACACATTTCTTTTTTATATATATAATATAATGCCAAACATAAAGGTAAATATTAAAAAATAAATGCAACCCTAAAGAGATCTTAAAGATATAGCATCATAAATCCCCTGGGAATAAAATTAAAAAATTACCATTTTTTTCTATGAAAAATAATTAAAAATGATTAATAAATTAGAAATTGAACATACCATTTTCAATGTTGATTTGAGAAAATAATCCAGCTGGTGAACTACTGTGTCTAATAAGATTAGAATTATTTCCAGCATGACTCTTCATCTCCTGTAACCTATTAACTTCCATTGAAAAACTTGCATCCAAACCAGAAACAACATTCTGGTTTGGCAAAGGTGGCATCACTGAGGTTTGATAAAAACCATGAGAAGAAACAGGATGATGATGATGATGATGAATCATGTGTTCATGTTCTTGTTCTTGTTGTTGTTGTTCATGTTGTTGGTTAATGTTAACATTAAGAATCTCTTCTTCTTCTTTAACCGTAGATTCAACAGAGATTTTTGGAGTGAGTAAATCTTCTTCTGAACCTAAACTGTTCATAAACCTTGAAAAAACTCGCTCTGTTTCTGGACTTGAAGGTCGATTGAAAACATGCTCGTAGAATTCTTTGTCAATGATGTTGTTGAAATATGAACTTGGTGCTGAACGATACCGAGTTAAACCTGAAGGATTAACCTGTGGTTGTTGCTGCTGATGAAGATCTGACTCCATAGATTTCTACTCGAATTGAATTTTTCTTCTCTCAAAAACTAAACTTTCTTTGACCCTTTTTTCAGATCTATAAGAAGAAGAAAATGATTCAGTTGTTTATGGAGTTTGAAGTTTGAATTGAAGTGTGATGTATGTTGAGTGCATAAGAAACAGGACAAAACAGAGGAATGGAAAATGAAGAAAAATATATATAAAAAATTATGAATATTTATTTTATTAGTTATAGAGTGAAGATTAAGGGAAGATAATAATTTAATTAATTAATAAATTTAAAAAAAAATAAAATGTATAAAGAGAAGAAGAAGGAGAACAAGAAGAACACGAACCTCTGTTTGAAAAACAGAACACTATTGATTTTGTGTAATGTTGTTGTTGTTGTGGTTTGAGTGGTGGAGATGCTTTTAGCTGTAATGTGTTGTTGGAAAGAGAAAGAAAGAAAGAAATGAAATTAGTGTGTAGCCAATGGAAAGTGAAAAACATGGTTGAAGGGATTTGGTGTAATAAATATTACAAAAATGTCCTTGATTTTGGGAACAGAGTGAGGGTGACACGTGAGGAGTTGACAGGGGAGAAAAGGGGAAAAGGATGATATAGTTTTGGGGAAAGCAATGTAGGTTTTGATAAAATTGGAAGGATACCAGGTGAAGTGGACTTTATTATTGGCTACACAGCTGCATCACATACACTAGAAAAAACTAAGATTTTACTACATCAGTAAAAAAAGTACTCTGTTCTGTCACTTTGTTATTGGGTGAAATTATATTGTTTTAAAGGTACATTAGAAAATAAAGTTAGGTATTGGTTATACTCTCATGACCTACAAAGTTTAGCCATGTTCACTTATTTATGTGAGTAGTGCGTTAATCCCCCTTAGTAGATGGTCATGATGTCCTACATTCAACTTAGTGTTTCTATTTTGCATATCATATGTTGATTTTATCCCAACCTTTGTCATTTTTTATTAATGGCATTATCAACATGCAATAGGATCATAATGCCTACTTGCAAGGTTCTACTAAATTTGGGTCGAAAATGAAATCCCTGTATAAACCCTATTAGACTTAAGAAAGATTTGGATGACTCGTGTTCAATTATGTTTATATATGTTTGACTTATTATAAATTAAAGGGAGTTTGCATGTCTACGAGGTATAAACAAATTTCTTAATGTGTTATATTATCAATTAATCATAGATTTTGTATAATGATATAACATATTATGTTTATATTTGGATGACTCGTGTTCAATTATGTTAATATTTGTTAGACTTATTATAAATTAAAGGGAGTTTCAATATCTTTTAGTTGTAAGCAAATTCCTTAATGCGTTATATTATCAATTAATCATAGATTTTGTATAATGATATAACATAATCAATAATTATTACACCTAAATCAGATCATCATTGTGCCATAAAATAGAAAAATAGTTGTTAAAAAAACCTACTCAGGCTTATGAATGGTCAAAACCTCCCTTATTTTTTTGTCAATTCAATTATCCAACTGTAATTTTGACTTCCTAACTACTTACGTTAGTGCATTCTCTTATCATTGGATGGTTTTCCATACAAATAATCATGAGTCAGATGGCTCTACTATCCATTTTTGTTATCTATTTTCTTTTGATCATTGTTTGTTATCTTAATTTGCATGGATCATTATCCAATTTTTAAGCCTTATGTTAGGAATGATAATACTCTCACTTCTAAGAAAGATATTTTCTTTTAGGGATCCGAATCTTCAAACATCTTTCTATAGGTTCCTTTTCCCTTGTAGATAAGGAACCCGGTAGGGACAAGGAGGCAACATCATGGCTTCTAATGCAAATGAATGATTCAAAATCTTACATTAAAAGACTTCTAGGAACCCAATCGTGAAATTATATCGTCCATTTACTCTCACAAAAAATGAAGTTGATTTTTCTTAGTTAATTGATTATTTGTTCTCTTATATCAATTCAAGAGAAGTCTCATTGCTCGTGCATTTGAGATATTTTTAAAGGTGAGAAAAATACACAAGAAATGGGGGATTGAATTGTGTTTGACAAATCATTTCTACTTTTGAACCAGAGTTTCAATCCTAAACCAAAGTTCGGAAAAAGATAACAAGTGCAACAGATGGTGTAACAGTGGTAAATAAAAAGGGCAAAAAACACACAACAATTATATCGGTTTCTCTCTAAATGATAGTAGTCCATCATAATCAAACAGATTACAACTGCTTATACCTTCAAGTATAAGACTTTCTCCTACTCATACATATAACCTTATAAGACTTCCTTACTTAATCAACACTTGATCAAGACTTCCCTACTTAGATCCTTAGATCCTAAGACTTTCCTTGATTAAACCTTTCAGGTTTAAGACTTCCTTGCTTATACCCTCGGGTACAAGGCTTCCTGCTTAGACCTGTAGTCCAAGATTTCCTGCTCAGATTCCTCAAATCCAAGACTTCAATTCCCAAGCCCAAGGTAATAGACTTTTATCTAAGTTGGGTGTTTAGAGAAGGAATAACTTACAACAATACTTGACTAACAATCAGATGCGTTCAAATATAATAGAACACATTTTAACACTAATAATTCTTAAGATATACAAGAATAAGAACTTTTAACATATTACCTTCTCTTGAGTTGATATGAATGTAGTGCGTGTATATTTCAGTTGTAGTTACAATATTGTTTTCTTGGTTGATCTTCCATTCTTCTTCTCCTTTTATAGGTGAAGAAATAGAGTCGTTGAAGCATCCTCGGCGGTTATAATCAGATCAAATATTTTAGTACAGCTTCTTTTTCAATAAAATAGGTGTTAGAACTCGTAGACAAAGAATTATCCATTGAACTAGGCCTTTGTCTTGAGCATTCTTCTATGAAACAAGTATAACACAATCTTTTGAAGATAATGTCAACAATTCTCGAGTCATGTGATTATAGAGCTTGAGTTGACCCTACTTAGTTTCAGAGGGAAGGTATAACACGTTTTTTATTCTAAAATGTACTAACAATAACTTTCTGATCAAAATCTATCACAAGTACATAATCAGAACCGAACCATAGCTTATTTCGTGTCAGAACCAATTTCATCATGTAAATATAATTATGTACACATGAACTAGTTAGTTAGAAATCCTAATTGTTTTTCAAATACTTTGTTATCATCAAAACTTCAGAGGATACATGGTATGAACCAAATTTGTTTCAACAATCTCCCTTGTTTTATAATGGCAACCTTAAGTATTTTAAAACAATCGGTTGTAGATTAATTACTCAACAACTTTCAAGGTCTGAGGTTTGTAAGCTCCCCATGTGTCAAATAATTTTAGAGGTGAGGTTTGTAAGCTCCCCTTGAGTCATATTTATGAAGACTAAGAGGTGAGGTTTATAAGCTCCCCCTATATAGAATAATTAATTCCACTCCAAGAGGCGAGGTTTGTAAGCTCCCCTATATAGGATAACTAAATGCACTTTAAGATTAATCTAGAAGAATACTTAATACATTCCCCCCCCCCCCCTTTGTCATCAACAAAAAGACAGAAGAAAAAGAAACTTCAACGATTAATATTGGTTTCTGAACAATCAAAGTTGAACACTAGTCAGGAACAAGCTTGTCAATTAACTCGGCTTGTTGCAGATGAGCAACAATACCTTGTTGAATAAGAATCATAGAAAGAACCCTACCAAAAGGAATGAGAAAATATAATTCCTCACGAGATGCAAGTGTCATACCCCAAATTTTACCCTTATATTTCATCATCATTTACATAACATCCAACATATCCTAAATGTGGCATTCATGCATAGTTAACCTTCAAAATTACAAAAATATGTCTTGTACTTGCCTTATTTGTGAATTAGGGTTTGTATCAAGAAAATCAAGAGGGTCTTTATTTAATCACTCAAAGTTTTGGATTGATCATAAATATATCAAGTTTTTGTGATAAATATTTTCCCTACATCAACAATCAAGTGTATTATGACCTCATTACAAGCTCATCAAGTTTCAAATTCATCAGATACACAAATTAGGGTTTCTCAACCCAATTTAACAACACCTTTTATTTTTTACCAAGACATGGTCTCAAGCCTTGAGACATTTTTCAAGATGTTAAAATACACCTTTGGAGTCCATCCATACTGTTCAAGAAGTTCAGGGATTGATTTCATTGAAAATAAAAAATTTTAAGTCATCTGATACATAGTTCAACTATTGATCAAGGTCAAGTATGAATTTTGATTTCTTTGGTCAAATATGGATCCCCCAAGATGAATTTCATGAAAATATGAGTGATAGTTGAGTTTGATTAAGAAAAATAAAGAGAATTGAGGTTACTTGCAAAAGGGGCAACTATGAAGAATTTGTTAAGTGTTAAAGAATACACTAATCTAGTGCAAACTTCCCAATGCCTTAACTTCCAATCCAAGCAACCATTTTCTTTGCTCAAAGCATAAAAATTGTAGAGGATGTTTCAAGCTTTCCAAAAACTCCAAGAACTCAATTTCATCATACTTGAGCTAGGAGTTTTGAAGAGATGAAGTTGATGCTCAAAGCTTGGATTTTAGGTCATGTTCATGCCAAATTCTTGATGGAAAACCAATTCCAAAGTGCATAATCTTGCTTTGCATTCCACTTTTCTTGCAAATCTCCCTTAAATCGAATAAGTACACAAGCTTGTGATGCATTATCCAAGTAGTTAAGGCTTTATTTCAAAAATCATTCACTTAGGGCATAAAGATCGCACTTCCATTTTGATAAAGCCACTTTAATCACAAAGTCAACTTGTATGGAGCTTTGTGATTGTTTCTTATGCACTTGAAATTTAGTGATCAGAAGCAGCCTCTATAAAGTTCAACAACTTTTTACATGCATTGTACCTTTGCATTGAAACTCCAAATTTCATGAAACTACCATTTAGTTTCCAACCAAACCAAAACTCCCAAAATTGTGCAATTTGATCAAGCCTCGTTCCAAAATATTTTTATATAAATAGAGAGCCTCTAACAAGTTATTTCCATGCAAGAAACACCACAGAAAGCTCTCCAAACACCTCTTGCATTTTGTAAACCATCCAACCAAAAACTTCATAAATACCATTTAGAACTTGTTTGAATCATTAAACAAGTATTGGAATATCAAGAAAACCACCTTTCATCTTCATTTACTTATTTTGCATGAAGGATCGAGTTAAGGTTTTGAAGTTGCTTCCAACCAATCTAATCACTCAAACACTTTCTCTAAGGATCAACAAGGCTAAGGAGATTGTCATCTTGCTTCTGCAACTACTTGAAGAGGTATTGGACCTTGCTCTAATAAATAAGCTTTTGAAACTCAGTGTACATGCATCATTAGTAGTTCATTTGTGAAGCAAAAATGTAGTTATCATTGTGCCTGGTGTAAGTTTTTAACAGTTTCATCGGAAAGAGAGTTTCAGAAACAATTGTCTATCAAGTAATATTTCAAAAAGCTTTAAATATCAGAGTATAAGACAAATATCCTTATTTTATCAGAACTCAAGATTAGTCTAATTGTTAATTCAAAGCACATATCGTAGAATTAAACTTTTTACTTTCTTTTTAAATAATAAAGCAAAAAAGGATGAAAAAGATTCAACAAACTCTATACAATGCTTATAGACCATACTTTGAGAAATTTCATATTTAATGAAAAATTCCAACTTAGTGCTATCAGAATCCAAGTTTTCTTCTGATACTGCATTCAGACGATAAACATTCTTCATCAACAAAGACCACGTATAGATTTTTCTTAATAAAATCAAATCTTGTAATCACTAAGGGTTTTGTAAATATATTATTCCATTGATGGCCAATATCAATAAACATAATATCTATTATACCCTTCTGAACATAATCCTTAATAAAATGATGTTTGATTCCAATATGCTTAGTTCTAGAATGTTGAATCAGATTCTTTGTTAGACAGATAACAGCAGTGTTATCACACATGATAGGAATATTGTTTCCAAAAATTTGATAATCTTCAAGCTAATACTTCATTCATAGTAGTTGAGTGTAAAAAGTAGCAACTGAAATATATTTTGCTTCTGTTGTAGACTGAGCAATAGTTGTTTGTCTTTTGCTAGCCCAAGATATAAGGTTTTCACCTAAGAATTGACAGATTCCACTTGTGGATTTCCTCTCAATTCTATCTCCGACGTAGTCAATGTCACAAAATCCAACTAGCTTGTGAGGATTTCTTATAAAGAAGTCCAAGATTGGTTATTCCTTTCAAATATCTAAATATTCTCTTAACAACTGTTAAATGAGTTTCTCTAGGACCTGATTGGAATCTTGCACACAAACATACACTAAATAAAATATCTAGTTTGAAAGTAGTGAGATAGAGTAAAGAACCTATCATACCTCAATATTTAGTTGGATCCACTTTGGCATTGCATTCTTCACCATTCAGATTGTAGGTTTGATGAATAGGAGTTTACATGACTTTGCATTCATCAATATTGAACTTCTTCAATATCTCTCTTATGTACTTTGATTGATGAATATATATATACCTTCTTCCTTCTAATTAATTTGAATTCCAAGAAAGTATTTTAATTCACCCATCATGCTCATCTCAAATTTAACATGCATAATCTTTGAAAATTCTTGAGAAAGAGATGCATTAGTGGAACCAAAAAAATTGTCATCAACATAAATATGAACAATCACGATTTCTTCTTCTACGGTTTTCCTAAATAGTGTAGTGTCAACCTTTCCTTTAGAGAAACCATTCTCAAGCAGAAAATTACTCAGTCTCTCATACGATGTTTTATTTAGAATTGGTCTAATATAGATTATGTTCTGAATATAATAAACAATATTAATAGCTTTTGCCCACAAGTACTTAAGAAGTTTGTTTTCATGTATCATAGTTCCTGCCATTTTCTTCAATCGAAGCTTTATGTTTCCAAAAAAATTGTCTGGAGTTATTTTCAACCTTAGTTACTGAATTAGTCTTAGCTTGTGATTTTAGATGTTTTGAATACTTAAGTAACCAAGGCTTCTGAAATACCAGGTTCTGATATTACAATTCCCTTCAATTTTTTATCAATAGGTTCAATTAGATTCATAGCTTTTATATTATTAACAACAAGAACAAAATAGTTACTTAACAGTATCTAAGTAATGTTGGAGGAGCAAGAATTTGGGGGCACTTTATACAATGACACATTAGAACTAGAACAATCTTCATTATACCACAAACCTTCTCAATTATGTTTTCTAACTCCATACATAATAGATGCAAGTTTAGTTCTATCAATGTCAGATGTAATGAATATATGAAATGTCAAATCATGCTTACCTAAGAAGGAACATTCATTTTGAGACCCGTGTTAGGTGACACGGGCAGCCCATGTTGGCCTCGGGTTTTTGGCCTATGGAGAGTTTTCCCACACCATTTTTAATGTTTCCTAATGTGTTGGTCCATTCCTTCATGTTAGGAATATAGTTGATGTATTTTGATCATGGTGAGACCAAATAATGAATATGTCATCATGAATATGGTAATTGTCTTTAAGGTATCATATGAACAACTAATGTGAAATGTGACTACTTGTGTAAGTCTAGATTTGAAATGAGTTACTGATTTGATAAGGAGTTTACATGAATCAATTTATCAACGTTGAAGACTTAGCCAATGCCTCGGTACATGTATAGAAGTTAACTGGTTAAAGATAAGATCGATGTAAGTCTGTTGTTGATACAAACTAATAGAGTGACAAGAACAATTGTGTTAATTCCAAGAGGTTCGTAAGAAGTGGTGTTAGCCTTAATAGATGGTGTTAATATTGATTCGATTAGGTTTTTAAGAACTGGTGTTATCCTAAACCGGTGGTGTTAATATTGATTTGTTTAGGTTCGTAAGAACCAATGTTATACTTAAATAGCGGTCTTAGAATTAGTGTGGGAGGTCAGGGTACATATTTTTATTTAATTAAAGCATCATGCATCATGTATTTCAGAGTTAGGTTAGGACTTCAGTCTGATGTTATGATTTTGGTCCGAAATTTTTAGGATTTCAGTAAAATAACTATGAATCTGGTGATGGCACCACATGCATGGGAGTATAGGATATTAGCATTGGATATTTAACTTGTACATGTTATGTGACACTACATGAATTAAGATTGTTTGTGATTATTGTGTTAAGAAATGTTATCCTTGATGTTATTATAGCGTTTATTATATAGAATGTATGCTCACCCTTTTTTGTTTCCATGTTCCTGTATATGTATCTTTGTACATATGTTTCTCCGATCGATACTAAGGAGTGAGTATTATTGGCTGTTTTTGGAAGACGGTGTATATGACCATTTTCATTGCCTACTTTCATGTTTCACCAGACCTTAAATCGACCATTAGTTGTTTTTAGAATAAATAGCTCTAATATTGGAGAATTCCTTTCTTTTATCATGAAGATAGAGAAAAATCATGTGATTATATCACAAAATGGATATCTTTTAGACCTAGATTGGTTGGTCTCAAAGTGGCAACTGGATCATTTATTTATTATATGTGTCTTGCTGATGACCTATAACAAATACAAACCCTCACAAAAGTAATAGATTATTTATAAATAACTAAAATAAAAAATCTAATTAGATACCTAATGGCGGGAATTCACCTTTAAGAAGTAAACAAAATGGATGTCATTAGTTCGAACTTGTGCTCCTCAATGTGATGTCTTTGCACAACTACCAATTGAGCTAACTTAAGGAAACTATTATGTTAATTGTTGAAGTATGCCTTAAAATTCTAAGTGATGAAGAGAAAGGAAATATATTTCAAGATTGTAAAAAATCAGGAAGCCCAGAAGCAACAAGAATGTTTGGTTCTGGCGGTTTGCGGATATCGGGTTTCGTCGGTTCAGTTTGCGGATCTGTCAATTAATGTTAGAATGTTGGATATATGTATTATATTAATTTAAAAAAGTCTAAATTAATATAAAAGATGTTTAAAATATTTATAATAATTTATTCTAATAATTAATATATTTTATTTTGGATTTTGTTATGAATCTGTTGGGTTTCAATAAATATAAATATATATATATTTTATATTATTATTATTATAGTCTGACAATTTAAAATTTTATAACAATAGGAAACATAATGATTTAGGAATTTCAAGAGAAAATTTAGAAAGACAAGGGTTTTTGGCAAACTTTTGGAAGAGGATTGAAAATTATTTTTAAATATCTTAGATTTACGTGATTTATATATTAAGAATTTGAGAAATTAAAAAACACATAAGTAAAAATAGAAGTTTGTTATTGAAAACTTTGAAGGCTATATATTAAGAATTTGAGAAATTAAAAAACACATAAGTAAAAAATAGAAGTTTGAAGTTTCTTATTGGAAACTTTGAAGGCTATTTTGAAGTATAAAGAATCAGAGAGTTTCTTTCTTCTTCCAACATAAGGGTGAGAATAGGACAGATTAACTAGACTTAAAGTCTAGCCTATGTAGGCTAAGATCAGGTCAGATATTTCTTTTAAAAAAAAACTATATTTTCTTATAAGCCTACTTAGTTAAATACGTTAGACATCAAATTATATAAAAATCTTATAATCCTATCAGACCGACTTATTTATTAAATTATTAATAAATTTATTATTTTTATATTGTATTTTATTATTTATATTAAAAAACAAGAGTAAAATTTAGTTATATTTAAGAACTTATGAAAATAAGTCGAAAAAAATCATATTAATAATGTTATAAAGTGTTTTCATAAGTTTTCATTATACCTTTGATTATCTAATTTATTAAGAAGATAAGTCAATGGAAACAAACATTAGTCTCATTATAATCTTTGATTCTATAATCTATTTAAATATTTAATGAATTTCTTATTTACACATACTTAAATATATAGATTTTTTAAGTAGGCTAATAGGTAAATTAGACATTCGAAAAGGTCAGACTCAGACCAAAACATAAATCTTTGATAGACTACACGTCAAACTTAAACTTGTAATTTATTAGAATGACAAACTCAGACTTGACAAAATCTAACTCGATCCAATTTATTATTAACCCTACTCAAATGCAGATCATCTTTATCTTGTTTTATTTTCTTCTGTTAAATTGATTGTTTATTAGTTATTATTGTTGAATTATTTTCTTCTGTTAAATTGATTGTTTATTAGTTATTATTGTTGAAGGTTATTTATTTTGATTACTTTTTGTTTTTCACATATCATATTTCTTGATGTGAATTGAAGCTTATCATTTCCACAACATTAACAATTGAAAAACACACTTCAAATAAAAAACTACTATTTAAAGTATGATTAAAAAACAATGAATCTTTCCGTCATATGAATAAAATATGAAGAAAAAAAATTAAAAAAATGACGGATGTGATATTTTACTAATTTTCAATTAGTAAAAAAACAAAACCAATAGAGTAACGACAACAACTATCCCATTATATTGGGGAGGGAAGCAAGCAGCTGTCATTTTCATTATTTAATTAATTATTCTTTCAGTCAATTATTATTTAATATATACTTATACGACCTGTTTATCTTGTAACCAAAAATAAAATAAAATACAACCTGTTTATCTTATATGTGACCTACTTATTAGATAATTTAAATAATTTACTTATTAGCACCTCACTCTCTGCGTCATTGGCCTTACTTAAATAATTTAAATAATCAAGTATAATGGTTTATTTGTTAAAATCTTTTCTTAATTTAAATAATAAAAGCAGAATTTAAAATGGTGAGTTTCTATAAAATTAAGTTAAGATAGGAACGTGATGGGTGCGATTAATGCGGGGGCAACGAGTTTACAGCCTATTACAGATTATGATTGTGATTTACATGATTAATTATTGGATCTTGTTCACACTTCACTTTTATGCTAAAAAGACAAAATTCTTTCACTGAGTGGTTGTGGGAGTGATGAGACTAAAGTGCCTTTTAGATAACATAATCTATTTCAACAATTGTACCTATATAGATCTTGGAAATTATTTGCTAGTACTAGTTTTCTAAAATAGGGGTTGGCTCTAATTATTAGGAGACATCTCATGCTATATTATAACAGATCATATGGTTTGATTCTTCTCATGATATTACTACAAATCATAAGTTTTTGTTTTTATTTACAGTAAGGTCTATATGGTGTTAGAATGTAATTTAAATTTACAGTAAGGTCTATATGGTGTTAGAATGTAATTTAAATTTAAATTCAAATTCGGTTTCATTTAGAGTTAATTTAGTTTAACATTTAGATTGCATTTAGTTTGAAGCTTAAAGCTAAAGTATAGTTTAGTTTGAAGTAAAAAATTATAATTAACCAATAGTTAGTTGGTTTAATGGTGATTGGTGTTAGACTTGGTAGGGAAAACTACAGTTCGATCTCCCGTAACTGTAATCAGGAGATTGAAATCATTTGATATCAGACTGACCCCCGAACCAGATTAGGCGGTCCAGTGGACCGTATATTGGTGGTAAAAGAAAAAATAATAATAACATGTAATCAATTTTGTTTTGGAAGCTTCTAGTCTTTGTGGAAATACTTGGAATCGATAAATGATTCAAATGTTTGTGTTGTTTGGCGCTTAAGATGTTCTTGACCGCGTCAATGATGGTTATGAAGGTGAAAAAAGTGCACAAGAAGGGAGGTTGAATTGTGTTTTGTTTTCTTAGTTTGCATCTGATCAGAGTTCAGAATCTAAACCGGTGTTCAGATTCTAGTTAATTCTTAGCAGCAAAATGTTAACAAAAGCAAATAAATAATAGTAGAAGACACAAAGATTTATATTGGTTCCTGCCAAACTAAGAGTAGTCCAGTCCCCTTACTTCACAAGAGATTTTCACTTTAATCAAATTATGATTACAATCACTTATGCATTCTACACAAGACTTTCACAATTGCTCTGACCCAAAGTCCAAAACTTCTTGCTCAAGCTCCTCACTCGAGACTTCCTGCTCAAGTTCCACGAACCTTAGAATTCATTGCTCGTACGCACCGTCCAAGACTTCCTGCTTAAGTCCCTCATACTCAAGACTTATACTCAGACCCTTAGCCCGAGACTTCCTTGCTTGAACCCCTCAGGTTAGAGAATTATAATAAAGTCCCACGGATCTAAGACTTTTGTTCACACCTCTCAGGCTGAGACTTCTGTTCCAACCCCTTAGGGCGAGACTTCCTTACTTAGGCCGCAACCCAAAACTTCTGCTCAATCAATCCACTTGATTAAGACTTGCATTGCTCAAACATATAGCAAGAGACTTGTGTGGCTCAAGCATATTGTCTCAAGACTTCCTTGCTTAAGTCCCAATGAATTAAGACTTTTGCTCAATCAACCTAGTTGATTAAGACTTTCTTAGCTTAAGCACATAACAAGAGACTAATGTGGCTCAAGCATCTTGCCTCGAGTCTTGATCTAAACTGCTAAATAAGTTCAGCAGATTAGAGAATAATGTGTACTTGATAGAAATATCATAGGTACAGGAAATCACTGTAACAAAGACCGAAAGCTCTTAAGATTTCTAAGATATTTAATGTGTAAGAAATCTTAATGTTTTTACAATTACAACCTACAACAGAAAATCTACATATTCAATATAGTTGATAATTGTTGATCTTGTTAATCCTTCTTCTGGTTAATCCATCTTAAATATTTAGCTTGAACCTTCAGCCATATTTATGGCCTTTGCAGAAACTAGTCGTTGGAAGAGATAACTTGATCAGAGTCTTTGCTTTTACTCTATAATACAAGAGACGTTGAAGATATATACACCAAAAGATCTTGATCCAATGTATAACACGTTTAACCGATTGAGTCTTAAAAGGATCATGTACTAATAAGGCCGTAGAGAGTAGATATTTGTAAAGCATGCCAACCTTTCTTTAGCCCTGTGATTTTAGACTCTAGTTGACAAAATGATTTGACAATGCAACTTGCTTTCTGGAGTACGAAAAACTTCATCTTTATCATAACATCTAAGTACCAAAAGCCAATTTACATTCATTATGTGTAGAGAAAATTGTGTTGCTTCATCTGATGCTGAGACATTCAACTTCAGAGTCTATGCTAGAGATCACTTAGCAAGTGTTCTTCAGATTCTGCCACTAAAAGCTAGCAATTCAGCAACTCCCAAGTATGTCATTGTATAACAGATTATGTCTATAAATATTTACAAGTATTAGAACCTGCACACATGTAACACATATCGAATATACAATTGTTCTTTCAATACTTTGTTATCATCAAAACCCAAGGAAAATATGCCATGAACAATCTTGTACTAAGAATCTCTCCCTTTTTTATGATGGCAAACATAAGTATTTAAAGGAAAATGTTGGGCAGTTATAATTTTCTCCGCAACATCGGTGTATGAGGTTTGTAAGCTCCCCCTGAGTCTAATATTCCAAAGCTAAGTTATGTAGACCTTACACCAAATACTACTTTCAAGAAAAAGTAATTCAGTTTTCTTAGTAACATCAAGGTCTGAGGTTTGTAAGCTCCCCATGAGTTTAACAGTTCCAAGGTTGAGGTTTGTAAGCTCCCACTTAGTTTCATATTTAAGAAAACCAAAAATAATATTTTAACTTCCTTTGGAAACATCATAATACGAGGTTTGCATGCTTATTCTAAGACTGATAGGTTAAGGCTAAAGTTTGTAAGCCCCTCATTAGTTTTATGTACAAGAAAGTTAAAATGTGTCACTCGGGCAAGATAACCATAATAACTGAAATTTAAATAACAAAATTATAAATGACCAGTATGTACAACTAAATAGGTACTCAATGGATTTAGTTTTAATTAAATACTTATCATCATTTCTCCCTTTTTGTCACATTTTATAGAAAATAAAAGAGAAGAAGAAAAGAATTACACTCATAAATGCACAACAGGAAATCATTATAGGACCAGTTTCCAAGAGTGAAAAACGATCAAGTAACAATGGGTCATTAAGGATTTTATAGTGCATGATTTAAAATTGTAGTGGTTGTTACTGTTCCAAGAATCAAGCAAGGATTTAAATTAGTCGTTTAGTATACCCACAAGTCATTATAAAAGCAACCAACACCTAGTCATTTTCATCAACATCTACTTAAAATAATGAATACATCAGCTGAGATTCATAAGTCTTCTGTCGTGACAGAAATCTCTGAGAGCTCTACAAGACAGAAAGTCCAAAACCTACATAAATGTGTTGTTTCTAAATCATCAACATCTGGTTTTGTGCCCTCAACAAAACTTACTTCTGACAAGGCTACGTCGACACTTTCAAAATAACCTATAGGGGTAAGTCCATCAAAAGTTGCGATGAAGCAAAAAAGGAGGAATATGAAGAGGTCAAAGAGAAGAAGATGGTTCAATAAGATGTTTTACCATTCAATCCCAGAGGTAGAAGAAGAAGAAGCTGATGACGATGAACTAGATATAAATTATGACAATTGTTATTATCACAAGGATCAAGATGACTTAGATTGAGATCTACTATAAGATCATACAGTTCCTTATGAAAAATATTTTGCAATCCTTCTACTTTAATCAATGAAATACTGCTTTGACCAATTTATTGCATGCAAATAATTTCAATAATTTCCCTTTTGATTTTCTGATAGTCATAAATGAAGTAAAACTGAAACCAGAAGTAACAGTCAAACATGTTAAGTATAATATTCATAGTTGTTAAAGAATCTTTAATAGGTTAGACTGTTAGGTAACATTTCCAAGAGTTATCTTTAAAATATTGATTTGACTTAATCAATATTAAAATAGTATATACTCAAGATATCATATACTTAAAATAGCAGACTTACTTTCATAACCACTTAATCCTCAGAACACAAAGATGTATAAGCAAAACAAATCTGGTTTCCAAAGAGAGATTAGAAATACCACTATACTGAATGCAACAACTCCGAAAAACAAAAGCAAAGCAATAGCTGAAGGATCTACTAGCAAGCATATGACTTCGGAAGTGCACACCTGTATAACATCCTTTATGAAGAAACATAGAAGAAGAACTTCTGGATCCCAACGTAGAAATCAACTAAAAAATGAGGCTGTGGAGTTTGCCAAGGAAGAATAACAAGATTACCTTAGGGAATACCTTAGGGCCAATCCAACATACTAGAATGTCTAAATAATTTGTAATATCATCCATTTTATTAATGATAACAGTTGCACACATTGAGTTATTACTCCCATTACTTTTAATTATTTTGAACAATAAATATATATCTAACGGGTTAAAGTGCACAACAACATGAACAAAATTTGAATTAATAATAATATTGCTTAATACAAAGGATCTAACAATTACAAGGCATAACTATGCAAAAATCTAACATCATAATCTTTCATAGATAGCTTCAAACTTGTCTCTTCAGATTTTAGGCGAATCAACCTCTAAACTTATGATAACC
Organism: Lathyrus aphaca; assembly: GCA_963966055.1. Lineage (NCBI taxonomy): Eukaryota > Viridiplantae > Streptophyta > Magnoliopsida > Fabales > Fabaceae > Lathyrus > Lathyrus aphaca. The sequence continues at coordinate 719,917,184 of OZ014519.1, read as the reverse complement.
CCTGGTTGAACAAGTAATTCAAAACTAACCCGTCCATAAAAAATGAAGAAAATATTTTCTTTTTGAAAGGAAAATAGAGTCCTCTTTAAATAGTCAGACATAACTTGAGGAAAATCAATCTGCAAGTCTGAATTGAGAAGTAGAAGTAGATCTTTTTCAATAGGGTCCCCGAGGTCTAAATCCTTATCCTTAGGAAGTAAGTTTGAATTTAGAATCTGATTCCAAACAACTGCACTAGGACAAAGATTTGATACCACTGATGTTTTAGATGGATCTACAGAGATACGCCAAGTAAGAATATAGTGTTCCCAAACAAGAGCTCCTGAGATTTCTCCAATATCCTCACAATTGATCACATTAGAAATCGCTTTAGAGTTTATTGTTATAGAAACGCCAATTACTTTAGAAATAATAGCACACTCAGAATTCAACTCAACAATGAAAGCATTAATCTAAAACTCTTTGAAAAGACTTGGATAAGTGAAACCAAAAAGCATATCAAAGTATCCATTCTAACCTTTTTTAGACACTGTCTTCCAGAAGTTAAAACCTAACTTAAGCAACTCATCAAAATCCATAAACTTTTAAATTGATGACAACTAGTTGATTCAAAGAAGAATTAACTGGAGAACTCATCTCAAGTTTGGTTTGTTCAACACACAACCAAAGAGAAAATAAAAAGAAGAGAACTCAACAAAAATCCTACAAGAATAAGAATCTTGTCAGAAAAAGGAAACAATGATGTTTCACAAGACAAAGGATAGGGACAATAAGTATCTAAAAAGAAAGCATCATTACCCAAAGGTTCATATCCAACAGATTTCTCAAATCCACTAGATGAGTTTCACCTTTATGAAAATGTAAGTATTATAAAAGTTTTTAAAAAACCTTTTACTTAAATTGCTTTATTAGAAGTAAAAAATCCTTTTCTGAATCTCAAAATCTGATAATTCTCAAAAGTTATCATTCATCATAGTCTAGAAGATCTAGACTAAGAGAGAGATATCTTCTTTCTATCATCAACCTCCAAGATTCTATTCAGAACCAACATTTCCTCTTGAAACAAAAGTCATGAGTGATAGATGAATATTGATTTTTTTCCTTTCACAGCTAACATATAGAAGTAAAATCACAAAAAGTGAGGAAAATGTTTCCATAAATATGATCACCATCTAGCTTAATGAAATAATCAGTACAGATAAATAAAACAAAGTTTCTTCTTAAATATTTTTGAAGATCCTTTTACTAAGAGGGCATCTCTAAGAATCTAATAGAAACTTTCTATTTACATCTACACAAATATTTCATTGAATCAAGAGATAATCCAGAAAAGAACAACCATACCCTTTTTCTTGTTACTTTTTCGGTCAGACTCGTATCAGTATTTAAACTTGACCATAGAGTCTGAACACCGCTTTGAGTGGATTCTAATTCAAACGTTGTTAAGCAAATGACTCAACTTCTCTCACCAAACTCAATACCTCTAGCACCTGAGTTTGGGTTATGGGCCATTGTTCCATCAAATGATGTAAACAACCTTTGATAAGTACCATGGAAGATGCCTCTGATCCTTTCTTTAATATCTACATCAAATACATTTAAACAAGGATACTCATATTTTTATGAGACCATACATGCCAGTACCGACAAACTTTTATTTTTCTTGTGCCTCAGTCTAATAGAAAAATTGTAATTCATTCCAGAGTATAAGTCTTGGATGTGCTATGATAAGAACAAAATATTGTTCTAAGCAGAGTCATTGATCTCATTGTCTAGGATTAAATATTTTGACTTTGAAATCGTTGACAAGCATAGAACCAGATGGTGTTAGCTATCACAGATTGGCACAAAAACAAATCAAAGCATTGTCATAGTATTTCTGACAGAACTCAAAGATAAATTGAATACTTCTCATAGAATTATCTTTTAACACAAATTCCATAATGATCTTCAATCAAGGAGCAATAGAGTCTCTTAACATATCACCTTAAAGAGCAGACTCCTTATTATCAAATATTGAATCAAGATAGATTTGGCATAATCTCTTTCTCTTCAATACTTGTTTTTTATTTCAGGACTCAGATGCTTCTTCAAAAGCAGTATTGACTGGCAGAGCTAGATTACTCTTTTATCTGAATCCTGCACTAATGCCAGCTTCAGATGAATATGCAGTGAAAATCTTATGAGATTGGGCTCTGGTAGTGTTTTTCATTTCTTTCAGATATGGGAAATAAATTGAAATACTAATATTTCAAAAGATTATAAAGTTAATCTTCTATTAATAGATGTCACAACCCATTCAACCTATTAAGAAGTTCTTCTGGTAAGAAATATAAATTCCTCATCACCATTCATTCTAAAGAACCAAGATTTATGAAAGGTGATTTGTTGGATAGCTTTTCATCATCTAATTCCATTTCTTTTCTTTGAAGATTGCAAGACGAACCAACAAAACACAATAAATTCAAGTTGTATAACTTCTTGAGTAACTATGACCTCAAGTTTGAATCTGAAGCAATTTTCTCAGAATTTGCTTGGAAAGATTAAATGAAGTGTAACTTGCACTACTACAAAATGCGCATTTAATGACTTCAGGTTTACAACGGATTCGTATCCCACCGTTATAATAGGTTAAAAAATTTGCAACTGATTTATAATGTTAGATTCTACGACGATTAAATTGAAAATCATTGTAATAGAGTCATATTTAACAACAATTGACTTTAAAATCGTTGTAATACATGTTGTGACAAGCATCGATTCTCAGCTAGGGATGTCAATGGGGAGAGGCGGGGTGGGGGACACTTCCCCATCTTTGTCCCCGCCACCAAATGCATTCCCCATCCTCGTCTCCGATCCCCGTCATGGGGGAGTTTCTATACCCATCTCCGTTCCCCTCGGATCCATATTCCCCGCGGGGATCCCCGCGGATTCTACATTTATCCATTAACATTTTTTTTAAATATCTATATTTTCTATAAAAATAAAAAAGTACAAATATTTCACATATTTATTTTGTTATTAAAAATACTAGTATTTCATATTCATATTTTTTTTTTATTAAAATTACTAATGGGACATAAACTAATGCAACTTTTTTTTATAGAAAATACTATAAAATTCAACAACATAAATTATAATACTTTTTAAGTAACAATATGCATAAATAACTACAAAATTCAACAACATAAATATGCTTGAAAAATAAAACTTCAAATAATACATGATAATTTAGTTTTTATACGTCTCACTATTATCTTACAATTTACCAAATTAGAAATATTAAAGTTAGTGAAAACAATCTATTTTTTCCTATAAACAATTACATGAACGAATTTATGAGAATCAAGGAAAAGTAATCTACTTTTTTCTATAAACAATTACACGAACAGATTTACGATAATCAAGGAGAAACAAACTACTTTTTTTCTATAAAAAATTACATGAATAAATTTATGAGAATCAAACCTTATTGATGCGTTCGTAAGAGATGTGAATAATGATAGCACACGATACAGAGAAGACAATGGGCAATCGTGAGGCGCGACAGAGAAGATGGATGAGGAAGCTGAATGGAGGTTTGACGGTAGAAGAAAAAATAAACAAGACTGATAGAAGAAAATGAATGCTTCAACTTTTTTAGGGTATTAATATCTACATTTATCTCTCTTAATGAATACATCAATATTTATTTATTTATTAAAATAAACATAAAGGAAATGACAGAAAAACCTAATGTATAATATAAATTATATATTAAATTAATTATATTAAAATAATAAGCAGGGCGGGGACCCCGCGGAGCAGGGGATATATTCCCCGTCCCCGTCCCCGAAGTGCTATCAGGGGAATTTGTCTCCCATCCCCACCCCCGCGGGATGATATTCCCCATCTTTGGGGCCCCGGACGGGGAAATCCCCACAGGGATCCTCACTAACAGATACAAACTGACATCCCTATTTCCAGCAAGTATATTTTTTCCATTTGTTTAAATTTTAAACATATATTGTATTTCAATTTTTAGTGTTACGGTGACTTTAACCTCAAAACACAACATTCATCTTTGTTTTTCTATTTTTAAGTGAAAGATAATATTTTGATAAAAACTTCTTTAAAATTCATCTTTTTTTTCTTTCTATTTTCAATTAATTCATTTTTTAGTGTTAACCTTTAAACTTCATTTAAAAAAAGCGAAAGAGACATGTATATATATCAAAGAAAACTTCATTATAATTCCAGAAAAGAAGACTACATATATATCATCAATCGTCCGAGCCCATAACAACAAAAGCATCTTCCTAATCAGGGACTCTCTCCTCACTTCCCTCATCAGAATTATATAAAAAATCTCCTATGCTTAATTGTCTTCTTCTTCGGCGTCTTCTTCTTCTTCTTGGCCTTCCTCGCCCTTAAGATCGTATCCCTGAAAACCAAGGATCCAGATGGTGGGTCTTCCTCATCTTGCCGATGACGTTGTTCATTCGCGACCTTGTTTGTGATGTTTGTGTTAGCATTGTCATTTGTTGAACTCATTTTTACGAAGAATGTATAATTAAGAGATATAAACCCGTCTATTTATAGATGAGATTGAAGATGAGAAGTCTTATATTTAGGTGCTTGCAATGATGATAAATTTTAATGGTTGATATTATCGAATGATGTTTTTTGAAGAATGGAGAAAATCATAAATCATTATTATACTTGGGATGAACGTTTCTCTCTTTCGGGAAGAGCAAATGCTATAATATTACAACAGTTTGTTATTATAACCGTTGTGATATATTATGTAAAATTGATTAAAAAAATTGTTGCCATGAATCGAACTTTGTATCATATAAAAGGGGTATCGCTACAGTTCTTATGTTTAATCGTTGTGATATATTTATAATAAAAATATATGTATCATTACGGTTGTTTGCGATAACCATTGTGAAATATTTACCCATATAAGTGAATTAAATGACTCATTGTCGCTATTTCATTCACAACGAAACCCTAACACCCATTTTTCCTCTTGTGCTTCATACATTAAGGTATTCTTTTTCTTCCATTAATGTATTTACATATTTCCCATTAAGATATTCCTCATTATATATTTTGTTGCAAGTTTCTTCTTCTTCTTCTTCTTCTTCTTTCATCTTAGGCAGCAAACTTCGTCTATTTTTAGAAACAATGAAAAGAAATATAAGAAGTATGAAGATTTTGTGTAAGTTTCTTCCCCTTTATATGTCTTTTTCATTGCTTCACAAACTAGATAAACATGGTGATGATGCGAGTGTAATGTACATATTACTTGTGTAGCTATGAAAATAAGGTATTATTCTACTTCAATCTTCTTGATAGATAGTTCCCATTATCTTATTTGGTTTATGTTGTTTCAACTTGGGTTACAATCTCACCTCTTAGGGTTTTGTTTTAACTTTTGCTAGTTTTGTTTTGAATACTAACTAATTTCCTTGTTTGAAATAGTTGAAGTTATATAGTAAAGATGATACATGGTTATGATGATGGTGGTAACAAGCCTGTATGAGTTGATAAGGTACATATATATGAAGTCATTTTGATATTATATATGAAATTTAGTTTCTTATATACTATGTATATTGTTTGTTTCACTATCCTTTTATTGAAAATACAATCATTTAAATTGACATAGAAACATATAATCTGAAAATTAAGATGCATTTGAAAATCAACCTATAACAATCAATGTTTTCCGAATAGCTTGTATATCATTATGTATATTTAATGTTCCTTAACACATATATATAGTTCAATGGTATGTTTGCTTCAATTCATTGATATCTACAATTCTACAATACCTCACAGTCGTCACTAATCATGGTGATTATTATGGTTATGATTGTTATGATGATAAAATCGCGATGACTTTTGGCGATGATAAGGTAAAATATTATAATAGATATCAATGCATTGAAGGAAACCGACCATTGAACCATACTTGTGTTAAAGAACATAAAATGTGCATGATGAGACACATGCAATTCGGAAAACAGTGGCGGGTTTAAGTTGGTTTTCAAGAACAGTTTAATTTCCATATTATATATTTTTGTACCAATTTAATGGTTGTATTTCTTTAATTTTGTGTATGGTAAAACAAGCAATATGAATTTGTATATAATAAACTAAGAGTACGTTTCACAATGGTTGAGACAAATAATTGTTGTGATATTCAGTATATATTACAACGGTTGTTACAATTAACCATTGTAATAAAACGTGCGATTTCCACAATGCAACAATGGTCTTAGGTCTATCATTATAAGTAGTGTACTTACAACAACACCCTACATAACAACACCTTGATCTGCGTCATTATACGTAGTTTCCAACCGTTGTTAAATGGGTTTTCTGTAGTAGTGTTGACAAGCTTCAAAAGTGATTCCCACGAATATGAGCACAAAGATTTAAAGATAGTTCAAGAATCAGACATATCAATTATGTTGATATACTCATAAGTGAGATATATCACTTACCATAATGCATTACCTCTGAAGATATTCAATAAGCTTCGTCTAAGCTAGTGATAGAGACTTTCAGACTAATTATCTCACACCATCAACTTCTATAGTAATACCTTTTTCAAGGATATTCCACAGACCTTCAGAATCCTTTTACAAGACCAATGATTTAAAAATATACTTTGCTTTTCCATCTTTTAAATTCAGTGGAATCACCCGTTGAATATGGTAGGAAAAACAATATGATATTTTCACGTGGCATCTGATTCCTTCTTTAAGGAAAGTCTTTAACAAACATACTTTTCTTATTGGATCATTATATGCGCCATTATTAAGTGTTATGAATAGACCATGCTCTTATACCAATTGAGGGTGAGAAAAGTATACTATAAGGGGGGTTGAATTGTGTTTTCCGTTTTCTTAATTTGCATATGATAAGAGTTTAGAATATAAACTGGTGTTCAGATTCTGGTTATTTCTTAACAACGGAATATTAAAATAAGAAAATAAATAATAACATAAGACACAAATATTTATATTGGTTCTTCCTCCCAAACTGAAAGTAGTCTAGCCCCCCTGCTTCATAAGAGATTTTCACTATAGTCAAATCATGATTACAATCACTTATGTAATATGCATAGGACTTTTACATTTGATCATACCCAAGGTCCAATACTTCTTTCTTGCTTAAGCATATAACACAATACTTTTACTCAAGTTCCACGAACCCGAGACTTCCTTGCTTAGGCCCTCAGCCCAAGACTTCTGATCCAAGCCATTCTGACAAAGACTTCTGCTTAAACCCCTCAGGATCAAGACTTTTTCTCACGCCCCTCAGGATGAGACTTCTTTCTCTAAGCCATACTGACCAAGACTTCTGCTCCAACCCCCAGGGCGAGAATTCCTTGCTTGAACCGCAACCCAAGACTTTCCTTGCTCAATCAATTCACTTGATTAAGACTTTGATTGTTCAAGCACATAACAAGAGACTTGCATAGCTCAAGCATTTTGGCGCGAAACTTCCTTGCTTGAATCCCAATGAGACAGGAGCCTCGAAAAATGGAATGTTGATTTGCAATTGCTTAAAAATATCCATAAACCAAGCATAACACCTAACATTGTCTTTCTTTGTAGGCGCATGAGGATAAGGTAGATTTTGAATCGGAATCAGATTCTCTTTGCCTTTTCCCTTCTTGCTTCTTCTCCTTTTGTCTTCAACTTCTTCTTTTTATGAGTTTCTTTTTCAACTACAATCTCATCAAGAACTTTTTCAACTACAACTTCATCATTTTTTTTCTACTTTCACCTATGAATCAACCTTCTCTTCATCAATTTTCTTGTCTTTCTCTTTCTCTTTGATCACTTCTTTACCCTTTCTTGTAGCAACCGCTTTCCAATGTTCCTTCGGGTTTGACATGGATATTTGCGGAGAAAGATGGCCCCGATTGTTGCTCGGTTATTTGCTTGGAAATTTGCCCAAATTGATTTTCAAGATTTTTGATAGCCGCATCACTACTCTTTTGATTAGCCATAGACATTTGAATAAATTGGTTAAAAGTATCTTCCAACTTAGGATCTCCTCCTTGAGCTTACGTATTTTTTCGGTTAGAAGTCCCGACATCTTGTCTCCATCCTTGATTTTGATTTTGATAGTTGCCTTGATGTTGATACCCTTGATTTTAGTATGGTTGTTGAGAGTTTTGCTGGAATTGTTGTTGTCTTTGTTGATATCCTTGTTGTTGGTTTTGGTTGCCCATGAAATTCACTTCTTCATTAAGGAGATGACAAAAGTCGGTTGGGTGATCGCCTTTACAAAGATAACAACTAGCAACTTGATGAGAATTACTCTGAACACCTTGAAATTCTTTGATTTGTTGTGGAAGATTTGACATTAGCTACGTCAAAAGCTCTACTTGTTGAGATAATAATTTGTTCTGTGCAAGTATTGCATCATTTGTTCCAAGTTCAAGTAACCCCACCTTCTTTGGTGTTGCTGCTCTATTATGTTGCCCTTGCAAATCATTTAAATCCATCCAATTAATGATTTCAGTCGCTTCCTCTGTGATCTTTGATAATAAATAACCGCCCGAAGTAGCATCAAAAATAGTTTTATGTGTTGGTTGGAGCCCATTTCTGAAAATGTGTACTTCAGTAAATTCGCCGAAACTATGGCTCCTGCACTTCCGTATCATATATTTGTATTACTCCCAAGCTTCATTGAGAGACTCACTTGCACCTTGTGAAAATACGCAAATGGATGTTTTAGCGTCCATGTAATGATAATGGGAAATAATCTCTCTATAAACTTCTCCTCCAATAGATTCCAACCAGTTATCACGATAGTGCCTTGATTGAGATACCATTATTTGGCCTTTCCTATTAAAGAATGTTGAAACAATCTTTTGAATAATTGTTCTTCTTGGTTCTCGTCCACTCCGGCAACACCAGTTATTTCATAGAACTTTGTAAGATGGGAAAATGGATCTTCATGGTCCATCCCCATGAAAGGATTACCATACAGGACCTGGAAAATCCCAGTCTTCATTTTAGCTTGTCTTACATCTGTCAAATTACGAGTAAATTGTGCGTTGTGTAACAAACTGTTGATACAAGGCATTGAAGCAGGTGGAGGTGGTGGTGGTGGTGGTGGAGCTTCCATGGTTGGCGTGAAATGTGGTGGTGGTATTGGTGTCGAATTAGAACATACCCTTATCTCTCTCTCTTATTTATTTGCAAGTTTCCTCCTCCATTTAGTCTTACTATTTAACTTATGTGCAATTATTTCAATCTCAGGATCGAATAGAAGCAAATGTGTCAAAAAGCAAAAGAAAAATTATAACAAGCTTAAAAACTTTCTAACTATTGCAATGCTAGCAATATCAAACTACAATCCCCCGAAATGACGCCATTTTGTTGAAAGCACAGTAGTGCGGATTTTGTTATCGTTTCCATAGAGATTGTTATGATATTACCACAGTTCTATAGTCTAAAAGTGATTAAACTTAGGGTTTCAAAAGTAATTAGTTGATTCATAATTGTTTGCATAAAAGTTAAGTTCAACAGTAAAATGGATCACTTTTAAAAGATTTATAAAACATACCAAGATTAGGGTTTGATAATTCGTTTCGTACGTATTTACTCGATCAAGCTTATGAACTTGTTTTCCTATAGATGAAATCACTTATCCTCTCAACTTGTTTATCTCTAGCACAAGTTGTGAGATTTACCACTTTGATCTTTAGATGATCTCTCACTCTAACTATCAAAATGGTAACATTTAAGTGTGATATTTTCATGAACATTAACTCACATAACTATGTTTGTTGATGGATTAAAACTTAGATAATGTCTTAGAACACATTTCTCAATTATGAACCAAAACAAAAGATAAAACATACAAAACACATATTTTCACCATACAAATATCATCAACATGTTCATAAGCAATAATCGAGATTAATACATATAAAAGAAGGAAATACCTACCTCCAATCTTGACACAAAAGTGCTTAACTACCCATTGACATGGTAGCTTGCTTGACAAGTAATCTACAAATCTTTTGGAGCATCAATCTTCAAAATCTGAAAGATTGAAGCATAAAAGTTTCTTGAATCAAAGGAAAATGAGAAAAGATGAAAAAGTTATGCTTGTAAATGTTTCTAGGTTACAAGAGAAAAATTAGAAAAGTTGTGATGATCTCTTGAAAATGTACAAAATGAGCTAAGTAAACAAACTTCCCAAATAAGTTCGTCGGGCAAAATGCCTTCTTTGCCGGGCAAAAGCAATAAAAATAGCCACGTGCATCAACAGTGCCAACTTTGATATCATAAATATATGATTTCGTAGGGCGAAACATCAAACCGCTGGGTGAAATACCAAGAGGGTTGGTCGAAGCAACATGCCAAGAGATCCAACAACAAAAGGGGAATTTGTGAAGAACATCATCATTTTCTTTGCCGCTTACTTCACCGGACAAAGCAAGAGGCATAACAAGCTAGTAACCAACAAAAAATTTGAATGAAATTGTAGTTTTCGCCAATGAGCTTCGTCGGACAATCAAGGAGGCACAACAAGGCATAATTTTTGGATCTTTGATTCTTCAATTTTTTCAACCTTTTTGAGCTTCGATCATTCAACACTTGACTGCAAAATTACACAAACACATAAAAACTACCAAATTCCATGTTGATGCAAGAATCGCTTAAATAATAAGTCATTTCTTGTTTAAAGCAAACAAAAGAGCTTAAAGGCATTAAAATCACTTATGAAAATAAGGTTTTCTAAACACCTAACACATGTTAAGGCTGAGTAAATATCAAAACCGGCCTTAATTACAGATAGTCTTGTCAAGTCTATTTTTTTGTGAGGCCTCTCCCACTTTTGCCATTATACCAAGTGAGGTGGTGGCCACTAGTAGGAATGTGAACCAAATGGTTATTCTTGGACCAATTAAAAAAAATATTCCATGGGAGGCCTGGTTGGTTAGGAGGACCCTCTTTATTATGATGAGCTCCTAATATGGTATTAAAATTCCATATGAAGCACCAAAGGATATCTGCATGGGGAGGTTGAAGGTGTTCCAAAGCTCCCTTATATGAATGTAACAAGTAGAAACATAGTTGGCAGTAAGGCCAAACCTTTTACTATGGTCCTTTAGGAGAAAAGAGGCATATTGGTCATCTGATGCAATGATGACAGGATTTAGGGAAACCTTTTATTATGTTCCTTTGTGGTTTATGACAAACATTTTCAAATTAAGATTGATAAGCCAATTTCTAGGGAATTTAAAATACTCCATCCAAGGTTCAACAATGAGGGAAAAATATGGTTTATCTATATTGATTAATTTTTCGAGGGCTAATTTAGATGGGGAATTAGCCAAGCCCCTTACATTCTTTCTTGAAAACACCACCTTGAAACCATCATTGAAATCAATGAGAATGTTTTGCACCTGAGTAACAAATTGATCAACCATATATCCAAGAGTTTTCAAGGAATTCTTGCACCTTGGCAATTTCCACCAAGGCTTGGGAGTCAGGAACCTCATCCTCAACTTGTGTAGCTTCCACAAATCCATTATCTGAAGTTACTTCAAAGTTCAAAACTTCAATGTTTGGATTCTCTTGCATAACAATAAAGTTGATAAAGTTTTTTATAACCTTAACCACCCCCACTTGTTTCTCTTACATGTTTACCACCAAGATTAAAATGTTGTTTCTTCGTCAACAAAGAATCATTGTTATTACCCTCTCCATTTATCTTTCCTTCCTCTGGAACATAGACTTGTTTGGATACTTTTCTGACTTTTGGCTTAGCCTTTTTAGTGTTGTTTTCCATTCGATTCTCCTTTCTACGAAATTTAGTATAAGTGTGTCCAATGTAGGCACAATAGTGACAACAATTTAGAAACTTCTCATATTCAATCTCAACAAAGAAGGAGAAGGCGACACTTTCAATCAAAATTTTGTAACTGAACTCTTTCACCAAGTCCAAGTTAAGATGAACCCTTTCATAATGGCCAAAATCTCTATAAAATAAGGATTTATTTGAAGTTGAATCAATGCATATTGGTATCCCAATACTGCTAGCTATTGTGAAGATGATTTTAGGTCACCAATATTCTTGCGACAATTCATTGACCCTGATCTAAACCTGAGTTGAGGTATGTTTAAGGGTCAGAGGAACAAAGTCTCTTGTCCATGGAAATAACTTTAAGATATCTTGATTAAGGTTCCAATCGGTGACAAATTAAACATCTTCTAAATATGAAAAGGACAATTTAAAATAAAATCTCCAACAAAGTGATCCCCATTTGTCGATGGACCTCCATAGTTCAAATAGCTTGTTACGCAAGCCAACCACCGTTAGAGGTGAGGATGCCTTAGACAATAACCATATAATGAAGGTTACGTTTACAGACTTCCACTAAATACTTGTATTCATCTTCAGGGATTGAGAAATCAAATCTATCACCCTTTACACAAGAGATCAAAAGTTGACTTTGAGGAATATGTTGCAAACATAATTAACAACACAAGCAAAATACTTATCCACATGTGTTGCGTTTGGGACCTTAGAGATGATAGTCGAAAGAGCTTGAGCAACCATTTTTGAGAACAGAGCTTGAACGGAGTCCATTGAAGGAGGAAGACAGAAGACAAGGAGAAAGAAGTAAGACTACAATGTACAAGGTGGTGAATTTTCTTTAGAGCACTCATCTTTCCGGAAAAAAATCACTTTAATCCATATCTAACCATAATAATATTACTAATGTATCAAAAGGTAACCTAAAGTCAAAATTGATCATCGAACCAGACATGATCGACCCAATCAATTTGGAGGTCCTCTTTTAATTTAAGAATAAGTCTAAAAGAATATAAATTTATACCAAAATTTAAAAAAAAACAATATAAAATAGTTTTTAAAAAATAAATTATGATTTTACACACAGTTTTAAAAAATACTTGTAAAATAGATTTTGAAAATCAATAGATTTTACATTTGTTTTTGAAAATATAGGTGTAAAATGTATTATTTAAATATATAAAAAAAATAAGTGGGTTACCCTGAATTTGGGACCTATTCTACGGCACATGTGGTCGGTCATAAAATTGGATTAATCGATCCATTGAATTAGATAATAATGGTGAAAAAGAAAACCTAAAACCAAAGTCTAATAATATAGTATCAAAAGCTAACCCTCAAAGGAAAGTCTTAAAGTACAACGCAGATTCCTAATTCCCAGAAGTTAAATTATTTGCTTTTGGTTAACGATGAGGTAATAATTATTTTGCTGCTCCTTAAAGACATAGTAAGAGTCTTGATTTCTTTAAGACCAAACCTAACATATTTATCAACTTAGAATGCATTAAATTATCTCACATCTCACGTTCGATTTGGTGAGATGTTGTTAAGCATATGCCATTGTGATAATCACATGAAAATATATTTTAAGATATACCAAGAAATACTTCCATTGAATTTTCATATAATGAAATAATAGAGCCTTAGTTGTCTTGACTATGTCCTTGAAAATCAATGAGTAGAAAATTTCTATAATTTGTGCTAGTCAAGTATAGAAGCATGCCAACAAAATGTCCTTAATAAGCTACAAAATCATAAAATAATAGTCCTTGAAGTGAAAGGTGGAAGGACTTTTTTGAGGGAGCTCTTGTCCCACAAATGACATATTGATAATGATATTTGAGATTGAGAGTCTAACTGAAAAAATATGTATGTTTGTTTAAAAATTTATCGTTCCATATTTGGTAAAAGAAATTATTTTCAATTTTTTTTTAGAAATAAAATTTACATATAGTTTTCTTAAACTTTTTATTTCTATGTTAAATGATAAGAATTTTTTATTTTAGGAAAATAAAACACAATTATTAAACTGTATTTTTCTTTCTATTTTTAGTTTTATATTTGTAAACTAATTTTTTTTATTTACTTTTTCTTTTTATGATAAACATAAGGAGGGATGAAATGGTTAGGATGCTAAATAAGAATCCTAACAATTAGACTAATAAAAGCTGTAAAAATTCTAAACTATGAAGATGATCAATAAAACTAAGAGAGATAAAATATTAAACTAATAAAAATAATTTTTATTTGATTTTATTGAGATCCTAAAATGTGTCAAAATACTACATATTTAATGAGAGATTCTTAAGACATCACGTGTTTCTTAGACACCATACAAAATTATAAAAATGTTTATATTTTCGAAGATATATCTCCGGATCCATCCTTATATATATATATTTTATTTGTTTTTGAATAAAATCCAAATTTTATAATGAATTTATTCAGAAAATATATCTCTAAAAAATTTCGAAAAATATATTTCTAAAAACAGTTATATTAACTTTTTACATGGAACTTGCATCACCTCTTAACTCTAAATATTTTATTAATTAACTTACTTGATAAAATATTATTAATGTTATTTATTAATTTTATTAGTTGAATAGTATTTGTTTTTTTTTTAAATATTATTAATTTTATTAATTAAATAGTATATATTTTTGTTTAAATAAAATGTTATTAATTTTATTAATTAAATATTTAATAAAAATGGAAGAGAGAAAAGAGAGATAGTTAAATAGTTAGTAAAATGTACTGAATTAGCGGATTTTGAATATATATTTTCGGAATATTTTCAGAGATATATTTTCGAAATAAATTTATTCATATAAATGGGGTCTAACTCATAAACGAATAAAATACGTATATTGGGTGCGTCCGAAAATATATCTGAAAATTGGAATATTTTTAGAATTTCAGTCGTGCTTAAAAAATCCATGGGATGTCTTAAGAAACTCTCTATATAGTGCTCATAATGATAGTGATTAAAAGGTCAAATACAAGGATAGTTAAATAAAAATACTAATAATTAATAATATGAATTCTAAAATATATTTTAATCCTTTATCATTGTTTTCAAGTTCACTTAAACCTTGTCCTCAAGTTTCTAAAAATGTGATTGTAATAGAAAATGTTATCCAATTTAAAAAAAAAAATAGACCAACTAATGAACTAAATAAGAGCACTAATTCTTAGGATGCTAGATAAGAACCCTAACAAGACTAATAAAAATTGTAAAAATTCTAAACTATGAAGAAGATAAATAAAATTAAGAGAGAGATAAAATTAAACTAATAAAAATAACATTCATTTGATTTCATTGATACCCTAAAATGTGTTAAAGACATTACATACATAATGCTCATAATGGATATGATTAAAAGCCCAAATACAACAATAACCCAATAACAATACTAATAGAAAATTTCTTATGGCACCTCTTAACATTCTAAGACACTATGCATGTTTCCAATAATGCTCATAGGTTCAACAAATATATCTTCGGACGCACCATGATTTAACTGAACGTTAAAATATTCCAAAGATACATCTCCAGAAATACCATAAAATTGATTAACGTTAGATTTTTCTGGAGATATATCTATGGAACCATTTGTAACATATATTCACGTTAGACTCCTCTTATCCCCCACTTCTTCATTTCTCTCAAAACCTCAAAACCTCTTCATCTCTCTCAATCCTACAAAATCTCCCAAACTTCACAAAACTTGATTTCTCCTGGTTCGAGGCTAAAGTTATCATCAAATAACATCCAGTCCATCAATCAAAATCATTTGAATCACATTTTACGGGCAAGTTTTCGATATTTTGATATATATTAGAGTATTTTCCAAAAACGAGTAGAATGCTTGCCAGTGGTAGAAATGTTTAGATATTAGGAGAAACATAATTTAAAGTCAATGTATGTATTATTTTTTTGCTGTAATGGAAGATCATGGCTTCAAAAATGTCATTTTGAGGGGTCGGGGACACCATCGTCACGAGCTCTAAGTTGCAGAAGGTTCTGGAGATACATATCCGGAACATGTTACATTTCAGCCGTTTAAGGTGATTCCAAAGATACATTTTCAAAATTTATTCGTTTTTGTATCTTCGGAATTTTGTCAGTCTGTTTTTTCTTTTGGTTTTATAATTTTCTTGTTTTTAATATTCATTTTCTTGGTTAATTATACCGTGCAGACATTATGACCGACAGAAAGCCAACCGACTGAGGCATGAACGAGTTGCACAACATGCATCCGTCCGACGGGAGTGGGGCCAGACAATTCTGGAGGCAGTAGGTACCACTATCCAGGGAGAGGCACCAACCGCTGCAACACATCCTACTATTGAGATCCATGCCACTCTATCTACATCTCTGCCGACTCCTAGGGCCCGACCATCGCCTTAGGGAACTCCTTCTACATCACATCCCATTCCACCTTATACTTTTTCTTCCTGTAAGCGTCGAGATTCTCCAAATGACACGTTATTCCCCCATCTCCTCGCAAGTGTCGTCGGGATGCACATGTGCCACCGCTGTTAATCTGATGCCACCGCCGGAGGGTGATGTTTCTGGTGATCATGATACAGATTCCCACATCCGGAGGGTGAGGTCGCTGATGATCATGATAATGATCCACAAGCTTTCGGAGGGGGTCTATCAGATTTATCCCTGCTTCCATTGTACCTAGAGCACGCTGCCAGATATGACTAGGAGGGAGAGGTAACATACCTCACATTGTTGCTATTTTTTGTTTACGTTAATTAAAATTGTTGACTTTAATTATTTCTAAAATTAATTCTCACTAGCATTGATTATTTCTGGTTATTCGCAGATGTGTGATCCGCATAAGTTTCTGAACCATGAGTGGCAGATTTTAGGTTTGCGCCAGCCGCATGACGCTTGGTTTCAGGATGTACTAAGAGATTCTGGTTTGAGTGACCTATGTTTGACCTGTTATAGTATGGTCAGCCACATGATTCTTATGGATTCGTGGAGCAATGGAACTCCGAGACTTCTTCATTTCATCTTCCACATGTCAACCACAAGTTCTCGTTTCTAAAGAAGATATTTGATTATGAGTTCGCTGCTTCACAATAGGTTTTGGGTGATGACACCTAAGTCGAGATACACAAGACTCGTGTATTAAGGGCTTATTTTCTATATTTAATAGGCACTGTGATATTTGTGGACATGAGTACCACTTATACTGACGTCACTTACCTCTGGTACTTCTTGGATATCACATGGATCCATGTGTACAATTGGAGGGCAACTTTCCTGGAGCATCGTTATTCGAAGTTGAGAGATGGATACTTGTGGGTGACGAAGTAGGTGGCAGGCAACACGCCACTACTTGTGGTAATAATTTTTTAATCCTTCACTATTTTTTATCTTTTCATTTCATATTCATGATAATGCTTGATCCCAATATTTATTTATTTTAATTTCAGGCTTGGACCCTTCAACATTTCCTGCTCATCGCTGGCTGGGCGAGTATGGCTGACTACACCGAGGACATGCCGCATGCCCATGCTTTTGTTCCGCTCAGAGGGAACCAGGAGGTTGAGCCTTTCAGAGTCTATCTCGATCACTTGGTTTCTAAGGACATCCACTACAACTTCTATGTCAATCACCATCATACGCGAGCTTTTAATGAGATATAATTCTACTCCAGATAGTTTAATTGCAGCTCGACGATCATTGTTCCTCATTTTCCCGAGCGCATCATATGTCAGTTCGGGTTCACTCAGACCATAACCAAGCACCCTGCTATCTCTACTCCTTTTGGATTAGCACGTATACAAATAAATGAGATGTTTGTTGATTATGAGAGTCACCTGGTACTTGACGAGGCTCGGGCAACCATAACGCCGAATGAATGGAGTTACGTTGACAGTTACATCAGGTGGTTCTTTACGGTCTCACATTCGTACATGATGCCCACATATCCAAGATTACCACCCAGACCAGCTCATCGTGAGATTTTAGAGGAGTAGCACTCTCAATTGAATCACACTCAGAATGTCTTTCCTCATTGTCGCCGCATAGTGGAGATAACACGAGCATGTTTTGAGATCGGCTTCTACCCCGATTGGTATGGTTGCAGGTGTATTCTGGACGACATTATTGCAAAGGCACAAGTGACACTTATCTACCGCAGACATCATGCGAGGATGGGGAAAGGGGATCGGTTGCTGAAGACGTAGACCAGACGATCGAGGAGGCGATATAAGCATATGAGGCTGCAAAGGAAACGAGGGAGAGGTTGTCAGGCACACCCATTAGTTGTTTGTAGTGTTTTTGTTGATGTACTCTATTTTGTACTATTTTTCTGATTTTGTTACTGTGTTTTTGTTTTTGTGACATATATATATATATATATATATATATATATATATATATATATATATATATATATATATAAAATTGTAATTTGGTATGTATGTTATTTTATATTTCATTTGCGAACAATTACATTTCACCTATGAACAACGACACTGTGAATTTAAAAAAAAATGGTTCTGATGAAAATTTGGAGATGTATCTCCAGAACTTTCTCGTAGATGCCTTTCCGGAAGTTTTCAAATGAAAATGTGTTATGGGAGAAATCCTGAGACCATTTAAGATTTAAAATGTTTCGGAGACACATTTCCGGAAGAAAAAAAACGTAATTTCAGACATGAGGTGTGTCCGGAGATATATCTCCGGAACATAGGGATATTTTTTGGAAACACACATGATGTCTAATAACCTTATGGGGTACCATAAGAAATTATCTACTAATTACTGATAATATAAATTCTAAATATATTTACTCCTCTATCACTCGAAAATAAAATCCTTAAAAAAGTGAATTTCAAGAATAAATTTTGAAACCAATAAATAAACATATCCAAGATAAAAAATTAGTTAAAAAGAAATGAAATTTTCTCTCCCTTTCTTTTTTCCAAACATATTAGAAAACCTTAGAAAATTTAAATTTATCATTTGTATTATTGAATTTGGAGCCTATTATTGAAACGATTGCAATTTTAAAGTTTGAACACTTTTAATAAAACGTATATTTATTATTTAGAATTAGAAAATCAAATTCACCATATTTGTCCTCTTATTGTAAATCATACCAAAAGCATTCAATTTATATTAATTTTATGACTTAAATAGTCTTTTGGTATTTGTAAGTTAGCGAGTTTTTGATTATAATCCCTGTAATATTTTTTTTTTTTTTTAGTCCCTATATCTCATTTTCGCATTTATTTTAGTCCCTAAAATAAAAATTCGCAGGTTTTCTACGGGTTTTTCTTCGGATTTTCCTGCAGATTTTGATTTTAGGGACTAAAACGAATGAGAAAGTGAGATATAGGGACTAAAGCAAAAATAAATAAATTACAGAGACTAAAATAAAAAAATACGCTAACTAACAGGGACCAAAAGACTATTTAAGTCTAATATTATTTTCAAATGACGATCAAATCATCAATAGACTTCACACAAAACATTTTTCGTCTGAATGCAAAGGTAATATAAGTATAAAGCCAATCTCATTATATTTTTAATGTTTTTAGTTTCCATCACATCAAACACTTTGTACTGGTATAATTTAGATGATGGATGTTATGTAGTAATTCAAACTTAGTAAGTCTAAGTTAGAACTACAATTACATGTTGATTGTATAGTTTGTAACTTCTAATATATAGTTAATAAGTGTTAAATTGGAGTCATTTTGAGTGTGAATAGTTGGTACTTATCATTTTAATTCTTTTGTTCTATACCAATAAACCTCAACTTTTGTGTAGATTTTGTATAGTTTAGGTTATATTGTATAAAATATGTTATCTAGTACATATCATTGAGTTTAATTGTTTTTATCTCATTTATGTAGGTATTCAAGAAATTATATTTAATCATTGTCTTATAGAGCATTAAATAAGCTTTCCAATGCTTCCGACCGTACATAAAACAAAGTTACGGTTCTCAAGTTATGGTCAAAACAAGAGTTGTGTTTGCTGTCATGGTCGTTGTGCGAGCTCAAGGTGACCAGAAATTGGCCAGAAGCTTGGAAACGCACTGTTTTGGCAGTAACTATGACTGGTATGCTTGTTGTGCGAGCACGAGAACTCATTTTTGCCTATAAAGTCACTCTTTCAGCATTTTTTTTAGGTTATCTTTTGGAGCTTTTTACTCCCAACTTATTAAATATCATTCTTTAGAGATTTTATCTTAGAAACAACACATGGAAGACGCATCTTGACGATCCATATTCGAATCTACTTTAATCGGAGTTGACGAACCGTGAAATGTTTGTTCTTCTTCCTTCTTCTCTATGTACTTTAGATTTGTTAGGGTTGTTATATGTGTATTTACTTAGATGATATGTGTATTTATGAATCTTTGTATAAAATCACTTTTACAATGCTTAATTGATGTCATCTTTGCTTTATTATCTATCTTAATGGGTTTGGATCTCTATAGACTTATACTTTTTGAACTCGATCTAAGGTGAATGTCTATTGGATTAAGGTTTAATATTCATGTGGGTATCAGATCTTAATGCTTTGTGTTGTTGAGTTGCGTGAGACATTACCAACGAGAGAATACAATTGATCTCTCAACTTTAAGTTAGAAATAACCAATGTTATGAGCGACACGTGGGGGTTTTATTGAGTGATCTAGATTGAGTACAACTGATCGATAGATTTTTTAGTACTTTATGGGTAAAAGGAAATACAACTCCTAGATATTTTTACCTCTCTAAAGAATGATTTATTTATTTGTCATATATTTTTCTTTTTACATGCTACCCTTTTAAAATCATTACACCCAAGCTTAGGGAGGGAGAGATTTTCAAACATCATTCTTTCCCTCGAACCGATCCCTATGAAGACTATATAAATCCCGAAGGAAATTCTTCTAAAAATAAAATTTTGCTTTACCGCTTCAACAATAGTAACAACTTGTGTAATGTGTTGTGAATCAATAAAGAGAGAATTATCTATTCCTCCACTCCATTACTTTCTCTATTTGGTTCTCTTATTTACCTTTTGTTGTGTATAATCTTCTGATAACACCAACATATGGTATCATGAGACCAATATTGTTCCAGGAATCAATAGCTATTGAAGTTATGGTTGGAATATGCAACAATCATTTCCCTAAAAATCCTTCAATTCTTGATGGCAAGAATTAGGAGAAATGGTGTATTCAAATGAAAGTGATCTTCAACATTCAAGATGTGTTCAAGTACGTGGTAGAGGGGCTTCAACCGCCGATAGAAAATTCTATTGAGGATCATAAATTATAATTCAAGGAATCCAAGAAGAATGATTAAAATGCACTATTTTTCATTCACCAATGCGTTGAAGCAAAGGTATTTGATAAAATCTCTCACGCAACAATATCAAAAGAAGCATGAGATATGCTGGAAAAATACTATGGTGGAAATGTAATGGTTAAGAAGGTGTACATTCAATTTTTGAGAAAGCAATATGAAATGCTGCAAATGAAAGAAGGCGAATCAATGGCTTATTTCTCCATGATGGTTCAAGAATTAATCAACCAAATGAAGAATTCTGGAGAGATCTTGACTGAGCAAATGAAAGTTGAAAAGGCGCTTCGAAGTCTCACTCTTAAATATGATATGATAGTAATAACAATTATGGAAACCAAAAACTTAGCCACAATGAAAATGGAGGATCTGCAAAGGTCTCTTGAAGCCAGAGAGCTAAGATTGAATCAAAGAGAGATAAAGAGAGATTTTGAATAGACCCTGATTTCTCATTCAAAGAAAGGAATGTTCGATAACATAAAGATAAGGTGGAAGCATAGAAAAGGAAAATAATAGAAAGAAGCTAATCAAAATATCATAGAGAAGAAGAAGATGAAGGAAAACCTGAATCCTCTAAAGGAGAGGGGGTTTAACAAACTTCAAAATAGGAAAAAGTTTCAAGATAAGAGAAAGATTCAATGCTTCAATTGTGAGAAGTATGGTCACTTTGCACCTAATTTGTAATTTGGAAAGGGAAAGCAAACTAATAGTGATGCAAAGGAAGCTAACAAGGTGCAAGATAATTTAGATTCAGATGGTAACGACCTGTGGAGGATCTCAAATTTTTGATACGTGGTACTTAAATTGTGGTTGTTCTAACCACATAACTGGACAAAAGGAGTGGTTAATTGAATTTAATTTAAGCAATAAGACAAGTGTGAAATGTGAAGATAACAGAAGCTTAATTGTAGAAGGCATGGGCATGATTGTCATACAAAGAAAGGAAGGAAAAATAACATTGATAAAAGATGTGTTATTTGTCCCTAGTATACAATGTAATCTATTGAGCATTAGTCAACTAATTGAGAAAAAATTTTCAGTCACCATGGAAGGAGGATCATTGAAGTTGTATGATATGAAGAAAATATGGTTCTAAAATAAACATTGACAATAAACATGATTTGGAAGGCTAGCTATAAGACCATATAACCACACTATTTTCATTCATTAATTGCTGATGAAGAAATCTGGCTTTGGCACCAAAGGAATTGACCTTTGAATTTCAGAAGTCTAGGCAAGTTTAATACTATGAAGTTAGTAGAAGAGGTACCTATGATAGCGACACCTGATAAAGCATGTGACATTAATATTGCATGATTGGTAAGCAAACTAGGTTACCTTTGGTGAAGCAATTATTAATGAGAGCCAAACATGTGCTGAATGTTGTTTCATATGACATTTGTAGTCCATTTGAAACTCTCTCTTGTGGAGGAAGGAAGTACTTCATATCATTTGTAGATGCATTTAGTAGGTCGTTGTGGGTGTACCTGCTAAAGACTAAAGGAGAAGCTTTAAACATGTTCAAAAGTGTTAAAGTTATGGCTAAAAAGCAGAGTGGAAGACTGATTAAGATACTTAGGACAAACTGAGGACGGGAATACAATTCCCATGAATTCAAGCATTCTGTAATGAAATGGAATTTTGCATGAAGTAAATCTTCCCTGCACACCTCTACACAATGTTATGGATGAAAGAAGGAATAAAATCTTGGTTGAAATGGCTAGGAGCATGTTGAAACAAAATTTATTTCCTCATAAATTTTGGGGTACAATAGTGTCTACTGCTTCTTATGATTTAAATAGATGTCCCACCAAGAGCCTAAAGAATCAGGCGCCAAAATAAAGTTGGCAGGAAAACAAGTCATACATAACTTATCAAAAGGTATTTGGATCATTATGCTATGTACATATGTAAGATGAAAGAAGAACCAAACTTGGAGATAAAAGTGAACCTATGAGCTTAGTTGGTTACCATCGAACCAGAGTATACAGGTTATATAATCCAGTTAATGAGAAATTTGTTGTTAGTAGGGATATGATCATCAAAGAAGAAGAATTATGGGATTGGAACAAAGGTGAAGAAATAACAAGAGTCGTTCCAATTCAGGTTCCAATGCAGTTTGACTTTAGTGAGGTAAATCCCGTTATAACTAAGACTCAAGCTGATGCAGTGAATCCTACTCAAGATGAAAGACATACCAGAAATAGAAATGAATGAAACTATAATACTTGTAGTGGCATTAACTTACAATAGAAGGTGGTTATTGTCATACATGGATGTAAAATCTGCCTTTCGGAATGGTCCTTATGATGAATAGGTATATGTGTCACAACCTCCAGGCTTTGAAGTAAAGGGAAAAGAGCATATGATGTATAAAATATAAAAGGATTTGTATGGTTTGAAGTAGGAACCAAGAGGCTAAAACATTATAATTGATACATTCTTCCTTAGTTATGGTTTTAAAAGGTGTTCAGTTGAGTATGATGTGTATGTCAAATACAAGCAAGATGAAATACTAGTGTTGGTATATTTGTATGTGGATGGCCTCTTTATAATTGGAGAATCTCAAATTTAAATTTAAGTGATCAAGAGTATAATGAGGTCATAATTTGAGATGGCAAACCTATGTAACCTGACCTACTTCCTTAGTATGGAGTTTTTATACAAAGAAGAGGGTATGATATTGCATCAAGCAACATATACTAATGACCTGCTGAAATTATTCAACTTGTTGGACTGTAATGTTGTTGTGACTCCTGTTGAATTAGGTCAAAAGCTGGAAAGACTCAATGATTATGAAAAGGTAGATGCCACCCTATACAAGCAGGTGACTGGATTATTGAGGTACCTATGTAATAGCTAACCAAATATCAATTTTTTTTATAGGAGTAATGAGAAGATTCACGCATGATCCAAGGAAGTCTCATTTACTGGTTGGGAAAATAGTACTAAGATGCATTAAAGGAACTTTGAAGTATGGTGTATTCTTTTCTTATGGAAGAAAAGGAAGTAAGGAAGAGATGATATGCTTTTTTCACTCAAAATGGCATGGTGATAGATTGAACATGAGAAGCACCACATGTTATGTTTTTAAGTTTCTAGGAGCTCTAATCTCTTGAATCTTTAAGGAACAACTTATAATAGCCCTGTCTAGCTGTGAGGTAGAATATATTTCTAGTTTTCAGTTGCTTATCAAGCTGCTTGAATTGAAGTTGTACTGAATGAACTTGGAGTAAGCATTCAAGTCCCAATCAAGATCCTTATTGACAACAAATCTGAAATAAACTTAGAAAATAATCATGTCTCTCATGGAAGGTCCAAGTATATTGAAACAATGTTTCAATAAATAAGGGAACAAGTGAACAAAGGAATGTCGAAAATGAGATATTGTTCAACCAAGAATATAACTAAGGCTGTGAAAGGAAAACAATTCTCTAAGATGAAAGAGAAAATGGGAATGGTGGCATTTGATTCAAATCTGCAACATGGAGTTTGAGTTTGATAAATGTATCACTTGTTGAAAGTTTGAATTGAGGAAGTTGTTGTGTAGTAATTCAAACTTAGTAAGTTTAGGTTAGAAAAACAATTGCATGCTGAATGTATAGTTTGTTACTTTTTATATATAGTAACAATTTATGTATTATGTTGTGCATCAATAAAGAAACAATTATCTCTTCCTTCACTTCATTACTTTTTCTATCTGTTTCTCGTATTTACCTTTTGTTGTGCATAATCTTTTGATAACACCATCAATAGAATTTGAGCGTGCTCATTATGCCCTTTTAGATCTTAAAATATGAACACAAACAAGTTTGCACATATGTAAGTTTAGATCATAAAAGTCATAAATATGTGTTTACTAAAACAAACTTGTTTTTAATTGGTTTACATCGTTTCAAATATGGATGCTTCTTATGATGCTCATGTCAATGAGAAAACTAATAATATTCCTCCCGTTGTGTATTATATTGATTGTCATTTACAGGGCCGGCCCAATAAATCCAGAGGCCCCGTTTTATTTTTAAAAATATGCCTAATTTAAAAATAAAAAAAAATTAAATAATTAAAAATGATAGAAAAATATAATTATATATTAATTAAAAATAAATTTAATTATAATTATGTTAACATTTGACACATCTCATTTTTTTATGTACTAAGTTTCATAATATTTTTTATTTTATTGAATTTTTATATAATATTAATGAAAAAAAGTTGCATCTTTTAAAAAATTTGGGCCCTCTATTATTTGGGGCCCTGTGCGGTAGAGCTTGTTGCTCTTGCACAGGGCCGGCCCTGGTCATTTATAATTCATGATTGATAGAAATTTTATTTCACATATGAATATTACTTTAATGTGAAATGCTTGATGATAAATGAATGATTATGTTAGATATGCAATTTTTTATTACACAAAAATAAAAGTGTTTTAAATTTACTATCCATATATGAATATTCTAAACCATTTTTTCGGTTACAAAAGTGCACCAAAAGAAAGTGAGCGACCCATTTTCCTCGAATATGTGAATAACAATCATTTCATGAAAGTAATCTTTATTCTTAACTTATATTTATTATTGTCAATGCTTGTGTGTAACAATAATAACTTTTATTACAAATATATTTGAAAGGTAATACCTCTTACAAGTCCACTATGGGAAATAAACTATTAATTGTGCATTAGAATGAGAGTTTAGATATCTTCCAAAAATGGTTAGGTATAATGAACTTAGTTGTGTTCACAATGCTATGATAATTGGATATGATATGAAACCTAAACATCGTAATAAGGTTGAATAACTTGAGAAATATGATGATGATGGTAACATATTGTGAGATATTGGAAAAATGGCAGGCTAGGACAGACCATGTCGTTGATGTGTTAATGACTTATCAACATATTGTGGCTATTGGGCGGGAAAGCATATATAAAAGATAGTTTCATGAAGACACTACTGTGATGGCTAGTTTAGAGGCGACAATAGTCAAAATATGGCATGCCTTGCAGTACATGAGGCATAGGAGCAACCGGGAGGGGATAAGGTGTCAGATATACCAAATAATTGACTTTTTCTTTATATTTTGTGAACAATATATGTTTATCATTTTGACTTAAAATATGATATTTTGATTGAATTACATAAGGGTGTGATTTAATTAGATAACAATTATGTATACTTTGTGTAACACCAAAAATACTCCCCACGAATTTACATTTAAAATCAGAGTAAATAAAAATCATCCTTTTATTCTAATTGTCACAATCAACAAAACTCATGGCTCAATGTGATACGTCTTACAAAATATTTTAAGTCGCAGAGGAAAACTCGAAAGAAACATAAAGTAAGATTCATTTACTAGATGTTTTTCTAAAATAAGTAAACAATAGAAATATCATCGACCCGACACCCTAAAGCACATATCGGAGCCGACTCATCTAAGTGTGAAGTACATCGACTTCATCGACCTCCACTCTACTAATCCTGATCACTTGCACGTTACCAACATAAATGTAACATTCAAACAGAAGGGGTGAGATACTTACATCATCAAAAGAGAAAGATAATAAGAATCAAGCAAGTATCAAAAATTAGATCACCACTTCACAACAACAACTAAATAAACACACCATAATACATATCAACACCCACATCAATAACAACTTATGCAATGAGACTCCACTTGACGATATGCATGCGGTACCATAATCCGATCTCTATTTCAAGATCCAGTTCCTGTCGGAACTCTCGACCCCTCTTTCATGGTCCAATATGACCCCTAGTTCTTGATCACACCCATCGACCCCTATTTCAAGGTCCAATATGATCCCTATTTCATGATCACATCCTCGTATGATCCCTATTTCATGACCACACCATCCACTGTGATTGTACATAATCACGCTATCAACAACTATGCACATGCCATGCACCATCAATGACAATATGCAACGACATCAACAATATGCAACAACAACAATCAACATACAACAACTCATCACAACAACAAATTTCTTCAATATCATGCATATTTTAGCATACAACAACATAAGTCAACTTCAAACGATTTCACACAACGAAGTCCTACACTTCCACTTACCACATCAACGCACATCAACAATAGTACCATATAGTCACAATGACAATTAAAACACATAACAACAACAAAACCAATAAACATACCCCTCTATATTCATTTTCACGTTATACTAATTATCCCTATAATTACATGTATAACCCCCCTCTTGCCTTTAACCACAATACTTCTATTCCTAAGCATTACTAAATTAATTAGATAATTTTAAGGAATTTTTCGGAATTAAATTACAAAGTTTTTCGCTCCAGGTCTCACTGAGTGAGTGGGATTGCTTGCTAAGCGAGCAATTCACTGTATTCCGACTCTTCCAAAGTCCAACCTACTCGCTAAGCGAGATTCAGCTTGCTAAGAGACGCTGCAATTTTCGCAGTTTTCCCTTCTGCGACCTGCACTCATCCTGCTACGAACTTAACAACGACAACAACATTATATTACAAAAATTTATCAACCACGACATATCATCATAATTCAACAACAATGACATATCATCGCCACTCAACAACAACAACCACATATTACAACAACTTAACAAACACAACATATCATGTTAAAACATCAATGAATACATACACGAAACATTAATACACCATTATTATCATATAAGTATTATCATATCATAAATGTCAACACTCAATCATTATATTCTAGCTCAACGTAAGCATCATTTAACCTTTAACACATAATTAACATCACAAAGTCGTTAGCATTTAATTATCATCGTCTATTCATCGGACTCCACTACAAACAACCTTATCGCATTACCTACACCTATACATCAACATAACTAATTCCTACACATCGTTTTTACCATCCCTAGTCATATGACATCATCATTCTCCCATTTAGAACAAGATTCATCATCTATAGCAACATGTCTTTAGTTCAATATACAACGACTCACCTTCCAACATTAATTCATATTATTTAAATTGTTTCTAGCAACATGAGACTATTTTTAAATGAAATGAAATTATCTTAGCTTCACATAAATTCGAACGGCGCACAAATAGGCCACTCGAAGCTCAAGATATGAATTTTCAAAGTTTTGGAACAAAACGCCAGGAGCCGCTCGCTGGAAGCTCGCTGGTAGCTCGCTCTCGCTGTCTACGAACTTGCCAGAAGTTCCTGCGATGACAACATTCCCCCCTTCGATTTTACACCTTTAAACTGTATTTTTTTATACCTATTTTAGCCCAAATTAAGGCAATATAACTTATATCTAACATACATACATCAATAACAACAATCACAACACATCAATTCATCCAAATTCACTCAAATCCCAAACCTCTAATCAACAACACAACCTAATTCTCATTATAGAATCCTTAAGAGACGGAAGAATCTCACCCTTACCTTGGTTTCAACGAGAATTCTCTTATTCCCCGTAGATTCTTCTCTTCAAGCCTTTCATCTTCTCCTTCTTCTTCCCTCTATTCACGATCGGTATATCGCTTCACAAAAACACGATTCTCTTTTCTCTTTTCGTTAATTCCAACATAACCCTTTAGACTCAATCTATGGTCTTCCACATTTACCCTCACTATTTTCACCAAACGACCACCTTACCATTATCTCTTTATTTTCCTATTATTTAATTATTCACCAAATAATTATTCAATATAATAAAATTCATATAATTAAATACCATATTAAATAATATTTCTTTCTTCGACACACAAAATACCACAAATCCAAATTAAATAACTAAAATAATAATTGAGGCATTACAATTTGTATAAATATCTTAAAATATAAGTTTTATTAAAATATATCAAATTTATAACAAAAATATTACCTAAGAGGGAGATTTATTTTCTTGAGGGTTAATAAGAAACTTAACTTCTATAATATCTACTAAATTGTAAAATAAATACACTATTATGGGTTTAAAATGTGTCTAAGGATTACTCTTGAAACTTAACCTAGAGACTCACTCTTCCATTAATACGAAGCTTAACTTCTTAGTTTTATTTTTGGTAAAATGAGGGTGACTTGCTTACGAAATATTTTGGTGTGTTTATAGGTTAACTTTTGTTTTATTACAATAACATTTTCGAGTTTTTCTAAAGGCAACTCTTTATTAATAAGGGTAGAAAGAGCAACCCTTAAGAAAAAGAAACTATCAAGAATAAGAGATTTTATCTTACCACCCCTACATTTTGACTTGACAACCCCACATATTTTTATAATAGTAAGAATGTCATTGTCAAAATTTAACAAAAAATAAAAACTAATTGAAAAATATGGTAATGCAATTGAAAAATCTAATATGAATTGAAAAATTTGATAGTGCAACTGAAAAAATCTGGTATAAATTATAAAATCAGATAATGTATTTTAAAAGTCTAGTATGCATCTTTACCAGTTTTTTTTTAATAAAAAATATATTTTAATACTCGGGATTTTTTGATAAATCCAATATGTTTTTGTAATTTTTTTTCTTTTCGGATTTTTCAAAAAATCGGGTAGTTCATTTCTGATAGGAAAAATACTGAAATTAAGACTACCAGTTATTTCGAAAAATCCAATACAATATATAATTTTTCAAAAATCAAAATTTTCAAAATATCCGATAAAAGCTCATAGATTTTTGAAAAATTCATTGATTTTCTTATGAATGTGGTAAAAATTCATAGGTTTTTTGAAAAATCCGATAAAAACTCAGACATTTTGAAAAACCCGATAAAAACTTATAGATTTTTGAAAAATCCGGTAGTGTATTTGAAAAATCCAATAAAATTTCATAATTTTGAAAAATTCGATAGATCAAATCCAATCAATTTTAAACAATTAGGTAAAAACTCGTGAGATTCCTAAAGATCCGGTAAAAACTCATAGAACCCTAAAACATCCGATAAAAACTCACAAAATTTCAAAAAATTTAAAAAAATAATCCATTTTTTCAAAACATAAAAAATGAGAAAGGATATTATGGTAAAAACACCTCTCATGTGGGGGTGCCAGATGAAACTTGGGGGTGGCAGGATAAAATCTCCAAGAAGAACATGGTATTCTAATTCAAGGCCCAATACAGTTAATTTTTAAGAGGCCCATTATTCATTAAACAAAAAAACATCAACTAAATTCTTTTGACAAAAAAAAAACTAAATTCTTTTGACAAAAAAAAAAAAACAATTAAATTGTAAAACACAAAACTCATCATCTAAAAAAAAAAAAAAAAGCCCCGGTCACTTTCCCCTTCTAGTATCCAACAACTTGATGTCACAAAACTGAACTTCTTACTTCCCGGAAACCTCGCTGGAGTTCATCTTAGGCCGCCGCAAACAGCCACAAACCCGTCCAGGTTTTCATTTTTCACTTCTCCAAACACTATTCCAGCATAACTTTAACAAATTGAATTACTACATCTGAAAAATCAATTTTTTAGCTTCTGCTTAATTTAATTTCTTAATAAATCATTGTTCCTCCGTTTAGGTACAATTGAAATCAGATTATTGAGGAAAACTGTTGTGTATAATTTGTATGTTGAACATGTGAAAAGTTGTTTTGGAAGTTTTGTGGATCTGAGAAATCTGAATGTTATTGTTGAAACTATGGATTCTTCTAATGTAATGGGTACAGTTCCAGAACCTAATAATGAAATGGAATTTGAATCTCATGAAGCTGCATATTCATTTTACAAAGAATATGCTAAGTCTGCAGGGTTTGGTACTGCTAAGTTAAGTAGTCGTCGGTCTAGGGCATCGAAGGAATTCATTGATGCTAAATTTTCATGTATAAGATATGGTAATAAGCAACAATCAGACGATGCGATCAATCCGCGTCCGTCACCGAAAATCGGTTGTAAAGCAAGCTTGCATGTGAAGAGAAGACCGGATGGTAAATGGTATGTTTTTAGTTTTGTGAAGGAGCATAATCATGAGCTTTTGCCTGATCAAGCTCATTTTTTTCGAAGTCATCGGAATTCTGATCCGTTGAGTAATGATGTTCGGATGCGGCGGAAGAAGAACTCGACTGCGGGTGGGAAGTTGTTTAGTGCTTATCAGAATGTTGATTGTTTAGAGATATTTATGAATCGTCAAAACGACAAAGGACGGAGTTTGGTTTTAGAATCAGGGAATGCTCAGTTGCTTCTTGAATTATTCATGCATATGCAGGAAGAGAATCCGAAATTTTTCTATGCGATTGATTTGAATGAAGAGCATCGACTTAGAAATGTGTTTTGGGTTGATTCTAAAGGGTTGGAAGATTTCGGTTATTTTTCTGATGTTGTTTCTTTTGACACAACTTATTTTACTAGCAAGTATAAAATACCGTTGGTGCTTTTCGTTGGAGTTAACCATCATGTTCAACCGACATTACTTGGATGCGCATTGATAGCTGATGAGACGATTTATACTTTTGCCTGGTTACTGCACACATGGTTTATAGCAATGGGAGAACGTGCTCCGCAAGTGTTTCTGACCGACCAAAACGACGCTATTAAAGCTGCTGTTGCTGCGATTTTTCCAGGAACGCGTCACTGTTTTTGTCTGTGGCATGTTTTGGAAAAGATACCAAAACATCTCGAATTTTTAGCTGCATGGCATGATAGCTTTATGGAAAAGCTTAACAAATGTATATTTAAGTCATGGACAGAGGACCAATTCGAAAGGAGATGGTGGAAGCTGGTTGATAGGTTTAAACTTCGAGATGTTAAATGGGTCCAATCCTTGTACGATGATCGCGCGTGTTGGGTGCCAACTTTTATGAGGGATATTTCTTTTGCCGGTTTATCTACTAGCTCGCGCTCAGAAAGTTTAAATTCTTTGTTCGATAAATATGTCCAAGTTGATACTTCACTGAGAGAATTTATCGAACAGTACCGATTGATTCTTGAAGATAGATACGAAGAGGAAGCCAAAGCAAATTTTGATGCTTGGCATGAAACACCCGAGTTAAAGTCTCCTTCCCCGTTTGAAAAACAATTTTTGTTAGTTTACACTCATGAAATCTATCAAAAATTTCAGTTTGAGGTTTTGGGTGCTTCTGCTTGCCATCATCTAAAGAAAGAAAATGACGGCGTAATTGCTACTTATAATGTGAAAGACTTCGAAAATGATCAGAACTACATCGTAGAATGGAACACATCAAATTCAGATATATGTTGTTCTTGTCACTTGTTTGAGTATAAGGGTTACCTCTGTAGACATGTGATTGTCGTTTTCCAAATGTCTGGTGTTTTTAGCATCCCGACAAAGTATATATTGAAAAGATGGACAAATGCTGCTTTGAGTAGGCATCTTATTGGTGAAAAACTGGAAGACGTTCAATCCAAGGTCCGGAGATTCAATGATTTATGCAGACGAGCCATAATATTGGGCGAAGAAGGTTCTTTATCACAAGAAAGTCACCAGATGGCTTTAGGTGCAATAACTGAAGCTCTAAAGCAATGTGCGAATTTGAATAACTCTGTAGAGAATGCAGCCTTAGCTACTCATGTTGGTTGCAATGTTGTAGAAGAGTATCAATCTGTTGGTACATCTACCGATAAGGTGTCTGATCCAAAAATGAATACGGGTAAGAAAGCTGCGAGGACTGGTGTGGCTGGTAGGAGTCAAGGAAGTGTCGAAAACATTGAAGGAAATAAAGGAAAGGTCAGATTTTTTGGTGATTACTGATTGCGTGATGTAATAATTTTCTTTTAAATTTGTCTTTGACTTGACATTCTTTATGCTATAGGTACCTGTACCTCAGCTTGGAGTAGTAAGTGGTAACGATGGTTTTCAACAAATGGTACGTTGTTATGCCGTGATTTTTTCTATAATCATAAGTATCTATTTATAATATGTTCAAATTCCTTTCAAATTGTTACAGGTGGCTACTGATCTAAGGTCACATAATGTCGTGCCAATGCAGTTTCACAGCATGGTGCCGGCTGCTATGTTCCATAATGTCTCGTCCCCGTTTCACAATGCAACATCGACTCATTTGCATGACAACCATCTTCCTCCTTAAATAAGTATTCTTCTAAGAAGGATCCAAAGACACAGCTTCCGAAAGGCGCGGTACATGTTAAACTTGATATTATCTGCATTTCGTCGAGGCTAGGTGAGTAGGTGACATTTGAAAAACTTGAGAACCATAGTACTCCTATGATAGCCTCGCCATCGACGTAGACATCTTGTGTTGATTTGTGTTTGGTTGAATTTATTATATATATAAATAATCCTCAAAGCCCCATCCCTGTCTTGTTTCATCTTCCACAATTCAAAGGGCGTCTGCATATCTAAAAACATGTCATCTTCTTCCTTCTGAATTTATCTTTCAAAGTTTCTGCATTCCTTCTAAAAATGAGTAAGATTAACACGAACCTTTCTATCCAAGAAATTCTTAATCTATCTTTTCTTGAACAGCTTGTCACAACTTTAAAATTACTTGGAAAAGCTCTGAATATTCTCTAACACTAGCTCTGCCACCTAGCCTAGTCTCTACTGGAAGGAGATGAAGATACATTTTCATCTACCTCATGCTCTGCAGGCTCAAACGCCACTTATCATCTAAGAAGAATACAAAAGAAAAGCAAACAAGCTTGAATGATGCTTGTGATAAGAAAGCAAGAGCGTACATACTCGTATCTTTTATCAGAATGAAATTGTTTTCAATGTTGCAAATTCAAAAAGTTTCAAATTGATGGTTATAGTAATTGGTAAGGCAGCTGCACCTCTACCATCTCCACCTTCTTCATCTTAGATTTAAGCCAAAAGCAACGGAAGTGGTAATAGTAGATAATGAAGACTTAGATTTTAATGATTCTTAAATTTTTATCAGAATTTTGATGTTTAGTTATTTTAAGATTTAGATGCTTAAGTGTGTGTTTTCTTGAATTTTATTGCTACTTGGAAGAATATTGGAAGGTTTGCTTAAGACTTATGGAATTGGAATTATACAAGTATTTGGAAGTATTTTATTACTTAAGGATATTTTTTTAAATTTTATTTTCTAGTATGTTTCTAGTGTCCACGTCGCTATAATAGCGCTCACACCGCTCTCCGTTTCCGCGTTGCCTCTATTTTGGGGTTGTCTGTGTCACACAGCTTTCTGAGATTAACAACATAATTTAGGAGGGACACATGAGGAAATCAATGTTCCAATATGTGTGCTGCAACATATGATCTCTGATAACAGACAAATGATATTGTAGTTCTGGTTCAAATTTAGTCTAAGATTTACTCTACAAAAAAGATTTATATGAAGATAGCTAATTTGAATGTTCTGGTGCAACAAGGGGAACACGATGCTCCAGCATGTGTGCAATGTAACATTAGGTCTTGGTCAACAAATCACGATGGATATTGTTAGGTGCAAAATTCCTGATTAAGATTCAATCAGATTTAATGTAGAATGATTAACAATGTTTCTATGATTTGTTTGACAATTGTTGAAGATCAAATCAAATTTAAATGGAGATTTAAATTTGAATTTGAAATATAACAAATCTTATCTTTTGTCGGAGAGAAATATGGAGCAAATAAAATCCAATTAATTCAGCTATTATTCTAGACGAAATTCAACTGGTCTTAGTAGTGATTGTGTGGAAGACTACAAATAAGACGTAATTCTTCTAAATCTTCATACAATCCATCGCTCAATGAATCAGTAGCATCAAAGGACTGATTGCTACACACGAAGACTTGGAAAAAAATATGTGATATTGAAAGATAAAAAAATGTTAATAAAGTAAAGATTATGTAATTGTGCCGTATACAAGTCAAGATCTTGATACAAGTCAAATATAAATGAATTATGCAGGTTCAAATGGAAAACCATTGAAGATGCACGAAGGCAAAATGAGGATGAACGTCGAAACACTATAAATCTCGGTGTCATCTCTCTCTCTCTCTCACACATTTAATTTCGGAGTATTTACATGCTTAGTTATATCAATTCAATCGTACTTTATCGTTGATTCAATTCATTGCGATTTATTAGGTAAACATTAAGTTTTGTTGGAATTGGATACCTTGTTGAGTTACTAGTGATTAATATTTTGATAAATAATTGACGTTAGAAATCTTTACATTGAATCATTGTGTAAACACATCTCGTGGATTACACAATCGAATATCTGGAGTTTCATCATATTCATCTTTGGTGTTTGTGAAACGATTAAGTGTTAACGTGATCAAAATTTCAAATAGTATAATTTTCATATCAAATCTTTCGCTCGCAATTTTTAAAAACACTGATAATTTTTGTAAACAGGGTTTGAGTTTTATTGGGTCTATTCATTCTATTTTAGACTATTTTTTTACTTCCATATTTACACCCGACAACATGCACATGATTTACTAGTAACAAGATCAAATGAAGTTGAAGTGGAAAGATTCAAGTCCGATAAGATTCACGGCTTATGAATAGAATTTGTGAACACAAAATTTGGTGTTTTAATTCTTGCACCATAAGAAATATGCAGAAAATATCTTGAAAAAGTTTTGTATAAGTAGATTATTGGCTGACTATGCAATACTAGGTGTGACATGAAAGTAAGGCTAAAGAAACATAGAATAATTGAAGCAGCTCCAATTTCGTAGAGCATAAAGAAACAAGACAGTATATTGCAGTCTCTTATTTAGTTTGTTAGACATTGTAGATGAAAATGTTGTTGGAAGTATTGATGAAAATATAGAAATGAAGTATCATTTCTAAGAGATCAAATTAATTAATTATTAAGTAATAATAGATTAAAGTTTAAATATTGTAAGACTGTGTGACTGCATATATTCTAATTAACCATTTGAGAAAGCAAGGTTTTAAAATCTCAAAGAATTGATGAGAAGGAGAAATACTGAATATTATAAATGCCAATATTATTTTATGAGAATAAATGCAATTTGATTGTGCTGCAAGTAACTGACAATTTCAAAAATCAATTGAATTAGTTAGTTTTCCCTTTATTAGAATCTTGCCTATGGTTTTAATTAATCTAGATCATTAATAAAAAAAATTCTCTTTCCCTAATTACCTACTGTATGGTTTTAATTAATCTAAATCATTAATACAAAAAATTGTAGCATCTCTCAAAATTTCATATTCTCTCTTATGTTCATTAACTCAGAAAATCTGCAAAACAATTGTTTTTCTTTGAAAGGAACTCTTCTCCTCTCCTGCATTTAAGCAAATGTTAGCTAAGAAAACTTTGAAAAATTATGTCTTATTAGACCGTAGTCATGATAACATAATCCATATCCAACTTCAAAGTTAATAGAGAAAACCCACTTTAACTGAGTTTAAATTCGGATTTGAGTTTTTTCCGATTAAAAATATGGGGACGGGTCGGGGGTCATAGAGACACTAGTATCCACCCCGAATCCGCTCCAAATCCGTCCCGTTTATATTATTATTTTGTTTTGTTAATTTAAAATATTAAATATGTGGTCGGTTCGACTTTACTCCATTGATCATCCCTTCATTTACTCTATTTTATTTCATAGATTTGTAACATGTGTTAAAATTAAATCTAACGGTTATAATTAAAGAGTTAAAGATAAATTTTATTTATTAATTAACCGTTAGATTTGATTTTAACACATGTTGAAAATCTATGAAAAGAAATGGAGTAAATGGAAGGATGATAAATGAAGCAAAGTTGGATTCAATGTTTTGATATCTTGATTTGTATTAATTATTTAAATGCTTAATACCCTTTTTAGTCATCTAACTATAGACCTGAGTCTAATTTGGTCTTCTTTCTTTTAAAAGTTCCAAATTGGTCTCTTTTAAATAGGTACATAGTGATCCTTTCCGTTAAAATAAAGACAAACAATGTTAAATTTGCTGATGTGTAATCTGAGTTGGAGGGCTGATTTACACAATCAACTAAGATGAATGCTGAATTGTCATCTTTAACATATTTGTCATTTCTTTTTAATGCATGACAATAACAATGTGCAATTACAATTTATATCCAACTGGCATATTTAATTAAAATTAAAATAGTATTAAAATAATTAAAAATATTTCTCCTTAATATCAAATAAATTCAATAAAAATATTAACAAATCTTTCAATTAATTAATAATTAAAAACATAAAAATAACATAATTTTATTATTTTTAATTACTGAATATGTTATTCATCATTATCAACATCAAAAACACACTATCCAGAAACAACCCAGAAACATGTTCATCAACATAAAATTATCATCAACACAATTTTTTTGAATCTCAAAGATTAAAGTTTGCTTGATTTGAGTTTATGTTCCTCTTTCTATTTCTATTGAATTTGAGTTTATGTTTCTCTTTCTATTTCTTTTGAATCTGGGTTTATGTTCCTCTTTTGGGATGAGGGTTTATGAATTAGGATTTCTATTTCTTTTGAATCTAGGGTTTTCACTTTTCCCCTTTTCCAAGGGAAAGTAAAATTAGAACAACAAAATAGTGAAATTGAATATTGAAATTGAGAGAAGGTGAATAACAGGAATTTGAGCAGTGGTGGTTGGAGTCTTCCATGGTGGATTTTGCGGCAGAAGACAGTGAATAAGTCATGTGAAGAAGAAGAAAAAAAAAGTTAAGTTTGAGTAAAGAAAACAATTATGTCTTGTTTTTATAGGAAAAGGGAAAATAAAACTTTTATAGGAAAAGAGAAAATAAAACTTATGTAACTAGATAATAGTATATTATAGGAAAAGGAAAAATATGGTAATTATTTTCGGAAAAATAGTTTTATTACACCTAAGCCAAAATTTAACACGTCAGCAGAGTTTTAATGAAAAACTAACGTTTCTAACAGAATGAACAAACATAATACTTTTTAATAACGTAAGAGACTAATTTGAAACTTTTAAAAGAAAGAAGACCAAATTGTATCCTATGGTATAGTTAGAGGATCAAAAAGGGTATTAAGCCTTATTTAAAATATTTGGAATGTATGTATGGAAATTTTTGAGGTTGTTTTATTTTATTATTTGTAATATAATTTAATTTTTGAAAAAATAAATATTTATAAAAAATGGATTTTACTAAATGGATGTTGGCGGAGCGGAGATATCCGAACTCAACCTGAATTCGTTTGGGACGGGTTTGAATTTTAATTCTTCATCCTCGTTTGGGTATGAATGAAAATTATTTGAAGATTCAGGTTTAGATTTGAGAGATAAAAACCGTCTATGACCCGTCCCTTTGTCATGCTTATTAGACAAACTAAAAGATAAATAAATTTTAATTAAATCATTAAATATATCTATTATCATTCAAAATATATCATTAATGTTAATTTTTTTATAAAATAAAATTTCATAAAATATTAAATAAGGTGTACATATGATTGTATTTAGTCTAAAGGGTTATACTTCATACTGGTCAGCAGTGTTTTAAAAACCGGACCGACCATCAAATCAGTGAGGGTACTGAGTCACTGGTTTATTGGTTGAACCACTGAGTCACTGGTCGAACCGCATGATCAAACCGGATAACTCAGTTAAATATACCGGTCTTTATAAGAAAATTATATAGGTATAAAACTGGTCGAACCAGATGATTCAGTCTCTACAAAATATAAATAACACTTAAATTTTTTTAAAATATCATATCATAAATTCACAAGTTCATGATCTGAATTCAAATTTTAAATAAAGATATTACCCATAACAAAATAGTATAAAATTATAAAGTCTAATTGTAATATAATATAATTAAATAGTTTATAACAAAATAACTCAAATGTGTATCAAATTTAGTTTAAATGAGGGAAAATTATTTCAATGCTGGGATCTCATTCTTTAATATTAAAATAAATTTACAGTAAAATCAACCGCACCCGCAACAATTTTCCCGTCAATCATTACTATGTCTTTTAGGTTTTTTATTTTTTATTTTTTTTTATTTTTTATTTTTTATTTTATATTTTAATTTTATTTTTAATTTTTATTTCATTTTTTATTTTAATTTTTTTAATTAAAATAATAAATAAATTAATTTTAAAAAAAAATTGCAATTAAACCGCCGATTTATGAAAATCATCGATTTTTCCTATTTTTCCGATTTATACCGGTTTTTACCGGTTCGCATCGGTTCAATGATATAAACGATTCAATATTTGAACCTGACCGATTATCTAGTCGGTTTCCGATTCGATCGTCCACCAGCAACTCGGTCCGATTTTTAAAATAGGGTGCCTGCAAATTATTTATCGTTAATGAACAAAACATTACGTGAATGAATTTTCTTGATGTGATTAGATCGTTGTAAAATGACATGTTTTCCAAATACTAATAAAGCACAATCCCATGTTTGGCGCCGGATATCTTGATATAAATATCTTATCAAACACTCCCTTTATCTTGAAATAACTTTTTATTTGTATGAAATTCTTTTCTTTCTTTCAATTTCTAATATGAGATAGAATATTTATTTTATAATAGAGGCATAATTGTTGATGAAACGAGAGTTGATTTTGAAAAAAAATGGTATAAAGGATATTTAGTACGGTGACGTAGAATGTATTTATAAGTCACTGAGAATATTTGAAGTGATGTAAAGTGAAAATAAATTTGAATTATCTAGAAATGACACGCTCCAACATTGAGAATACTATAACAAGAAAGAGAAGGCTTTACCATATACCCACATATCCATACCTTTACCCTTACAATTTTTCCAAAATGCCCATTTTAACCTTATTATATTTTATTATATTATTATTTTATTATTATTTTTTTTTACCATTTGTGTCAGACCGTCAGATTATAGTAAAAATTGGTCCCAAAATACACGTTCCGGAAGACTTTGTAGATGAGTTCCGGTACGTTAATTAACATACCGGAAGACTTTATGTAAGTCTTCCGGTATTGTGTTGTTTACTCACCGGAAGACTTAATAAAAGTGTTCCGGTACGGAAGACTTTTATTAAGTCTTCCGGTATCAATGAATATGTGTACCGGAAGACTTTATGTAAGTGTTCCGGTATTGTAAGAGTACAATACCGGAAGACTTTCATAAAGTCTTCCGGAATGTTAATTTTTTTTTAATTATTATTATTATTTTTTTTTTTTTTAAAAAAATATTTTTATTTTGTAGGTGCAGTACCTTTATACGAAAAAGAACCGATATGTGTGAATACATCAGATGTATTTACGACGACAGAGAGATTTGGTACACGAGAAGAGGTGATAAGATGGGTCAAAGACACCGGATTACGAAATAAAGTGACGGTCATCATCACTCGTTCAGATACACAAACAGGCAAGAGAGGAAGAAAGAACAAAATAATATTTGGTTGCGATAAAGGTGGGAAATACAAGGATATTCGTAGTGGAATAGAAAGTGCGACAAAAAAATGCGAATGTCCATTTAAGATCAGGTCAACTCCGACAAAAGATGGATCTGGATGGAAGATTGATGTAAAATGTGGCGTTCATAACCATGATTTACCTGATAGATTAGAAGGTCACTCATTTGTTGGTAGGTTGACAGCTGATCAGAAGCAACATGTTGCTGATTTAACAAAGAGAAAGGTTGCACCCAGAAATATATTGCATTCCTTGTACGAGCGAGATCCAGATTGTGTCACTCGGATCATGCAAATATACAAGCAGAAGAGTATGATGGAAAAAGAGATAAGAGGTCCTAGAAGTGAGATACAACATTTGTTTAAGCTTATCGAGGCTGCAGGTTATGTTTATTGGAGTAGAAAAAGAGACGACTCTGAAGTTATTAAAGATATATTTTGGGCACATCCAGATTCAGTTAAGTTGTTGAATATGTTTCCTATTGTGTTAGTTATGGATAGCACTTATAAGACAAACAAATACATGCAACCTTTGTTTGAAATTGTTGGCATGACATCAACCGAGTTGACTTTTGCTGTCGCATTTGCGTATATTGAGTCTGAGCAGACTGAGACTTTTTGTTGGGTGTTAGATAAGCTTAAACAATTGTTTGTGAAGAAAGATTTTTTTCCACAAGTTATGATGACAGATAGAGATCTTGCTTTGATGAAAGCCATTGAGACTGTGTTTCCACGGACAAATAATTTGCTATGTCAGTTTCACATTAACAAAAATGTTGGTGCAAAAAGGAAACTATTAGTGGCTCCTGATATGCAGGAGTCAATTGGCAAATTATGGACGGATGTTGTATGGGCTAGTGATGAGGTTGAGTATGCTCAACATTTAAAAGAACTTGAGCAAGAGTGTGTTGATTGTCCTAAATTTTTTGAGTACGTGAACGACACATGGTTGACACCACATAGACAAAGGTTTGTTTGCGCATGGATTAATCGAGTCCTACATATGGGTAACACGACGACTAATCGGTATGTTTTGATTTAGATCCCAAAATATAATTTTTGTGAATTATGTATTTTTCTTACTTAGTTTAAATATGTATTATTATAGGGTTGAGTCTGCTCATTGGAAGTTAAAGCAGATGTTGGGAAACAGTATAGGTGACATGGTCAAATGTTGGGAGGCCATGAATGACAACTTAAAGATACAAATTAGCAACATTCGAGCTTCTTTTCAAAAGAGTGTGTATGAAGTTGCACATGTCTATTCAAGTCCATTTTACACATATTTACGTACTTCAGTGTCGCGAGCTGCATTGAGGCGCGTTGCTGAAGAGTTAAATAGAGTTGATTATATTGGAACTAACAAAGACAGATGTCGATGTACTCTTAAAACAACCTATGGATTACCTTGCGCGTGTGAGTTGGCAGGGTATAGAATTAGTGGTATTTCGATACCAATTGAGGCTGTGCATGTACATTGGAGGAAACTAAGTATGAAAATTAAGTTGGAAGAAGACTTAGATGAGGAATCAGATGTGGGTATGAAATCTGCAATGGATGAGTTATGGAAAAGGTATAGGTCACAAGATGTTGTTGGAAGAAGGGCATTACATAGTAGGGTTTATGAACTTGCATTTCCCACAACGACTTCTTTGTTAGCACCACCTGAAAAAATAAAGACAAAAGGTGGAGTCAAGAAAAAAGACAAAAAACCTGAAGGGTATGATGTTTACAGGGATCCTTCGTATCATGAATATGTTGATCAAGCATCACAATCTTCACAACGACAATCTCAACCATCACAAAATTCAAAAAAGAAATCTCAACCATCTCAACCATCACAACCTGTGAAAAAGAAGTTAAAATTAGCACAAACTTCACAATCATCTAAACGGTTCATCCTTCAATTTCCTTATCATATTAGGTCATTTATTGATGACGTTGTCAACGTATTGTCAGATGGTAATTGTGGATTTAGAGTGATTGCTTCATTGCGGGGTTATGCTGAAGATGGTTGGCCAATGGTTCGTCGGGACTTAGAATTGGAAATTATACATAATGAAAGATCATCTTTATATGCCAATTTATTTGCTGATCGGTTAGCTGAAGTGAGAGATTCTTTGAAGATAGAGGGGAGTGGTTCTCAACCAATAAATAAATGGTTTACTCTACCAGATATGAGTTACGTGATTGCGAATCGGTATAACGTGGTACTTGTCTGTCTAGGAGTCGAATGTTTGACTTTCTTCCCTATGACAACTACATTCTCACCGAATGTCTCATTTTATTGCATTGGATTTGTAAACTCAAATCATTGGATTCAGGTAAACATTGTTATAATTTGATATTATTAGTAAATTATTTGAGTAACATTAAATAATGTATTGTTTAATTTTGAATATAGGTTAACATAAAAGAAGGATTTCCATTGCCACCAGTGACAACAGATTGGAGGAACTTTCGTTATCCAGCAGCAACATCGTGGATGGTAGGATTTGCTGCACGTCTACAACATTGGCAACAACTTACGCCTATATTACAAACACATTATGAATTATAAACTATGTTATTCATTTTTATTCATGAATTATATTATATGTTTTAATTTCACTATGTTATTCATTTTTAATTTCACATTCATGAATTAAATTTTAATTTCAATTTTTTTTTCGAAATACTATAAATAACATATAACATAAATATCAGTTCAAATGTCAATATATTAAGAAACAAAGTCTAAAAAATAATATGACATAAACATAACTATACATCACTGTGAACGAGCAATACGTAAAGCTGCAAACAAATCAGCAAAATGTGGATCATCCTCTTCAGCTGCATTCTGCTGAAGGTAGCGATGAATCAAGGTAGACACAGAACCCCATGCAGGATCAGATGGTCCCGCATCGTAATCAGGAATAGATGCAACTGGCGGCTCATCATGGGTAGGAGGTACCAATCGAGGATGCGAAACACGATAATACCACTCAAGGTATCCATCCTCGACCTCAAATGGGATAGTCATAGCGTAACTAATCCACTCAATATCAATATCACCAGCCATCCTAGGATCAATGGGTGCAGGTGGAATG
Organism: Lathyrus aphaca; assembly: GCA_963966055.1. Lineage (NCBI taxonomy): Eukaryota > Viridiplantae > Streptophyta > Magnoliopsida > Fabales > Fabaceae > Lathyrus > Lathyrus aphaca. Next base: position 719,873,580 of record OZ014519.1, on the reverse strand, counting down.
TACTGACGGTATCCAAACTGTCGAAGACACCTGTCAGGCATGTATGGAACAATAGTATCTCCCCACCTCAAACAACCCCTGAATAGAGAAATCTCATCAAAACGACGATGAACTCTATGATCCTCGAACGGCCTCCATATGACATCAGTCGGTGTCAGCTCATCCATAATGGGTCGCAACTCATCCACCTTTAACGCCCCCTGTTTGTACGTCCACCTCATCGCTCGCGGGAGACCACAGTTCTGAGCAGGTATCCAATTCTCTCCTTTTTTCCCAAGTGTAGGAAAATACTCGTGAATCCAGCACTGTTAAAAAAACAATAACATAATAATTAAATATAACATAATGAACATAATAAAATTAAAATTAGACTTAAAAGAAAATCAATAAACTAAATTTAAATATATAACTTTAACATAAGAAAATCAATAAACTAAATTTAAATATATAACTTTAACATAATAAACTGAATTTAAATATATACCTGTAGGAGAGTCGGATAACCACCAAGCTGTTTGCAACTAAACATAGACGCATCTCCAAGAAACCTATACAATGTCACCAATGCAGCTGTTGCCCAACTATAGGTGGACAACGCATCCAGGTCCCTAAATAATGCCAAGTATCGCGCCTCCACGAGTGTAAATGACTTATCCGCAAAGATGGTGCAGCCCACTAACACCATCAAATAACATCTGGTCGCAAATGCCCATGATGAAGCTGCTCGATGCTCTACGAATCGATCATATAACCACTCTATCTTGAAGTACGAACCTCTGCACTCACGAACCTGGAAAAGTGCCACTCTCGATGACACTCCAAGATAGTCAACCGCCCACTCAATGGCTAGCTCCTCACTGATGGGTTGAGGGTTCCAGAATACCCCCCTGATAGGCAAATGCAACAGACATGCCACATCATCTAGAGTAATCTTCATTTCACCGTGCGGCAGGTGAAATGAAGATGTCTCTATATGCCATCTCTCCACAAATGCAGAAACCAAGTTTGCATCGATCTTCTTCAAACTTGATCTCTGTAAGGAAGATAAACCGGACCTAGATATGATACCCTCAATCTCCGGTGGAAGCTGCTGTGGAACCATTTGGGTCAACTTCAACCCATGTCCCGCCACCTTCAATTCCTTCTTTGCCTCTCTCTCCTGAAATCAAATAAAATTAAACAAATTATATAATACCTACTAATAATTTCGGTTTTTATTCAAAACTAAATAATTATAATTTCCTTACCTCACCAAACCATACACGTCTCGCCACATGATGCTCGTACGAAACCAAAATACTGGTATCGTACGAACCTCCAGGATACCCCACAGGGTCTGCTGCAGCTGCAGATGTACCAACATCATCTGCGTGTGTCCTACTCGTATCGCCCCGTCCCATCGATCGAACTGGTATCCTCCCATCTCTGCCGCGTGATCGCACCACTGGAAAGAAAAACAATAAAACAATTATTTAATTAAAAAAAAAAATTAAAAAAAAAAAATTTTCGGAAGACTTTCTTCAAGTCTTCCGGTACACACTTTTAAAAAAAAACAATTCCGGAAGACTTTATCAAAGTCTTTCGGTAGTCAATTTCAAAAGCATCATTTCGGAAGACTTTGATGAAGTCTTTCGGTAGTCATTTAAATCATTCCGGAAGACTTTCATGAAGTCTTCCGGTACCGGAAGACTTTCACAAACTCTTCCGGTAAACAAATTTCAATACCGGAAGACTTACTTGTAGTCTTCCGGTAAACAAGTCTGAAATGCGAAATTTTTTTTCTCTCTGTAACTTCAGACGAATGGTAAAAATGGAAAGTAAATTTGATTTATTAACTATTTATATGAGGGTAATTTGGTCAAAAAAAATTTGCTGTGGGGGTATGGGATTAAGTGTGGGGGTGTAGGGTATAGTCTTCCAAAAAAGATTATATTGAACAATTTGTCTAAGCCCTAAAAAACGCTCCAAACCCCTCTTCCAATACAATTTTTTAATTATCAAAATTATGGAGTTTTTGGTTTTTTAATAAAAATAAATCTTCCAAAACTCTCTCCATCTAAATTTCTCTATTCTTTTCACTCAAATCTTCCCTTTTCTCAAAGTAATCTCCCAAACAAAATATGAGAATCTCCAACAAAATTCTCGTGGATTGGATTATGTCATGCGATTTAAATTCCAGTGTGCTCTTTTTAAATATTATCTTCATATGTGTGTAATTTATCTTCCATCCTTAATTCTTGCTTTATCTTCTTTCTTAAAATTTGACCAACCTAAAATCCATATTTTTCAAAAATGTTTCAAAAATCATATAACAAAATTTATCCCTTCTTGTATTTGAAGTCATTTAGTCAACATCACCTTCTTCCTTCTTTTTGTATACGATTTTCAAGTAACTCATCAAATATTCCGTTGATTCAAACAATTGCTTCTCAAGAATATTTTTTGAATACTTATCAAAGAATGCAAAATTTTCTTTGATGTTTTGTAGAACGATAAATAATATAAGGAATGCTTCTAAGGACCGAATTAATTAGCATCACTCCCATCCAAAAAATTGTCACTCTTTCCATGAGAAAACTTGTTTTTCATAATTTCCGCCACCAACAACCAAATAATACACCTCCTCGGATTTGCACTAACTAATACTCCAAAAACTTTGAACGAAATCGAGTCTATGCAACAGGAAAGAAAGGATGATCTACCCGTATAAATCTCTCATCTAGATTTATTATGTAAAACTTATTTTAAAGAAATTGATTAGGTTTTCAAAAATATGTTAATCTTTTTCGCTATACCATTTTTTTTTATTAATTGCAAAAAATCAAATAATTAACATTAATTTTTTGTAGATAAAATAGATATTTTAAAATTTACAAAAGTGTTGCTTGAAAAGATAATTTATCAAACAAATAAATTTGAATATCGATCCGGAATTTAAGTCAAAATTTAAAATATTTTAGCCTAATAGCACTTCTTTGAGAGGGAAAGTAGAATGTTTGGAAGAATCTTTGAAAGATGTCAGTGAATACACGTATCAAGATTTTACTTGGAGATTGACGAATGATATCCTTCCAACCAAGAGTAACTTGAGGAAAAAAGGTATTTCTATCGATGACTCTTGTCCTTTTTGTCATCTTCATTCTGAAACTTCTCTCCGTCTTTTCCTCGGCTGCGACTTTGTCAAGAGAGTGTTCTTTTCATCTCTTTTGGGTGTGCGCATACTAGTTGAAGGTAATGTTCCAGATTGGTTTTCTGAGGTGCTGACACATAAGGATGAGGTTGTGGGTCATCACTATTAATTGTGTTAGAATAAGATTTTGGTTCTACATATAATCTCTAGTTTTGATGATAATAATGCATATATTTTTTATGTAACAATTTTGTACTCTAATCATTGTCTGAGTGTGTAAATAAATAATATGATTAGATTGTGGAAAACTCTAGAAATTCCATTAAAATAAAATTCTGGCACGACTCAAGAAATTGTTTCAGTCCCATCTGAAGAAACATGAGCAGTTATGATGAATGCTAATTGTTTCTGAAAAGGAAAGTGTGTGCATCTTAGATAAATCTTTGCTTCCAGCACCTATGTCAAGATTCTTAAGACTTGCTTATATTCAAGCTTCTGATACAGAAATAATCATTTTAAAGACAACTTGACTCTGAAGACTCTGATCAACGACATCTTATATATACTCTTCATCTTTTCATCAGAAGTACATCATCAGAAGATAAGTTCAAGGTTCAAAACAAAACTTGATGGTTAAGAATCCGTACAAACGGTACATTCCCAATATGGTAAAAAACAAATTTAGCGCTCAGTTTTGTCAAGAAATGATTTTGAGCTTTTACTACTTCTGTTTCTTAAAGACTTTACCGTTGTGACAGCTAGTACTGATAAATGACGCTTCTACCCTTCAATGATCTAACTTGAGGCTATATAAATGAATAACTATTGCTTTGAAAACAACAATGATCATAGTGTGAAAAACAAAGTCATAAAAGTTCATCAAGAGAGAAATCACAAAACACAAAGAGTTGTTGCTCATATTTGTGTAAAAATATTGTTATTCAAATTGTTTCACTTGCTCATCAAGAAGCACTACTGTAAACTCTTTCTTTTGTAATCCTTTTTGAAGTTATATTTCCTTAAGTGACTAAGTGTTAGTCTATATGCTTGAGAGGGCTAAGGTGTTTTCTAACATTTAGACATTTTTGTGTAATCTTTCAAGATTAGTGGATTAAGTCCTTTTTGAAGGAGAAATCACATTGGCAGGTGGATTGAAGTAACTTTGTTAACAGTGAACCACGGTAAACCAAAAGTGTAATTCTTTTTATATCTTGTTTGTGTGTGTTAAGCAGTTTCACAAAAAGTTCTAAAAACCCAATTCAAACCCCATTTCTTGTATTTTTCTCTATCATCAATTGATATCAAAGCTCCGAATATGTTATTGATTTTCAAATCAAACACTTAACCGTGTAGGTAGATCCAGTGTGAGAAAAACTCCATGGATGCTTCTAACACAAACGAAAGAGACAATTACAATGCTAAGCCTTTTGTCTTTGACGAAGAGAAGTTTGATTATTGGAAAGATAAAATAGAAATCTTCTTTTTAGGCTATGATGTAGATCTTACGGATCTCGTCACAAATGGTTATGAAATACCTATTACTGTAATTGGTATTCCCATTCCCAGAAACATAATGAATGATGGACAAAAGCGTGAGTTCAAAAATCACCACAAAGCTAGGACTATCCTTCTCAATGCTATCTCTTATAATGAATATGAAAAAATTGCTAACAGAGATACAACAAAGGATATTTTTTACTTGCTAAAAATGAAGCATGAAGGCAATACTCAAGTCAAGGAAACTAAGGTTCTGGCCTTAATCCAGAAATATGAAGCCTTCAAGATGGAAGACGACAAAACTATTGAGACTAAGTTCTGAAGGGTTCAAACCTTGGTTGCAGGACTTAAAGTTCTGAACAAAGGTTACACTACAACAGATCATGCTAAAAAGATTGTAAGAAGCCTTCCCAAAAAGTAGAGACCAATGTTCATTGCACTAAAGTTATCCAAGGATGTAAACAACATAAGCCTTGAAGAGTTGGTTAGCTCACTCTCAGAAGTCGTGAAATAGAGCTAGAGGAAGATGAGCCCCAGAAAAAGGGCAAATCTGTTGCTCTGAGATCCATAACAGATAGAAATAAGTTAAAAAAGAACAAAGCCTTCAAAGCTAAGGTAGAAGAAGGGTATTCAGACGATGAAGATTCTGATGACAATGATGAATTATCACTTCTTTCTAGAAAAATCAAACAACTTTAGAAGAAAAGGCAAAACAACTTCTGAGGGTCCAGAAACATAGGAGATCGTCCAGATTCATCCTCAAAAGGAAGAAAAAGAAATGAAGTAACATGCTATGAATGCAACGAGCTAGGACACTACATAAACATGTGTCCAAAGCTTAAGAAAGAAAGATTAAGAAAAGAAAGCTTCTAGATCAATGTGTTCAAAAGCAAGAAGAAAGGTCTCATCACAACATGGGATAATTGTGATTCTGAATCATCATAATCTGATTCTAAAGAGGAGCATGCCAACATAGCACTCATGGCAATAACTTCTGAAGGAAACACAACTGAAACCGAGTCTGACACAGAAGAGATATTTACTAAAATCTCTCGTGCTGATTTAGAATTATGTCTATCTGAATCTCTAAAAAGGTATCAGAAACTTCAACAAAAATTCAAGGACCTGAAAAAGGTTCATGAATATGAAGTTGAAGAAGGTATTAAGCTAGAGAAAGAAGTCTCTAAACTAAAAGATGAAAATTTTGTCTTAGATAATGAAAATGCTTTAGTTAACAAAAAATGCTTGAAACTTGAAGAAACTCTTTCTAAAGCTTCTCCATCTTCTGAAACCATCTTATACAAGTATGACAAGGATTTTCAGAAATTCCTGAACAATAATATAGACATAAGCTGAATGACTTCCATGATCTCAAAAGTTAGGTTTTGTTTGATTAAATTACTTTGAACCTATTGGGACATACATTTAATTTATCATTGCATGAATAATTGAAGTTATATTTCTATTTAATTTCCTCTTTTTTAATGCTTTTTTATGTGAGATACTTTTTTAATCTGATATTGGGCGGATAGTGAATACTGACCATTAGTCTATGCATTTGAACTAAGGCAATTATTGTACTCATGCTGGTTGAATAGGGATATGAGACCTATAGTAGTGATATTTGATTTAATATTCTATTGCATTGGCTAATTTCACTTACGCTGGTTGAATAGGTATTGGAGACCCCGAGTAGGAATTAGTGAGATATACACCAAAGGATTGAGTATAGTGATTTTGTTAATTCGCTGTAGAAATATAATGACTTTCTCATTCATGTAATTCATTAAACATCTGCAGGGGATAAATAAGGGATTAATTACAAAACATGTATGCTTCTTATTATTTCATAATAACTTTTATTTTTTGCATTCAAACTCGACCCCCCATAACTAATAGGTTTTATACTTTCAAAACTATTGTTTTGTTAAACAGAAGTCTTCGTGGATTCAATATCTTTTTATTACTATGACACTACCGGTACACTTTCTGGGAAGTCATCACGTTGGTTCTATCCCCTTTAATTTTCCTGACTTACTTGTGAGCATCAATCCTAAGAAGAGATCTACATGGATCCCTCTCTTAAGTAAGTTGTGAAATCGACTCACTACTTGGAGGAGGTGACAATTGCTTAGCAAATGGAGTTTGGAAAATAATCAATAATCACTAGCTAGTTTAACCATTGTGATAGGTAGCGCATTAGCTAGTTTATAATTGCGATCACATGCCCGTTGTAGAAACCACCATATATACAATCACACACTATCTAACAATAGGCGTGAAACCGTCATTATATGTGTTTTACAATCGTCATTATATGTGCGTTAAGAGTATTCCAACAGTTGTTTAAAGTTACCGTTGTGATAGGCTGCACGTTACACATCTTATAACAAACAGTCATTCGACTGTGGTATAAATATCATACATACAATAGGTGAGATGATATCCCTTTTCCAATTATATAGTATGTTTATGAAAAAATTAAGTCAGTGTTTTTATACAGCTTAATATTTTAATAATTGTGTTTTAAAAATAAGCTCTAAGGATATTTAATTGAGTATGAGCATTTGGATGGAACAATAAGTGTTATTTAGGTGGTGTCCAAATAGATTTGGTGTCTAATCATATTTTAATGACTTAGGATATTTTAATTTAATAACTATTATTATGAAGAATTTAGTTTTAAAAATAAGTACACATGAATGAATTATTGAGAAAAGAAAAATACTAGGATCTAGTAAGACAAGGACCGATGACCAACCAACAATCTTGGGAAGATAACATCGCACATGTAGACACATGCATGTTGAAAATCGTCATCTCAAACTAAAAAAATGGCGAGATCATGGGTGTTTTTATCGGTTTATTCAAATTAATTAGGCTTCTGTATCTTTGTTTAATTATGGAGTAGTAATCAAAATAGTTTTTGCTTGACACCTTACCTAACTGTCAGGTCCTGTGCCAAATCTCTGTAGAAACAAACAAAAATATCATTAACTACTGTTCTTTAATTCCCATGATGAACCATGGAATCTTGCTGATAAGGTTTTTTCTGGAACACTACTGGACCTCACTGGATGCTTGGTAATTTCATGTTCCTGATAATTGACTGATTTTCATGTTCCAATAAGTGTTTATAGTAAACTCTGAAATTGGTAATGGTATTGTGTTCCGCTATCAAAGGATCACTTTATTAATATTTCAAACTAGTCTTAGGTCAAATGTTGCTCAATTAAGTCATTTTATCATGAGTATGGTTGTTTGTCACGAATGAAATCTTTTATACGTCAACCAGTCCAATAAAATAGGGGTGTGGAGAGTGCAGATCGACTCACGAAGCCGTTGATCTAAACTGAAATAATTTATAAATTATTTGAAGATTCGTTTATTTACTGGGTATATTGAATTTTACAACTCACATATCCATTTTACTAAGTGTGACGAACAAGCACAACATCCTATCGAGGATTATTCATATTGTAAATTATATATGTGAGTTGCAACCCTAACATAAATAATTTCATTCACTCTTATAAATTATATTTCTTTAACTTAACTAGAGGGATAACCGTACCTTTGCACGTGTATCTGTCAGGGACACGCACTTGTTATCAAAATTGACATATTTTTAAAAAAACTCAAAAAATAAAAAGAATAGTAATGATTAACTAAGAAAAAATGTCATTGATTATATCAAATAGAAAGATGATGGTAAAAAATAATATAAGAAAAATCTATTAAAAATAATATAAGAAAAATTATATGATTAGATGAAATGAAGATTATTGTAATTTACATATGAAGAGGGGGTGATCCAATAATAAATTAGTTGTAAATGATATAAATAAGTGGAATATAGTAAATAATGTAAATCATAATTTTTATTAAATAAATTGTTTACTTTATGATTTATGTATATTTTGCATATACACTTAAATATAAATGAAACATATATTTAAAAAATGATGAAACATAATAAATATCATTAAAATGATAATGTCTAAAGATGTTGTTTAAAAAATATAAATATAAATAAAGGAAATAGTTTTGAAAATTAAAAAGTAGATAAAAAGAATAAGTAAAATAGAATTTGTATAAATCAAAATATAATTAAAAAGAAAATATTTAGTTTAGAGTATATGAAGAGATGTGCATGCACCCAAAATAAAACACTCAAACGTTGTAATAGTTACTCTAATGTGTTCAACTCTATTTGAAATGGGCAAAGTAACTATTATTGTTTAGAAACCAGATGGAAAGCCGAACATATCAAAGAAATTGGAATGGCTGAATGGGACAGGTGCAGTAGCGACAAGCTCATCCGTCGGTGTTGGGAAAATCATGGCCTCCAACGATCATGGAGAACGAAGTTTCAGACGGGGAGAGATTCTTCAAACGTCTCTGAGAGGTTATAATCTATTTCATGTTTGTTAACTGTTGCATGCAACTCATCGGTTGAAAGGTTTTTGATGTTTTGTCTCTCTTTGTTTTTTTATGCAGAATTTAAGAAGAAACCACAATTGGGATGCATAAGGACTTACTGGAATCGGAAGTGAAGGCAAAAAGGTAAATCTTGGTGTTGATGCTACTTAGTAACAATTAGGATTTTTGTTGACAAATTAAATTTGTTGTATCATGATGCTTTGTTATTTGGTGGTTAAATGCTACGAAGATGCTCTGTTATGTAGACATGTTTTAAAGGAATGTGTTGGTATTTAGTTGGATGTTCTTAGATTGTTACATTCGGTTTGCTTCTGGTCATTTTTGGTACGAAATACTCTGTGTTCCATTTTTACTCCAAAATCATTAATATTGACAAATTTTACTTATTTGTTTCTTATTCAGTGAGTTGTTAGTTAATTATTCACGTTGGATTATGGTTGTTTTTATTATGTATACTTTCAGATGTAGTAAAACATGTATGTTCCTGAACGGTCTTCTTAGTTTGTTAGAATCTTGTGTAGTATATGCGTTATTGCGACCTAAGTCTTGTTTTGGGTAACACATAATCATAAGTTATGGTGAATTTAAAAGAGTTGACAGTGAAAGAGGAAAATTAAAATAGAAAGTAGAAATGCCATTTTTGAGATTTTAAGAATAAAAATTTAAGGTACAATGTAATTCATTGACAATGTCGCAGTAATAATAGTAACTTGAACCAAACAACAATTGAATGTCATAATATCGAATATCATTGGCTTTTCTCTTACTTTTGTTCCACAGTTGTTTGTTGGTTTTAGTCATGAGTGGCAAAAACAGGTAAAAATAAACATTATTTTGTAGTAATTAGTGTTCACATTACTATATTTGCTTAGTTTTCTACATCATGCATCCAAATATTGAAAATTTATATGTGAACACGAGACATGGTCACTATCACTCAGTCCAGTTACAGTTACACCATTGTGAATACTGTCAAAGATAGTAAAACATCTATGGTTTCTGTTAGGTCAAATAGAAATAATCAATAAACATTGTTCTTTCTGCAGTTGTGTTAGAAAGAGGAAAGAAAAGGCTGCCCGGTCCGGTAAAAAACAGGAAGTTGGTCCAAAAAAAGGAAAAAGGTAGTTTTCTATATTTATAACTTCAAGAAATGGAAAATGTATGTTCTGTTGTTGAATGGCTGCCCAGTCGAAATATATACATATATAATCAACATATCATTTTGTTTCCAAATATATGATTTCAGTGTCGATATATGCTTATGCCTCAATCTAAATACCCCTTAAACTCTTTTGTGTATGTAGTGCTGATGTAAAGGGGAAACAAAGGGTTGTGGAATCTGTTAAAGAAGCGGGACGAGAATCCCAAAAAATAAAATGAAAAGGTAGCCTTGTGAACCAATCATGTTAGCTATATTATTATTTTGTTTCAATGAGTATGTTATTTAGTTTGATTCCTGGTAATCCTACAAACAATGGTGTTATTTGGATTGGTGTACATGTGTTTTGTTCTTGTTTGGTTTCAATTAGAAATAGATTTTAAACCACATCTATATAAATTAACATACTACTGTGTATAACTGGATATTTCTCATATTGCTTGTATATGACGTTAAAATATAATATTTATTCCTTTTGTTTAGGCTTTTAGTTTGATTTTCAGTTGGTTCATTGAAACTTTATAGCTGTTACTTTTTACACTGTTTGCTCAATTAGAATATGCGTTAAACTCTTTTATGTTTGCAGTGTTGTTGAAAAGGGTAAACAGAAGGCTGCGAAGTCTGTTAAAGAGGCAGGACAACGACTTGAAAAAAGGATAAGGTAATTGTGTTACGATTTCAATTACAATTAGATTTGAAGCTGCAACTATACAAATCAACATACTACTATGTTGGGGGTATTTAACACCAAATATTTAGGGAAACGAAGCATTCTAATTATGGATTTGATTTGCAGGGAAAGTCCTCCAATACTTGAGCACAAAGTAACTTGGACTAAGGTGGTAAACAACGCATAAATGTTGAAGACAAATGTCCTGGTAAGCAATGTAGAATTTCATTCCAAAAATGTGTTTCTATATGATAAGGACTGTAATGTATTATTAATGTTTGTGTGAATATGCAGAAAATTCCAGCACATATTATTAGGAAATGCTTCCGGGAACCTTTTGAAGTCATCTGTCTTCGGGACTCGGACAAATCCATTCCGTATTATTGCAACATGAAGAAGACTCCAAAAAAAAGGAAAAATATCTGTTGGGCGAGTGATACGATTTGACAAAAGATAAAGACATAAGAGATGATGACAGGTTGAATTTTTCGATTCGATATCCTCCCGCCGAAGAAATAGTTGTTTCAATGGAGAGGGGGAATGCTAGCTGATTAGTGTTAAGTTTGTTTTCAGATATTAGTTGGTTTCCTTTAAGTTAATGATAAATTATGTTTGTATGAAATGTTTTGGGAATATTATAAGCATGAACCTTGTTTCCAACCTTTAAATTAGTTGAATTTGGATTATAATTCTACATATTCATCTAAAGTTTTCTCATTAGTTACATTGGACCTTCATTTCTCTTTAGTTAATATTTGCTCATTGCTGGGGTACTTAATGTTTGCTCAGGTTGTTAGTTGTTAATTTCTGTTAGTGCATTAAAACATAATTAAAATTTAAAACTTTAAATACAAATTTCAACTTTATGTTATAAATAAAGAAAGTGGACAACATATAACATGGGTCAAGAATAGACCCAACAAAATTTTCAGTTAATGTCCATTTAAAATGTGAATAAAAAAGGTCCATTAAACCAAAGTGTTGTAGTTTATAACATTTAAAAGGGTAAAATGCCAACATTTGTTGAAATCTATTTTTTGTGTATCACTTGACGAAACCAAACCTAAGAGACAACAGTGATAAAAAAAATGAAACGAAAATCTAACCATTGCGGAGAGGCGTCTATGGTTGCGAAGGGAAAAACAAGTTTGACGACGAATACTTCGCAGAATGAGGAGAAAAGGTAAAACATTTATGTCATTAAGTCTATTCATTTTTTATATTTGTAGGTTTGATATGTTAATATTGTTTTTCATGTATGTTAAACATTCTCTGATATCTATGAAAAATGTTTTCTGGTTATTCATATATGTTATAACAATGTGTTCAAGTAATTTGAAAATAACTATTTTAATTAATGGTTTAGGTTTGTTCTATGGAATAAGTACATAGAATGTGCCAAGACTGCTAAATGAAATGTGATGGTAAGTATATGTTTAAGGCATATTGTCTGAAAAGGTTATAAAAAAATATATTGTATAAAACCTAATTTGGTCATGATTGTGCAGCAAATTCCCTAACATGTGATTAAGGATTGCGTGGAACTAACTTCCGATCAAATTATCATGTATGGCACCGATACAAAAAAGATTTACAATTGTGAACTCCATATCCGTGAGAGAGAATACCATGTGGAGAAATTTATTTGCTGTGGTTGGTATGAGTATTCAAAGGATTGAGATTTGAAGGATGGGGATAAGCTTGCATTTGCAATTCGCAAGCCTCTTGGAGACAGAATGATGGTGAAACTGTTAAAGCTGAAGTTATTCGTAATGCAGAAAGCAAGTTGCATTGTTAAATCAGTTTTTCAGCTAGAGTCTATGTTCACAAGGCTTAAGAAGAGTTGACATGTTTTACAAATATAAACTCTCAATGGCTCTATAGTAAAGGATCTCATTGAAGACTCAATTGTTAAACATGTTACACAATGGATCAAGATCTTTTGGTATATCTATCTTCAACGTCTATAGTACTATGGATAAAGAAAAGCCACTTGATCAAGTTAACTCTACCAACACTTAGTCTTCTGCAACTACTATATAAGTAGCAGAAGGTTCAAACTGAAAATTTAATAAGGATCAACAAGATGGAGGAATAATAAGATATGTAATTATAAACAAAATCGAGTATGCAAAATTTCTATTGTAGGTTGTAATTGTAAAAGCCTTAAGATTTCTTAAACATTGAATATCTTAGAAATATTAAGTGCTTTAGGTCTTCCTTAGGGTTATTACCCTGTATCTCTGATATTTGTATCAAGTACACCTCGTTCTCTATTTTGTTGAACATGTTGTTTAGCATTTTAGATTAAGTCTCTCGCTAAGATGCTTGAGCCATGTATGTATCCTGTTATGTGCTAGAGTGTTGAAAGTCTTAATCAAGAGGATTGATTGAGCAACTAAGTCTCTCTCTCCAAGATGCTTGAGCCATGTAAGTTTTATCCTATCTGCTAGAGCATTGAAATACTTAGTAAAGTGGATTGATTGAGCAAGGAAATATTGGACCGTGGGTCTAAGAAGAAGTCTTGGGTTCGTGGAACCTGAGAAAATAAGTCTTGGACCTTGGGTCTGAGCAAGGAAGTGTTGGGTTCGTTGAACTTAAGCATAATTCTTGAGTCCGAGGGACTTAAGCAGAAGTATTGGGCCAGATGGGCTTGAGCAGGAGGTCTCGGGTCTGAGGGAACTGAGGAGGAAAGTCTTAGGCTGAGTGTCTAAGCAAGAAGTCTTGAGTCTAAGGGATTTAAGCAAAAGTCTTGAGCCTTATGGGTTTAAACAAGAAGTATCACTCTGAGGGTCTAAGCATTGTAAAGTCTTACGCTTAAATGCATAAACGATTGTAATCATGATTTAATTATAGTAAAAATCTCTTGTGAAACAAGGGAACTGAACTACTCTCATTTGGGAGGAACCAATATAAATTTGTGTGTCTTCTTTTATTATTTATTTTCTTCTGTTAACATTCCACTTCCATGTTTAACCAGAATCTGAATACCAGTTTAGATTTTGAACTCTGATCAGAAGCAAACCAAGAAAACAGAAAATACAATTCAACCCCCTTCTTGTGTATTTTTCTCACATTCACTTTCTAGTAACATAACAAGTTCCCAAACCTTATTGTCTTGCATGGAATTATAATTCTGCGTCATTACTCCAATTCAATTTTCAGAGTTGGAATCCTTCATGGCTTGACAGAAGTCGATTGGGTCAACTTCCATTATACCATTATTTTCCTCATATTTTTTAAAGAAACACTATGTAATCATCCAGAATATCATTTCTCCCTCGTTAGTGGATCTCCACAAATGTATTGGTTCTTGTAACACTTTTTATTGAGAATATTTGTTCTTCATGAATTACCAAATCATCTTGAGTAGAAGAAAAACCAACAATTTCTTGTGGAAGTTCCATACATGCTTCATCAAAAGCAACCGAATGTATAGGTTCTGGAATTATTACGATTCTTCCTCTGAAACAAAGTCTCTAATCTTATTCTTTCCCCTAAACTCAATAACTCAAAGGACGTGGTTGTTCCCGTCTCAAAAATTGAGTTTAATTTGTGATCGTAAAATTTTTAGCCCCTATATCTTTTAGAATAACCAATAAAGTAGTTGCTTACTATTCGGGAGTCCAATTTATTTTCAAATATCCTACATGGCCTTGCCTCAGCTGGACATCCCCATACGTGAAAATTTTCAAAACTAGGTTTTCGCCCAGCCCAAAGCTTATAAGGTGTTTTGGCATTGTATTGGTTGTTATTATCAATTTTATGCTTAGTATCGCGCGATTCCACGTTAAGGATTCATTATAGGTAGTTATTGTGTCAAACAAATATAGTTTATCATGAGCCATAAGGGAACCAGTTCCAACAATATCATAATTAAAAGTCAACTTGAACACATTGTTTCAAAATGAACATAAATAACTTGATTTGTCCAAATAAGAAACTGAAATTAAATTCCGTCTAAATGATGGTACCCATAAAAATGTCTTTCAAACCCAAATGAAACTCACTACAAAATAATAATCTAAAATTTCCTATAACTCCCACTTCCATTGACTTATCATCTCCAACATATATGTATCTTTCAACATCATTTAACTTCTAATAGTTCAGGAATCCCTGCATTGAAACACGAAAGTTAATAGTTGGACCAAAATCTAACCACAAAGTGTTTCTGGATACTAAAACTAAATTGACCTCAGAGCAGATCAAAATATAAAATGTATTTTTCCTTGCACACCAAACATGATATTTAGGACATTTCTTCTTCATATGTGCATACATTTTGCTAAAGAAACAATTATCAACATGTTTATGTTTAGAAAAATTTGCGGCTTCATTCTTGATCTCATTTGTTTTCTTTCTTCTTCTTTTGTCTTTAAAGGTGTCATTAAAATGAACACTTTTTATCTTATCTTACTTCAACCTTTTCTCATCTTGCATCCAATAAAATGAGCTCATTAAGAGACTATTTCTCTTTTAATATAGTAAATATTTTTCCATTAATTATGGCAACTTTCCACTATTTCCCTTTGAAATAAAGAGTAGTTTATACACGTTGAATAATTTTTTATGAACAAAATTATATGAGATGCACTGCATTATCTCCAGGTTCCTTAAACCTAATAGTCATGTTCAATTAAACTTACACAATGAAATTGAGACTTTGTAAGAGGTGTAAGTTATAACACTTTCAACACTTGAAGTAAAGTTTCAACACATCATTTAGCTAACTATTAATGATCATATAAAAAAGAAAAAATATTGAGTCACTTAACATGAGGATAGCATGTCAATTTTTTATATATAAATAAACACAGCCCATATGCATGATTCATACTAGTATCACACAAAGCCAGTGGGTTGTACTTCTAGGGTGTGACCACAAAAAAAAATTGGATACTGGTTCAGATTCTGACACCGCCATAATAACTGCTTTCTTCACGGGCCACCATTGCTTAATTAGGTTTTAAATTAAGTACATTAATTATCATGCAATTAAACTTGTTTTCCTTTGAACTCCATAATGAGGTGGGGAGACAAATATTTAGGTTTTATGTGGGGTTACTTAGCATATCACATTCAGTAATATAGATGGATCATGATAGGGTCCTAACTCTATTTAATTGCATATATACCCTCCAAATTCATAGAACCAAAAATTTGAGTATCACAATCAAAGGCCATGGTCTAGTTAATTTGCCACTTGTTTGATAGCTATGGTAGGATTTCTATTTAATTTTCAAGTGAGTCTAGCTATTGTGAAATTAAAACTTACTATAATTGGGTGGAAAGTGTGTACTAAACATGACATAGAAAGAGAACCAAGTTCAGGATGTTAGGGGGAAAAATGTAATTGATATTCTGAGTACCAAGTGCTAGCTATATTCTGTATAGAACTTTGATCACCAACAGAATAGAACTCATCGCTAAATGATAGTTGTGATAGTTGCTTTGGAAGTAACATAACTCTCTTATATGTAATTATAAGGATCATTCCATATCAATAAACATGTGACATTTTTTCTTGCACTAACAAGTGGCATCAGGAGTCCCTAAAAGGGTCCTGTTTGTAAGATAAATAAATAAAAAATGTAATTTTTTATTTAGGGTGGAAAATTCGGATAATTATGTTATCTTCATCTCTCTCGTGTTGCACCATTCAAGCTCTTTCTATAGCGGATTCCTCAAAGTTTGCAATTTCTACAATTTCCAAGTTCGATAGATTCTACGATCAATGGTCTATGCTCATGGATGATCTTCTTCGGTCCAAAGAATATTGGGAGTTGGTGGAAAATGGATTGACCGTTGCTCCACCAAATGCCACATCATAGCAACACAAGCTTGCAGAAGAGAGCGAACTCAAATATCTCAAAGCCAAGAATCATATGTTTTAAACGATTTATTATACAATTCTTGAAATAACTTTTGTTTGCAACAAAACAAAAGATATTTGGGATTCCATGCGAAGTAAATACAAAGGTTCTAGAAAGGTCAAAAGAGCTCGATTGCAGGCCATGCGTCGAGAATTTGAGGTTCTTATCATGAAATACTATGAGTTTGTTGAAGAATGCTTTGTAAGACCCTAGGCCATCGCCAATAAGATGACTACTCATGGTGAAAAGTTGGAGCATACCACAATTGTAGAAAAAGTTTTGCGATCAATGATCCCAAAATTCAATTGTGTAGTGTGTTCCATTGAAGAATTCAATGATGTTACAACCCTCTCCAATGACGAACTGCATAGCAGTCTTCTTATGCATGAACAAAGAATTAAGATTGGCCAAGATAAGGAGGAAAAAAATGTGCTTAAGATCACAAATTATGGTCGTGGTGATGGTAGCAGATGTGTTAGGGAACATGGAGGAATTCAAGGTCATGGTTGTGGTAGCTGTCATGCTAGGGAACATAGAGGAAGACAAAGTATATGCCAAATTAAATACTTCAAGTGTCACAAGCTAGGGCACTATCAAAGTGAGTGTCCAACTTGGCATCAATATGATACCAACTATGATGAATATGATGAATGTGAAGAACTGCTTCTCATGGCGCAACATGAAGTAAGTAAAAAAATGATGTGTATTATCTACTAGGGAAGAAAATAATGGTTGGTCAATTTTTATGAGAAATTAAGAGAATCTGTCAGGCTGGGAGATGACTCAAACATGTAAGTGATGAGAAAAGGGTAACTTAAAGTTATGCATGCATGGAATCATTCAAGTTATCACTGATGTGTATTATCTACTAGGGAAGAAAAAAATCATCTAAGTGTTTATCTATTGATGCAAGAGAATATTACTATTGTGTTCAAAATGGTGGTTGCAAAGTGCTTCACAATGAAATGGTCCTCATCATGTCCACTAAAATCTCATCCAACATGATGTTTATAGTATCTGCATTTGTGATCCTACCAATGTGCTTGAAAGGCACTACAGAGAATGACACGCATTTATGGCATTGTAGATGCAATCACTTTAGCTTCAATGGACTTCACACAAATGGTCTGGCATTTAATGGTGTGTACTTAGGATCTTTTTCAAAGAACCAAATGATACTAGGAAGAAACTAAGAGAATTTCATCTTGAGTTTCTAGTTACCAACTGAAACACCCCAAAATTTGCCCTATTAATTTATTACCTTGACTGGCTTATGATTCACATTCATCTGCATTCTCCATTAGGTCATAACATCATAATTATGCATTCTCATGAGCTCCTAAGGCATGAGATCAATACCACATGAAATTAGGGTTTCATACCCTATTCATATCTATCAGGTGGATTCAATGTTTTGGTTATAAGGCCATCATTAACATCTTCGTGTACTCTTGTTGTTTGATCAAGGTTTATTTCCCTAATTAAGTGGTCTTCGAGGATTCCGCTCGCCAAGACTATTCATCAGTACATCTGGTCCATCATTTGGTTTTTAATTCATAACTTCTGGGGATTAGGGTTTCATGGTGGTTGAGGTGTATACCAAATATAAGACCGATTCTTCATGATTATCAAGTGGTTGCTTCAACTACAAGTCATCAAGTACCAGCGATTTATTTCCATAGTAGTATGTGTCCAAGGTCATTTGATCTTGTGAGAAAGTCAAAGCTATCAAGGCGTATGCGTGTACAGTGACGAACTATAATCATCGGGATATAATTCACCTTTCAGTTAAGGTTTTGTGCAGGGCATTGGGTTCAAAATTTCGAAACAGGTTCAGATGCATATTATTGTCCAAAAGGTTTCGACATGGATATTGTAATTCATCATTCACAAAAGGTTTTGTGCAGGGCATCCAGGAAGGAGTCAATGAGCTATTTATTCAAGAGTCAGGAATGGATTCATTTTCAGTCACATTCAATGTTAAATTCGAGAGGGTTATCAGTTCAAGGCAAGATGTATTTGAGTTCAAATTGTCAAGTCCAACTTAATTAATCACCTGATTACGTATGTCAAGTCAAATGTCCATTTAATTTCAATAATCAATTTTCATTATTCAATAACCATTCATTTCTAATTCTATTTCCATTTAACCATTTTTATCCATTCTACATCCCAAATTAATTATTGTTTCATTCTTTTAAACTGAAGCTTAATCCCTAATCCATTCTCGATTCCAAATCCATTTTTGTCAAAATTTCTAAATCATGTTCATTGACCGCACTCAATTAACCAATTATCATTTTAAGCCCACTTTTAATATTCATTTTCCATTTTCAAGTTAAGTCCACCACTCAAATAAATCCAATAGGAATGTTCTTTTTTTATGGGTTGAATATGTTTTTAGTCCCTATAAATATCTCATATTTCAGTTTTAGTCCCTATTAAAAAATACGATATTTTAATCCTTACAAAATTATTATGCACGTAGTTTTAGTCCCTCCTGTTAAACCAATGTGTATTTTTAAATGATTATTTTGCAGACATCTTTAAAATGATATAAAAAGTTTCTCGAAAAAAAAAGAACTCAAAATTTGATTTTTAAGTCGAGGTTTTCATTACTTTTATCATTATATTTTGAAATTAAAAAAAAAATCATATTTAATTCTTCTCATTTTAAAAATTTCTAAAATTTAGTAGAGAAATATTTTATTATATTCTAAACATGGATGAAAGAAATTATTCAAAATTTTAAAAATTTAAGGGTAATTAAACAATTTTCAAAATTTTAGAAAACAACAGGGACTAAAATTGCATGCATACAAAATTTTTAGGGACTAAAATTTATTATTTTTTTAATAAGGACTAAAAATGAAAATTGAGATATTTATAAGAACCAAAAACATATTTAACCTTTTTTTTTTATTATTGTTTCTATCCAAAGGTTTTGTTTCATTTTAAGACCACTTTTTTTTAACCAAATAATAAAAAGACCCAATAATATATTTCACACGCTGTTGCACAAGGCGTTTGAGAAATACAAAAATCAGTGACATCTCACCACCATTCTCATAGCAGAAAAACTAGAAGTGAAAAGGGATATAGCAGAAAAATCAGAACTGGTGATACATTAGCTTATTATGTCAAAACGATAATCAGTTACAAGTGATATCAAAATTTAGTTACAAGGGATATGTGGATTCAGTTACATAGGAAATAACAGAAACAAAGGGCATAACTGATAATAACAAAAGTTGATATAACAGAAGTGAACAACTGTTGCACCCCAAAATTTGCCCTCCACAAGACAAGACATTGTGTAATAAGAGGTTCACAAGGTTCACAAAGTTCACAAGACATCTCATGAGGTTCACAAAGTTCATAAAGTTCACAATTAGTTAGAAAGTTTGACAATTCCCTCAGACAGTGCATCCTCCTAAGCAATGCATCTTAAATTAGGGTTTTGACTTCCTTCAGGATAAATGGACTTCCAAGACTTCAAGTGAGATTCATAGCATCCTATATATGTTCAATAATCCCCATGTCAAGTTTTAAGACTTTCCCAAAATGTTTGCTCAGTCAGATGATCAGAAGGGTTAAAATCAGTCAAGGTATTCAAAAAGTCAAACTGAGGTCAACTATGGTCAAACCAAAGTCAAACTTCATGATTTTTTGCCAACATCAATTATATGAAGTAAAATTCATCATTTGATTAAAGGTTGATCATGGTTCATCAAGGAGATTTCAGATCATCAAGAATCAGGAGTTTCTAAATTAGGGTTTTCATAGGAAAAGTCAACTGAACTTTGACCAGCCATAACTTTCACATGCTTCATCAAAATTTTTCCATCCAAAGCTCATTTTGAAGGAAATTGAATTCTCTCAAACTTTGTGTCTCACAAGCCAATCCCAAAAATGCTTCATTTGGAAGGTATGAGCTAAGACATTATAGGTCCTTTTAAAAGTCAACAAAAAGTCAACAACTTCAAAAGAGCATAACTTGAGAATGGTAAAAGATATGGACATGATACCAAAGAGGTTGGTTAAAGGACTCTTTAAGCTTTCCAAAATGTCCAAGAACACCTTCATAGCATTAAAATTGAAGGATTTTTGCCCTTGCAAAGTTGGGAAATTTTGGGGAAGTTTATGAAGCAAATAAGGCCTTAAAACCAATTTTTGCTAAATGAGCCCACCAAATTGCCATCCAAACTTTACAAACTCACCAAGCACGACCCAACCCACACATTTTCTGATTTTTTATATTTTATTTGATATTTATTTGAATTTTATTCATTAAAATACAAATTAAATTGAAATAAAATATAAAAACCATATATTTGAAAAGGATTTGGTTTCTAGAAAGTCTTAAAACTTATTTAAATGGAGATCATACCAAAATAGCAAGGCTAGATCAAGGAAAATCAAGTTTTAATAGCACATATTTTTCAATCTTAAAAAGTCCAAAAATCCACAAGTTTGTTTAAGTTTTTGACCTAAATTCATTAAGTGATATATATACAACATGAAGCTCAACCCTAGGGACGGATTCAGAGCCTACTAGTGCATTCTCCAAGCTTCAAATTTTCACAAAAAATCAAATTTCGATTTTGGTAATTAAGGTGGTTTCAAGGCATTCTAAAGGTCTCAACATATTCCTTGATGTTCACTAAACGCATAACAATCCTTATCATCATCCAAAACACCATAAAACGCATAAACCGAATTGCCTTTCATCTCACATTTGATTTTTTCGATTCTATGAGTTTACTGCATTTTAATTGATTTTGATTGCTTAATCTTGTTTGTTTCATTGTGTTGAAGCTTTCTGCATAATTCTTGTTGAGTTTAGCCGCAGGAATCATGAGAAGCCATAGCTAGGGTTTGTAAACCTTATTTAGGGTTTTGTGATTTACCGAATATAAATAAGTTTAAAGGACATGGTTAGCTTGTAAAAACTGTGAGGATCATATTTCATTCATCAATTTAAGAAAATTTCACTGTTTGCTTGATGTTTGAGAATTCGCAAGGCCTAACACGCAGGAAAAATCGTGAATAAATTCGCAGGAGAATTCGCAGGAAAACCTGCGAATTCCAAAGGTAGAAGATGATCTTTGGCGCCAGCTGCAAAATTCAAATTATTAACTTAATATTTTTTGAATTAGTTTACATTATATTACAACTAACGCGCTTGGCTCAGTTTGTTTGTACGTCTGGCTGGTAAATGAATGGTCCTGGGTTCAAACCTTCCCCAGGCCATTTTGGTTTTATTTTTATTTTCAATGTTTTCGCAGGTTAAACAACAAAACGATTACTACCCGAATACTATCATCAGCACGCAGCTGGCCTGGTGGCAGCCTTATGCGTCCAAGGGAAGCAAAGCCTAGGGCGTGGGTTCAATCCCTGCCCCAGGTAAGTTTTGAATTTTATTTTGTTTAATTATGCTGTTTAATTATTATTGTTTTAGAATTAATTTTAATTACAATAAAAATATATCTAGATAAATAATATGTAAATATATTAACTTTATGTTTTCTAAAAAAAACCCTCTAATTTATTTTCTAAAAATCTTAATCCTAGTTTTTTTTTAATTTTAATTAAAATGTGTATATATTATTACTATATATTTATTTTGTTTAATTAAAACCTTAATTTATTACCTTAATTATTTTGTTTAAATATTAAACTTAATAAATTTTTCTAATATATATAATTAAATAATTAATCATGCTTTATTTTGTAAATAAATTAGTATATGGTTTATTATTATTTTTATTATTCTATTTCATCTCAAAAATTCTTAAAATTTGTTTATTTAGTTTATATATGTTTTGTATATTTGTGCTAATATTTTCTTTCTTATAATTATTTTTATTACTAACCCTTTTTATTATTTTGTTATATATTTATTATTTAATCGTTTCTATACTTATGTAACTGCAAAAGCCTTGTAATAGTCGTAGGCTTATTTTTGTCTTTATTTTATCATTTATAAATGTTTATATTGCCATGGTTAGTAAATATAGGGAGTGATAACATGTTTGTATTTTAAAATTAATTTAGAATCACT
Organism: Lathyrus aphaca; assembly: GCA_963966055.1. Taxonomy (NCBI): domain Eukaryota; kingdom Viridiplantae; phylum Streptophyta; class Magnoliopsida; order Fabales; family Fabaceae; genus Lathyrus; species Lathyrus aphaca. Next base: position 719,850,741 of record OZ014519.1, on the reverse strand, counting down.
AATTTAATAAGATAAATATATGAACCTATACACGCACACATGTAAGTCGATCCTTGATCGCCATCTCACTTCCTAAGGTTATCCCTCATGTTGCCTAAATAAAAAGGTCAAGTAAGGTGTCTAAAAGCAAAGTCTCTTCTCATAAACAAATCATCTAGTCCCTTTCAATATTATAAGATCAAGTCCCTTCGATGTTGCCTTCGTAAATGATCTTGTCCCTTTCGAATAAAAGATGATAAGTCCCTTCGTATTGCTAAGACACTTTACAGTTGCCTAAACACAGATGACCCTTCACATGTCCCTTATAACATCCAAGGTAATGACTACCTATTCCTTAATAATAGGGATAGTCTTACCATTGAAAGAACATATAAGAACAGTAAAGATTTAACATAGGGTAGGTTCCTCTTAAGTACTTGCTCACTTCTTCAAAATATTTCATTACACTTCACATTTCAAACAAATTTTCAAAACAAAGTCTTTATATACATCCATACAAGGATCATTATAAAGTACTTAGAAAATTTTTAATCACACACTACACTTCTCAAAACAGTTTAAAGTGAGCTAAGTAACTAAGAGCCCATGGATAACCATGGATATAAAGGGTGCTAACACCTTCCCTTTGTATAACCTACCCCCCGAACCCAAAATCTTTTTAAGGTCTTTCCTGTTCTTTTATGCCCTTTCCTTTAGATAAAATAAAAGTCGGTGGCGACTCTTGCTATCCGCAACATTTAACTAAAGTCAGTTCTCCCACCGTGTTACAGAACTGATGACTCTGCTAGGGATTTAATAAAAGAGGGGTACCCTTAGGAATTAGATCACTTTAAAATTGTTTGCCTTGCTTGCTTTATACTTACTTGTTGGGTGCTCTTATGTGTGAAAGATCCTAACCCGGATCTAGTGTACCTTAGGTAAATGACAATAGACCAAGGAAACTGTACGGCGTATACCGATATGGTTGATCTGGTGGCCATAGTTAGTGTAACTTCTTGGTTGGTGCTTATGTTCCTTAAGTCAAGTTGAGGATAATATGAGGCTGCCATATGTTGTCAATACACTAACTAACTTTTTGAACCCTAGTCATCCCATCTTGGCCTTTAGAAAGTAGTGAGATAACCGGCTTTGGTGAAGACTGAAGTTGGTTGATACTCGATACTACGCTCATTGAGATTCTAAACTTGGAGGGTTTTGGTTGGCAAGTAAGTTGCCTACTGAACAACCACCCTTATGAAGGATCAATGATATTGAGATCCCTTAGAACCTGGTTACTTCATAGGACAGGATGAACCAACTAAACTTTAGGGGAGGGTACTTACCTTTAAACCTCATGCAAGTCATCAAACCTAGGGCTATTGTGTGACTTGTTTGTGTGTGCCACATGTTTGTGATTGAGCATAACATCATAGCATCATCATGCATCATAAGCAGAGCATTTTCACTAACCATTTCAAGGACCCAAGGATTTATCTTTGTTCTTTGTTGCAGGTCATGGCTTCTGCTCGTAGGAATACTATCCGGATCAACTTTGTAGGCATACCTCCTAAGATTAAGGAATTGGTCTCTCAAGTTTTTGAAAACTCCCAATTCATCAAGAGGAATGGTCACCTACTGGATCTAGTCACTTCAGGGTTCAATGAAGACATGATGAGTGTCTTGTTTCAGTTCTTTGATCCTAAGCATCATTGCTTCACATTCCCCGATTACCAGTTGGTTCCTACAATGGAAGAGTTCTCCAAGCTACTGGGTATACCTATCCTTGATCAGAGACCTTTCACAGGCTTAGAGAAAGAGCCTAAACTTGAAGTCATTGTTGCAGCCCTACATTTGAAGAAATTAGACATTGTCCTAGAAACGAGGAGTGGAGTTAAGGGTATTCGTGCTAAGGTGTTGATAGAGAAGGCTCAAGTGTTCTTGAAGGCTATGAGCTATGATGCTTTTGAGGAGATCTTAGCCCTATTGATCTATGGCTTAGTGTTGTTCCCCAATCCAGACCAACTCATAGATGTTCACGCCATCAACATATTTCTGACTCATAATCCAGTGCCTACATTACTTGGAGACATATTACACTCTCTTCATACTCATACTACGAAGGCACGAGGAACTTTGATGTGCTGCATACCTTTGCTATCTAGGTGGTTTATTTCTCACCTTCCTCGATCAGTGATGAAGAATGAACAAGGGTTCAGGTGGTCCAAGAGGATTATGTCACTCTCTCATTCAGATATTCATTGGTGCTCTCGATCTATGGAGAATGTTACTATCATTGACCGTTGTGGGGAGTTTCCTAATGTGCCACTCCTTGGCATAAGAGGGGGCATTACCTACAACCCTTCCTTAGCTTTACGTCAGTTTGGTTACGCTCGGAGTGATGGTCCTCATGACATGTTGATTCAGGGTATTGTGTTTGACTACGACAACAATCTGCAAGGTTATCGTCAAAGGTTTATACGAGCATGGGGTAAAGTGAACAAGGTTGACAGCAAGACTATGGAACCAAAGTACACTATTCCTATGGAAGCTTATCTCAGATGGGTGCAATCTCGTGCTCAGACTCTTATGATGCCATATTCTGCTATCCTGCCAGTTACTATGGAGCCTGTTGCTGAAGGAGACACCTCTTATACCATCCTTCACCCAGACATGCCCACTGACATGGAAGAGCTACAAAGGTCCTGGATCCAGTTGAAGGAGCAAAGAGATACTTTTGAGACTCATTACAAAGCAAGTCAAGAAAGAATCCTGGAACTAACGAAACAACTTCACGAGGAACGGAATCTCAACTGATACCTCAACACAAAGAGGAAACGTCCATGGGAGACTTAAAACCCCATCTTTTGTATTCATTTCATTTTTATTGTAAGCCCAAGGGGCAAAATAAATTTATTACTAATAAAAGTTTACTTTTTGGTTGTTTAAACAAATTTAAATCCTGCGGTCCTTGAAAACATTGCATGTGCATTTATACACCATATCATTGCATCACAGGTTTCTTATGTACAGGTATCTTATCTTCTCGCTGTTTATTTCAGCAGAAATGGCTCTTGAACAGACTGTCAAAGATCTCCAGGCACAGAATGCACAATTCCAAGAGCTGATCCTGAACTTGTCCAAGGGACAGGATGAATTGAAGACACTGCTGGCTAAGAAGACTAAGAAGACTAGAAGATCAGGAGGCCTTATTAATCTGGGAAGAAGATTCAAAGGTCGTCAAGACCAAGGAACAGGTTGAAGATTATGAGTCTGAAGAGTCTGAGAAAGAGGGAGGCAGTCTCCATAATACTATGGGGGATTCTGATTCTGAAGCAAATTACTATCATGATCCAAATGAAGATAAGTTCAAGACGCTGGTGGATAGAATGAATGCTATGGAATTACAAAAGTCTTCTGGGCTGGATTTTGAAGATTTGAGTTTGATATCTGGAGTGGTTATACCCATTGGTTTTAAGGTCCTTGCTTTTGTAGTATATGATGGTGTTTCATGCCCTAAGCTGCATCTAAGGTCCTATATCCGGAGGATTCAACCCCATACTGCTGATAAGAAGTTATGGATTCATTTCTTCCAAGAGAGCTTGTCTGGAGCTCAATTGGAATGGTACTATCAATTGGAGAGTGCCAATATTCGTGATTGGAATGATCTTGCTGAGGCCTTCTACATGCAATACCAATACAATGATGATCTAGCACCTACTCGCATGCAACTCCAAAGCATGTCTATGGGTGCTTAGGAGAATTTCAAGGAGTATGCCCAGAAATGGAGAGACCTGGCTGGCAGGGTTCAACCTCCTCTGACTGATAGGGAGCTAGTGGATATGTTTATGAGTACGCTGAATGGTCCTTTCTTTAGTCATCTCATTGGAAGCTCATCATCTAGCTTCACTGAGCTAATAATGACTAGAGAGCGTGTGGAAAGTGGCATAAGAAGTGGCAAGATACAGGTGGGTACTTCTTCATCAAGTACTGCAAAGAAGCCCCCTAGTGGGAAGAAGGAGTCAAATGTTGTTTATGGTCAACCTGGTCGTAATAGGAGTCACCAATCTGTGGGAGCAGTTCACATCTCCAATCCTACTCCTGCAACACCAGAGCCACCACAGAGCAATCAGCAGAAGCCTAGAAGACAGTTCACCAAGATCAACATGTCATTGGCCCAAGCCTTGCAACACTTGTTGAAAGGGGAACTCATTACTTTGAAGGACCCTCCTCAGAATCCTAATGTTACCTCTCCTCGGTACAATCCTAATGCACGATGTGCTTATCATTCTAATTGTCCGAGACATGACACCAACAACTGCTGGATATTGAAAAACAAGATTCAAGATATGATTGATGTTGGAGAGATTGAATTTGACCCTCCTGGGACCCCAAATGTGATTACTGCTCCCATGCCAAATCATGAGAAGACTGTTAATGCCATTGATGAAGTTTCATATATCTCCTCAATTGCAGATGTAACTACTCCATTGTCTGTTATCAAGAAGAAGTTGGTACAAGCTGGGTTCTTTCCAGGTTGTAATGAAGATTGTTTTTATTGTGCTTATAAACCTGATAGCTGCTGGAAGTTGAAGGATGGTATTCAACGCCTCATGGACAATTACACCATATTGTTTGAGAGGACACCTTCTGTAGAGAGTATGGTTGAACATCTAACTCAAGGTGCGAAGGTTGAAGATGTGGATATGGTTGATAAAGTACCAGTAAGGATTACCTCCAAGGGCCCTGTCAAGATCACTCATAAGGGTCCTATCAAGATTACTGTTGAAGGTCCAGTAAAGACTGTTGCTGAAGCTAGAGTGGCTCCTATGATTATTACCACTCCTGGTCCTATTCCGTATACTTCTGATAAAGCTATACCTTGGCATTACGGTTCCGATGTGTATATCCATGGTGTTAAACAGGAACCCTTAGCTGATACACCTGTTGTTGATGAAAACCTTGATGTTGATAATATTGCTGGATCTAGTAAGATCACAAGAAGCGGAAGAATTTTCTCTCCTCCGGCTACCTCCAAGAATACAGTTACTCCAACTACTACCTCCACTTCTGAGCCAAATGCTGAGGCTCGGGGCAAAGGTCCTGTGGTTGAACCTATGCAAGCTATGGCACCAACTGCTGAGAATCTTTCTAAACAGATGGAAGAAGTGCTGAAGATCATTCGCAAGAGTGATTATGATATTGTTGATCAATTGGGGCATACTCCCTCCAAGATTTCCATGTTATCTTTGTTGCTGTGTTCTGAGGCTCATGCTAAAGCCTTGATTAAGTTCTTGAAGACTGCTCATGTACCAAATGAGATTTCTGTGGATCAGTTTGAAAATTGTGTTGCACACCTGACCTATGATAATGGGTTAGGCTTTTCCGATGCTGATTTGACTCCTGCCAAGAGAAATCATAACAGAGCTTTACATATCGCTATTGAATGTAGGGGCACTACCCTGTCACATGTGTTGATAGACAATGGTTCTTCACCTAATGTACTTCCCAAAGAGGTTTTGAACAAGCTTAGTCCTGAAGATGATGTGTTGAGACCAAGTAATATAGTGGTGAGGGCCTTTGATGGTTCAAGAAGGGTGGTGCATGGATAAATAGATCTCTCGATTAAAGTAGGCTCTCAAGTTTTCAATTCAACTTTCTATGTAATGGATATTCGTCCTGCATATTCGTGTTTGCTTGGGCGCCCCTGGATCCATGAGGCAGGTGCTGTGACCTCCACTTTACATCAGAAGTTGAGATACCCAGTGAAGGGAAAAGTTGTCACTGTCTACGGAGAAGAAGAATATATGATCAGTCACGTGAATACGTTTAAGTATGTTGAAGTGGAAGGTGAGTATGTTGAGACTCTGTGCCAGACATTTGAAGTAGTTCCTTGGGTTGTTCCTACTGCTGAAGCTCCTCCTGCTGTCAAAAGAGTTCCTGTGGTCACCAGAGTACCTCCTATAATGGCCTCCCTCAAAGATGCCAGAGCTGTGATTGAAGAAGGTGGTTGTACTATTTGGGGTCAGCTTCCTGACATTCCTTACAAGTCTGACAAGTTTGGTTTGGGTTTCACTGCAGAGTCCCAGAAGGCTGTTCGTCGTGCTCGTGATGTTCGTATAACCAATCAAGGGATCATGAAAGATCAAATCAATGTTGTGGCTGACTATAATGAAGACTACAACCTGGATGACTGGATCTTTCCTACTGTGGGTGATGGGCTTAATAATTGGAAGGCTGAAGACGTTATTCCTATCTCCTTTAGTCAGGAGTAAATACTATTACTGTGTTGTTATTTTTAAGTTTGTAATTTTTGAACAATTAAACTCTTAAGCCTTGTGCCTTACCCGGGGCACAATGGTATGCTTGTTTCGGGATGTCATTTCATTTGCATACTTCATTCAATAAAAATCAGTGGACGTTTCGTTTTCGTAAATATTGTGTTCATTGTCTTTCTTTTATTTTACTATTCTTTTATCAGCTATGTGTTCTTACACACACCCACATCACTAAAATGCAGATCCTCATCCACTCTGGATCCTGTTGATAACAGTTCTACTATTGCCAATTATAATTTCGAGAATCCGATCTATCAAGCTGAAGATGGAAAGGAGGACGATTGTGAAGTACCTGTAGAGCTTGCTAGGTTGTTACAACAAGAAGAGAAAGCTATACAGCCACATGAAGAGCCAATCGAAGTTGTGAATCTGGGAACTGAAGAAAACAGGAAAGAGGTCAAGATAGGGGCTGAATTAGAGGATGGTGTTAAGAGCAGATTAATTCAGATGTTACATGATTATGTGGAGATCTTTGCTTGGTCCTATGAAGATATGCCAGGGTTGGATACGGACATTGTGGTTCACCGTTTACCGGTAAAAGAAGATTGTCGTCCAAAGAAACAGAAGGTTCGTCGCATGCGTCCTGAAATGTCAGAAAAGATTAAAGCAGAGGTGATGAAACAGTTTGATGCAGGGTTCTTAGTTGTAACTTCTTATCCTCAATAAGTTGCAAATGTGGTACCAGTACCTAAGAAAGATGGTAAGGTACGTATGTGTGTAGATTACAGGGATTTGAACAAGGCCAGTCCCAAAGATAACTTTCCACTTCCTCATATTGATGTTCTGGTAGACAACACTGCTTAACACAAGGTATTTTCTTTCATGGATGGTTTCTCTGGTTACAATCAAATCAAGATGGCACCTGAAGATATGGAGAAGATAACATTTGTTACACAGTGGGGTACTTTTTGTTATAAAGTGATGCCATTTGGTTTGAAGAATGTCGGGGCAACATATCAGCGTGCTATGGTGGCTTTGTTTCACGATATGATTCATCATGAGATATAGGTATATGTGGATGATATGATAGCCAGGTCCCAGAATGAAGAGTAACATCTTGATCATCTACATAAGTTGTTTGAAAGGTTGAAGAAATACAAGTTGAGATTGAACCCAAACAAATGTACTTTTGGAGTAAGGTCTGGTAAACTCCTGGGTTTCATTGTCAGTGGAAAAGGTATTGAAGTAGACCCTGCAAAAGTGAAAGCTATACAAGAGATGCCAGCTCCCCGTACTGAGAAGGAAGTTAGAGGTTTCTTGGGACGATTGAATTACATTGCAAGATTTATTTCCCAATTAACTGCCACCTGTGAGCCAATCTTCAAGTTGTTGAAGAAATATCAGGTAATGGAATGGAATGACGAGTGCCAGACAGCCTTTGATGAAATCAAGAGATATCTCCTAGAACCTCCAATCTTGATGCCACCAGTTGATGGAAGACCCTTGATTATGTACTTAACAGTGTTAGACAACTCAATGGGGTGTGTGTTGGGGCAACATGACGAGTCTGGTCGAAAAGAGCAGGCAATATACTACCTTAGCAAAAATTTTACCGACTATGAAACAAGATACTCACTGCTCGAGAAAACTTGTTGCGCTTTGGCATGGGCTGCTCGCCGACTAAGACAGTATATGTTGACTCATACTACCTTGTTGATTTCAAAGATGGATCCAATCAAGTACATATTCGAGAAACCTGCTCTCTCTGGACGAATAGCGAGGTGGCAAATGATCTTAACAGAATATGATATACAGTACACTACTCAGAAGGCCATTAAAGGAAGTGTTGTAGCTGATCATTTGGCTCATCAAGCAGTGGATGATTACCAGTCAATGAGTTTTGAGTTCCCTGATGAAGACATTATGATTATTACCAAAGAACCTGGACAATATGACGGACCTGAACAAGGATCCCAATGGACTATGGTTTTTGATGGAGCTTCTAATGCACTTGGTAATGGTGTTGGTGTTGTGATCATTTCCCCTGAAGGTTGTCATACCCTGATTACTGCAAGACTTTGTTTCTATTGTACCAATAACATGGATGAGTATGAGGCATGTATCCTGGGTATCAAAGTTGCCATTGATATGAAGATTCAATTCCTAGATGTATATGGAGATTCATCCCTGGTAGTAAGTCAGATCAAAGGATATTGGGATACCAAGCATGATAATCTCATTCCTTACAGAGAGCATGTGTTGTCTTTGATCTCATATTTTGAAGAGATTACCTTTGGACATATTCCACGAAGAGAAAACCAGTTGGCAGATGCATTAGCCACCATGGCATCCATGTTTGAGATTAGCTGGGATGATGAAGCTCCCAAGATTACTATTGATAGATTTGAGAAGCCTGCATACTGCAATGAGATTGACACTGAAGAAGCAGAAGGGAAGCCTTGGTTCTATAAAGTGAAAAGATATCTTGAAGCTCAGGAGTTCCCTGAAGGGGCATCTATCAAAGATAAGAAGTTTTTGAAGAGGTTTTCTGCTAAGTTCTTCTTGAGTAATGTAATTTTGTATAAACACAATCATGATTCAACTTTGCTTCGTTGTGTGGATAAGAAGGAAGCAACAGAGATTATGGAAGACATGCATGATGGGATCTTTGGCACTCATTCTAGTGGTCATACTATGGCAAAGAAGATATTGAGAGCAGGTTACTATTGGTCTACCATGGAAGCTGACTGCTATCAACATTCCAGAACATGTCACAAGTGTCAAATCTATGCTGATAAAGTACACATACCTCCATCACCATTAAATGTGTTGACTTCTCCTTGGCCTTTTGCCATGTGGGGCATTGATATGATTGGTGAGATCAAGCCTACTGCTTCTAATGGGCATCGTTTCATCCTGGTTGCTATTGATTACTTCACAAAGTGGGTGGAGGCAGCTTCATTTGCATCTGTTACCAAGAATGTGGTGGCTCGATTCATTAAGAATAATCTCATATGTAGGTATGGCATCCCTGAAAGGATTATTACTGACAATGGCTCTAATCTGAACAACACCATGATTACTGATCTCTGCACACAGTTCAAGATTAAGCATCACAACTCTTCTCCGTATCGTCCGAAGATGAATGGGGCAGTAGAAGCTGCTAACAAGAACATCAAGAAGATTCTACAGAAGATGACTGTTACTTATAAGGATTGGCATGAGATGTTACCATTTGCTCTTCATGGTTATCGTACTATAATACGTACTTCAACAGGGGCAACCCCATTCTCCTTAGTCTATGGTATGGAAGCAGTTTTGCCCATTGAAGTTCAGATACCCTCCTTAAGAATCATGAAGGATGCAGGCTTGGATGAAGATGAGTGGATTCAGACTCGACTTGACCAGATAAATTGGATTGATGAGAAAAGGTTGGCAGCTGTTTGTCATGGCCAGATGTACCAGAAACGGGTGATCAAAGCTTTTAACAAGAAGGTTAAGCCAAAGGTATATCAGGCTGGTGACTTGGTAATCAAACGTATCATACTACCACAGGGTGATCCTAGGGGCAAATGGACTCCTACATATGAAGGACCATTTGTAGTCAAAACAGTATTCTCAGGAGGTGCCATGATGCTTACTACTATGGATGGTGAAGACTTCCCACAGCCTGTAAACGCAGACATAGTTAAAAAATACTACGCATAAAAAGAGACCCGCTAGGTTGACTGGCCTAGGCAAAAATAAGGGCATCCCGGCGAACCAAAAGGGTTCGGGCAAAAATTAGGGATATATATAAAAAATGTACACCCGGCAAGTCGAAAACTTGAAAAGGCGGCTTGGGCAAAAAAGGGTATCCCGGTGGATTGAAAACCTGAAAGGGCAATCCAGGAAAAAGTTAGGGATTAAAGCGTATGACTATGTCTCGTTTGGATCACCCATGTAAACTCCAACCAGTTGTGCTATTTAATTCAAGCTCGAACAGATAAAAATCAATCCAATTGTTTCTATCTCAACAGCAGAAGATGAGATACTTGAAGATAATGGCAATAGTAGAATTGAAACTCAATAGGATTATTTCCCACATAGTTGTTTTCTTTGTTTTGTAAAAAATTTATGACAAATCCCTCTTACTAGGATTTCTGTCTCCTTGTACAAACTTGCCTATGTATAGGTCACTTTGTGATATAAATAAAATTTAATCTTTGAATCCAGATTTACTTTTACCCTATTTACCTAAGCGAAAACGTCCATTGGTTGTGTTTGAATGTATGTATGCTTTTGAATATGATTGATGTTTACCAGAAATGCATAAAATGAAGTAATAATATTTACTAAGGACGAACGAAGGTAGGAATTCAACGAAGCTTTGCCGGTTCATCCCCACAAGATAACTACAAATCCCCAGCAGGGCAAATCTATCTTTATAGATACTTCAAGTTATATCTCCCCTTGAATTTATGTCCATCTCTTTTATCCTCAGTCGGGATACTCAGGAACTTATTCCTTCAATAGAAATACGACAAACGAAGACGGGAGATTATAAATACTATACTATCAAACAAGACGGGAACGAGTTCCTCATATTCTTCAGCAACGAAGCCGGGATTTATTTTCCCTAGCCAGCAGTTTGTTATACAAAGATATCCAGACGCTTCAGGCTGCATGATTCATACATACATCATTTATATCATACCATAACATAAATGCATAATACATTTACCTAGATGCACCATGCCATGCATGCATACATATTGCATAAACTAACATTTTCCTTTCAGGATGATTATATGCAGATAAAACAATATCAACAACTCACAACAGGTCAGAAATGATCTATACATTACTCAAGATGTCCTCGGAGAGTAGGCAAATGGTCTGTACAAAGATCCATTCCCTAATCCAGGATATTTTCAGGAGATTTAATCCTGACACTCTTTTGTCCTCGGAGAGTAGGCAAACGGTCTGTACAAAGATCCATTCCCTAATCCAAGATATTTTCAGGAGATTTAATCCTGACACTCTTTTGTCCTCGGAGAGTAGGCAAACGGCCTGTACAAAGATCCATTCCCTAATCCAGGATATTTTCAGGAGATTTAATCCTGACACTCTTTTGTCCTCGGAGAGTAGGCAAACGGTCTGTACAAAGATCCATTCCCTAATCCAGGATATTTTCAGGAGATTTAATCCTGACACTCTTTTGTCCTCGGAGAGTAGGCAAACAGTCTATACAAATATCCATTCCCTAATCCAGGATATTTTCAGGAGATTTAATCCTGACACTCTTTTGTCCTCGGAGAGTAGGCAAATGGTCTGTACAAAGATCCATTCCCTAATCCAGGATATTTTCAAGAGGTTTAATCCTGACACTATTTTGTCCTTGGAGAGTAGGCAAATGGTCTGTACAAAGATCCATTCCCTAATCCAGGATATTTTCAGGAGATTTAATCCTGACACTCTAATTTCCTCGGAGAATAGGCAAACGGTCTGTACAAAGATCCATTCCCCAATCCAAGATATTTCCAGAAGAGATAATCGTCACGAAGATTTATTTCTACTGGCCTATTCAACAATTCAAACTATGTTGCATAAACAATTCAGAGACGGCCTATACAAAGACCTAGTACTGATACCTAGTATCAACATAAAAACATCATCACATCCTGATATTTTAGATGGCATCTCTAAGCCCATCTCCAGTTCTTCCATGGCATCTATAAGCCCATCTCCAGTTCTTCCAAGTGGAATCTTCAAGCCCACTCAAGCATATACAACTAATCATCAGTGTTACTTTACGCACCGGCGAGTGCAAATTTTTGGGCTTTTGTGTTCAATCCCCTTCAACCTTCCAGGTCACGAATGGCACATATACCAATCTAACCCCTCAGGTTTCAGAAAATTGAACAGGGGCAGCTGTTGCACCCCAAAATTTGCCCTCCACAAGACAAGACATTGTGTAATAAGAGGTTCAAAAGGTTCACAAAGTTCACAAGACATCTCATGAGGTTCACAAAGTTCATAAAGTTCACAATTAGTTAGAAAGTTTGACAATTCCCTCAGACAGTGCATCCTCCTAAGCAATGCATCTTAAACTAGGGTTTTGACTTCCTTCAGGCTAAATGGACTTCCAAGACTTCAAGTGAGATTCATAGCATCCTATATATGTTCAAGAATCCCCATGTCAAGTTTTAAGACTTTCCCAAAATGTTTGCTCAATCAGATGATCAGAAGGGTTAAAATCAATCAAGGTATTCAAAAAGTCAAACTGAGGTCAACTATGGTCAAACCAAAGTCAAACTTCATGATTTTTTTCCAACATAAAGTATATGAATTAAAATTCATCATTTTATCAAAGGTTGATCATGGTTCATCAAGGAGATTTCAGATCATCAAGAATCAGGAGTTTCTAAATTAGGGTTTTCACAGGAAAAGTCAACTGAACTTTGACCAGCCATAACTTTCACATTCTTCATCAAATTTTTTCCATCCAAAGCTCATTTTTAAGTAAATTGAATTCTCTACAACTTTGTGTCTCACAAGCCAAGCCCAAAAATGCTTCATTTGGAAGGTATGAGCTAAGACATTATAGGTCCTTTTAAAAGTCAACAAAAAGTCAACAACTTCAAAAGAGCATAACTTGAGAATGGTAAAAGATATGGACATGAGACCAAAGAGGTTGGTTAGAGGACTCTTTAAGCTTTCCAAAATGTCCTAGAACACCTTCATATCATTAAAATTGAAGGATTTGTGCCCTTGCAAAGTTGGGAAATTTTTGGGAAGTTTATGAAGCAAATAAGGCCTTAAAACCAATTTTTGCTAAATGAGCCCATCAAATTGCCATCCAAACTTTACAAACTCATCAAGCACGACCCAACCCACACATTTTCTTATTTTTTATATTTTATTTGATATTTATTTGAATTTTATTCATTAAAATACAAATTAAATTGAAATAAAATATAAAAATCATATATTTGAAAAGGATTTGGTTTCTAGAAAGTCTTAAAACTTATTTAAATGGAGATCATACCAAAATAGCAAGGCTAGATCAAGGAAAATCAAGTTTTAATATCACATCTTTTTCAATCTTAAAAAGTCCAAAAATCCACAAGTTTGTTTAAGTTTTTGACCTAAATTCATTAAGTGATATATATACAACATGAAGCTCAACCCTAGGGACGAATTCAGAGCCTCCTAGTGCATTCTCCAAGCTTCAAATTTTCAAAAAAAATCAACTTTCGGTTTTGGCAATTAAGGTGGTTTCAAGGCATTCTAAAGGTCTCAACATATTCCTTGATGTTCACTGAACGCATAGCAATCCTTATCATCATCCAAAACACCATAAAACGCATAAACCGAATTGCCTTTCATTTCACATTTGATTTTTTCGATTCTATGAGTTTACTGCATTTTAATTGATTTTGATTGCTTAATCTTGTTTGTTTCATTGTGTTGAAGCTTTCTGGATAATTCTTGTTGAGTTTAGCCGCAGGAATCATGAGAAGCCATAGCTAGGGTTTGTAAACCTAATTTAGGGTTTTGAGATTTACCGAATATAAATAAGTTTAAAGGACATGGTTAGCTTGTAAAAACTGTGAGGATCATATTTCATTCATCAATTTAAGAAAATTTCACTGTTTGCTTGATGTTTGAGAATTCGCAAGGCCTAACACGCAGGAAAAATCGTGAATAAATTCGCAGGAGAATTCGCAAGAAAACCTGCGAATTCCAGAGGTAGAAGATGATCTTTGGCGCCAGCTGCAAAATTCAAATTATTAACTTAATATTTTTTGAATTAGTTTACGTTATATTACAACTAACGCGCTTGGCTCAGTTGGTTTGTACGTCTGGCTGGTAAATGAATGGTCCTGGGTTCAAACCTTCTCCAGGCCATTTTGGTTTTATTTTTATTTTCAATGTTTTCGCAGGTTAAACAACAAAACGATTATACCTGAATACTATCACCAGCACGCAGCTGGCCTGGTGGCAGCCTTATGCGTCCAAGGGAAGCAAAGCCTAGGGCGTGGGTTCAATCCCTGCCCCAGGTAAGTTTTGAATTTTATTTTGTTTAATTATGTTGTTTTATTATTATTGTTTTAGAATTAATTTTAATTACAATAAAAATATATCTAGATAAATAATATGTAAATATATTAACTTTATGTTTTCTAAAAAAAAAACCCTCTAATTTATTTTCTAAAAATCTTAATCCTAGTTTTTTTTTATTTTAATTAAAATGTGTATATATTATTACTATATATTTATTTTTTAAATAGTCAAATTAATAATGTAAATTAAATAATAAACCCTAATCCTATTTTCTAAAAATTCTAACCCTAATTTCTAAAAACCCTAAATTTTTTAAAACCTTAATTTATTACCTTAATTATTTTGTTTAAATATTAAACTTAATAAATTTTTCTAATATATATAATTAAATAATTAATCATGCTTTATTTTGTAAATAAATTAGTATATGGTTTATTATTATTTTTATTATTCTATTTTCATCTCAAAAATTCTTAAAATTTGTTTATTTAATTTATATATGTTTTGTATATTTGTGCTAATATTTTCTTTCTTATAATTATTTTTATTACTAACCCTTTTTATTATTTTGTTATATATTTATTATTTAATCGTTTCTATACTTATGTAACTGCAAAAGCCTTGTAATAGTCGTAGGGTTATTTTTGTCTTTATTTTATCATTTATAAATGTTTATATTGCCATGGTTAGTAAATATAGGGAGTGATAACATGTTTGTATTTTAAAATTAATTTATAATCACTAATTTAATAAGATAAATATATGAACCTATACACGCACACACGTAAGTCGATCCTTGATCGCCATCTCACTTCCTAAGGTTATCCCTCATGTTGCCTAAATAAAAAGGTCAAGTAAGGTGTCTAAAAGCAAAGTCTCTTCTCATAAACAAATCATCTAGTCCCTTTCAATATTATAAGATCAAGTCCCTTTGATGTTGCCTTTGTAAATGATCGTGTCCCTTTCAAATAAAAGATGATAAGTCCATTCGTATTGCTAAGACACTTTACAGTTGCCTAAACACAGATGACCCTTCACATGTCCCTTATAACATCCAAGGTAATGACTACCTATTCCTTAATAATAGGGATAGTCTTACCATTGAAAGAACATATAAGAATAGTAAAGATTTAACATAGGGTAGGTTCCTCTTAAGTACTTGCTCACTTCTTCAAAATATTTCATTACACTTCACATTTCAAACAAATTTTCAAAACAAAGTCTTTATATACATCCATACAAGGATCATTATAAAGTACTTAGAAAATTTTTAATTACACACTACACTTCTCAAAACAGTTTAAAGTGAGCTAAGTAACTAAGAGCCCATGGATAACCATGGATATAAAGGGTGCTAACACCTTCCCTTTGTATAACCTACCCCCCGAACCCAAAATCTTTTTAAGGTCTTTCCTGTTCTTTTATGCCCTTTCCTTTGGATAAAATAAAAGTCGGTGGCGACTCTTGCTATCCGCAACATTTAACTAAACTCAGTTCTCCTACCGTGTTACAACAACAGCAGAGTTCAGGGACAAAAAATGAAAAAAGAGAAAACTCTCATCAAAACAGACTCAACATAATGATAACGGAAAAGGAAAACAGTTACAAAAAACTTCAGAACAAAATCAATTTTGAACACCATTCATAATTCAGTTTGAATTCAGTTACAAAGCGATCAAAAAAATGCAGAAAGAGGAGTTAAGAGAAGAAAAAAACTCTAAGAGAAATAACAAAACTCTAACAAACTCTAATTATCTTGAATTCAGAAAAAAGAACCCTATGCATCATTCATCATTTTTTTTTCTGCACAACTTTTCATCATAATCTTCATCACTCTCTTGAATCAAAATCTAGAAAATCTCTCTGCACTCTTCCTCCCAAAACCTTGTATCTACTTCACCATCATCTTCATCCTACATTAATAATCACTCTTCTCAAGAAAACTCAGAACCAAAAAGCTTTTTACATCTTCCTGATCCGAGTATCAATCTTCAACTCAGTTTTGGCATCGCCAATCACAACAATCTTCAACTCTGCAAATTCATCATCAACAACAACAGAAAATGCAGAAAAAATAACTTAACAGAAAATCTCGTGAATCTCGAAATCGACTCCAAAACCCTCTCGGATATGAGTTTTCTTGAATCCTCAACAATTATTCAACATCTTCATCATCATCTTCTTCTTCTTCTTCACAGTCATAAGAGAACTCTCAACATCATAATCTTCAATCTTTCTCATTAACAAACTTCAACAGAACTCCATCGGTTTCACCCTTCATCTTCCAACTTATCAAATTTAATCAACAACCTTCACACAATTTCAATCTTCATCAATATGCAAGTTCTCAAATAAACTTGCAAGAATCAACACCACATCAACAAAAGGCAATAAAATCGAAAGCAAACTCAATAATAACATCGACATCACACAAATGGAATTCAAACTCAGAACAACCATCTCAATAGAGGAAGAAGAAGAATGAAGAACAACAACAAACTCAGATTCAAACAGAAGTAGAAGTGAAGTAGAGTAAAGAGAGGATTGGATCAAAATTTCTCACCGAAGGTGTCAATCCATGTCATTATCGCGTCTCTTTCACATATGTGAATTCAAAGTTTTTTATGATTTCGGTAATGTTCTTGTTCATATCACATTCTTTACCTTTGAAAACAAAAGAGATCACACGAGCAAGAAGTGAGGAGTAAATCACAACGAAGTGTTGTAGAAGATGATGATGATGAACAACGATAATGGAGGAGCCTTGAGTGGTGGACGGCGCAACGGAGGTTGTGTGAGGTGCCGACGACATGATCTAGAGAAGAGATTACACGATTAGGGTTTTGCGGTGGTTGAATGAGAGATAATGAGATTACAAGACCTTAAATGAAGTTTTTGGGTTTCTTTATATGAAGAATCGACACTTTAATCAAGTAAGAAATCTCGACTTTCTCGACTTTAATGCATCATTTTAGTTGTATGTGACTTAGGATCATAAACGTAAGGTGCATATTGAACCCTCCCACCCAAGGAACTAGATTTATTTGTAATTTATGATGATATGTGTCGATATCGGAGCTTAGGGATTAGGTTACGAACGATAGAATTCGTTTCCTTTCACTTTCCTTTAAATCACCATTTTTGCTCGTTTCGTCTCATTTATTAAAAATAGTTTCGGGTGTGATAAAATTCTGGAAAACTTTATGAGTGATCCTTATCCTCTTAATTAATTTTTTATAATTTGTTTTTCCAGTTTTGGATGATTTTAGTAATTAATTTGGATTTTTGATCACAAGCTGTCCCAAAAGGAATTGTTTTGGTTAAAGGGACCAAAAACAATTTTTTCCATTAGGTGTGAGACCTATTTTTTGTGTGTGATTAACCACTGAAATTTTTGACATTTTGATACTACTTAGGAATTTTTTTCATAATTTTGGGTGCCATTTTGGATCCACTTTGTGGAGTTATTTTTCGGCGATCATGCCTTGTTATCTTTCTCATTGAGTGAATTGTTTTGGCACTTTGGTGCATAATATTGGAAAATAATTTAGCCAATGTAAGCTACTGACTTTATAATTTTAAGGATTTAAGTTCATAATTTTCAAGTCTTTTTTCTATTTTTCATGTCACCTAGATTATTGGCCCGTTTATGTGCTTACTTGTTCCATATCCTAGATGTTAGGAAGGAATTCATGCCATTAGTTAGAGATACTTGTAGGTAACCTTTAGGAGTTGATTATAGGTCACTTTTAGTTCCTTAATTCCAATTATAGCTCACTTTTTGAACCATCTTCATTTGGTTTGTTTTTGTGTTTCATAGTGCATCCTTACTTGAACTAATTTTGCTTGAAACTAGTTTCTCTTCTCTTCCAAATGTTAACGTGAATTATGTGGGAATAATAAATGCCTATTCATTCATTCTAATGGCATATCATACCTTTTATACTACTGACCCATAATCATCTCATGCATATTCACATGGCATTCATCCTTAAGTTGCATCATTTGTGATCTTATGCAACACCATGTTCACTTCTTCTCACATCTTCTTATCCATGCTCCATATGCTTAAACCATTATATCCATGATGGTATGTTCATTCATCCTCATTAATAAGCATTCACTAATGACTTTTATATTCATTTCATGTATTAATTCATGCTTATATGCCATATGCACTCATACTTCATCCATGAACCATAACTTGTATTTGTGTGAACTTATGTGAACGTTTTGTACATAGTTTGACATAATTTGGACTTGTGAGGTATCCTAGCATCCTTAGGGACCTATAGCATGTAGCTAATGACTTTAGAAGTCATATAACCTTTGGGTACCTTCACCTTTAGACTTAGGTATTATTTTGAACCCTAGTTCTATTCTAGGATGTGTGTGGTACGTAATTGCCTTTATGCTTTTATTATGTTTTCAATATGAAAATTATTGTGACATTAACATTTTTTTGTAGGGGGTTATGGTAACCCATTTGTGTAGGAGGGTATCCACATACACCTTCTTCCTTATCCTTTTAAAATTTAATTTGTGTTTGCAATAAGCATTTTTGCTTCTTCGACATTTCATTTCATTCATTCCCTTTGAGTTTTAATCTCATCTTCAATCTTTGAAGTGAGTTAGAACTTGCTTTCTTTTTCTTTCTAGGATTAGAAAACCACACTAACCTTAGGACATCCATTGAATAAACAACTTAGGGTGAGTCTTAGTTTCCCTTAGTTTTTTCCTTTTTCGATTTAAGTTCTCTTTCTCATCTCAAAGTAACTCAAAAACACTTAATAAAGGTCGAGCTTCCTAACGCGCCAAAAGACTTTGACATGGGGTACTTGCACGTATTCCATATCAGGATGAAGTGTAGGATATCTATCATGATGAACAAGTATTAGCATGAGAATGTTTCACAAACAACACAATAAAAAACACTTCTTCTAAAATACATTAAACAAACAACAAACGTCTTTCCTGTGGGAATTCTCTTATCATCTCATTCACTCATAATGCAAGAAATAACTATGACTTGTCTCTTTGCAAGACGGTAACACACTCGTACTAGACGAGCTTGCAACACCTTAGCATAGGCATAAGTAGTTCCATTCATAAAAAACACAAAAAAAGTTTCCGCCTTAGTTAGGGGATCTACGGCGACTCTGATTCTCACATCCCATGAGATACGTAGGTAGTGGGGTAGGGCCCATTCGAACACACTCTTTATTTTCCTTACATTTTTCCCGTGCCTTTTCGATCTCTTTTCATTTCCAGTTCCAGTAGCGGTTTTTACTCAGCAACAATTTTATTCCTTACCCTTTGAAACAGACAAACAAGCATGGATCCCGTCGGGTACGGCGGGCAATCTGGGATGCTAATACCTTCCCAGTTCGTACCGACTCCCGAATCCAGTTCTTTGGTTCGCAGGACCTTGTCCTTTTTTTTATTAGGTTTGTGCAACATTATCTTTCCCATTCATTCTGGATAAAAATGCCTAGCTGGTGACTCTACCTTTTCCGCGCCACTTTCGCGTTTGTACTAGGATGAAAATCCTGGGAGCGACACCAACAATGATTGTTTGTGTAAGAAAATGATTCATGTGTAAGGAATATTCATGATTAATTGGAAGAGAATAAAAATGATGACTTTGATAAGGAATATTCATGATTGATGAAATGATGAAATTCCTTTCTCTTTGTGGCAATTGGCTAGAGAAAGATGAGTCATGAAAGTTTGTTACAATTGAATGATGAATTTGAAATGATAGATTTTGTAGTTAGCCTATCAAAGTCTTCCATGATAAACTTGAAAAATGAATGATGAATATGTAAGAGCATATGTTCTTGTAAATTATGAGATTCTTAAGTTAGTTTATCATTGGATATAAGATGATAAGAATAGAATGAAAATGATGAATCTATGATGAATGTGTAAGTGAAATGATGAAATGGAATAAAAATGATGAATTTGTTAAAATGGAATGATGAAAAACATGTGAAAATGTCTCATTAGAAATAAAGTCTTGGAGATCAAGTTTATTATGCAAGCAAAGTGATGTGATCAAGATGACATATACCAAAACTTAGTAATTAAACTAACTTAGATATTAAACTAAGATTAAATAATAATAATAAAACAAAGTTATATAAAAAATAAGAAATCAAACAATTGATAAATGTATATATATATATATATATATATATATATATATATATATATATATATATATATATATATATATATATATATATATATATATATATATATATATATATATATATATATATATATATATATATATATATATATATATATATATATATATATATATATATATATATATATATAAAGAAAAATTGAAATTAGTACCGGGCGATAAAATTGTCCGGAAAAATAAAATGAACACGCCAAAATGATCAGCAAAAAATATACATTTAGAAAAAATACAACATTTTATCAAATTTTGAAATTGATATTTTCTTTTTGCGTTAAAAGGGTTCAGACGGGTCAGAAACATGACAAAAAAATGGTTGAAAATTTAAAATGAGCATACAAGATTCTAAGTATTATAAATATTATAAATAAATCACAACAATTTATAATTGTAATCGTAGTGATACCCCTTTTATTGGTGATTTTAAAATAAATCACCAATACAAGGGTTTATAAATCACAACGATTTACAATTGAAACTATAGTGATACCCCTTTTATTGGTGATTTTAAAATAAATAAATAAAGAAAAGGTGCGCCTTAACGTTAAAAGGGTAAAATATATTAATGCGCTGAGGTTCGAACCGATGAAAGTTTAACTGTATCACAACAGTTGATTCTGAAACAGTTGTTATATACAAATAATTTTATTAAAAAATAAATAAAATAAGGTAGCACCTTAGTTAAACTATGTCACCACGGTCTAGGGAAAACCGTGGTGACCATGTCATCGTTAATTGTGTGTTTTGTAGTAGTGAAAGCTCTTCCAAATGGGAGCATTGAATCATGGATCGACTTGTGCGAGAGTTTCACCGGTCATTTCAAATCTCGAAAGAGGCAGCTAGTGATGATAGCTACCATAAATTGGATAAAACTAGGAAATAAAGAGAGCCTGCGATCGTACATTGACTGTTTCACGCAAGTAGTCGTGGAACACTACTACAAAATATACATTTGGTAATATAATATTACTATAGTTATGTCATCCACCATTGTAATATATGATATTGGATACGCGTTATGATTTTTTATTTTCTTGAAAGTTATTTTATCAAGCTTGATAGAACCAACTCTGGTGATAAAGGTAATGGTACAAGGTTCGAATCCTGACAACAGCATTTTTTCTATTTTTTAAAATTATTTATTCACGGTTTTAATATGCAACCATTGTAATATTATCTGTGTGTACAACATTTGCTTTTCCCAAAACGCTCTTCCAAAGTATAATGATGATTGAAATTTTTTCTCCATTTTTCAAGACGGTCACAATGTCATTCAAGGATATCAACCATTAGAAGTAATCATCATTGCAAGCACATTAAGGATCACAATGTTTCATCTTCAACCTCATCTATAAATACATAGTTTTACACTTCTTCAAACTATTCTCCGTACCTTTATTTATTAACATGAGTTCTTCATCTGAGAATGCTAACAGAAATATCATAACTGAGGTCACAACTGTACAACGCCATGATCAACGATCAACGATCAACTAAGGAGGTCCAACCATCTGGATCGTATTCCGTCAGGGATACATTAAGGGTGAGGAAGGACAAGAAAAATAAGAGGAAGGAGAAGCTGAAGAAGAAGAAAAAGGAGTTAAGGAAGATTATTTACTATGATTTGACGAGGATAGTAAGGAGAGAGTCGTAGATTATGAAGAATCTCATGCCTCAATGGGACATTGTTCTGGCCTTGACTAATTTATGTAATGAAGTTATATGTGTAATCATCTCTCCCATTTTTGGGTCTTTTAATGAAATTATATTCAGTATATATTATTCTCTAACATTTATATACTATTCTATAACATTTATATACTATTATTGTTTTACAAAAAAAGAGAGTAAAAGCCAACAAAAATAACTAGAACAATATCAACATTGATGAAGAATAACAATAACAACAATGAATATAACTCTTTCACCAGTGCGTTCATAAATAAATAAAAATTTAAATATATTTAATTACGATTTTATTATAGAACCGTGATGAAATGTGATATTATTCCTTAAAGTATTATCATGGTTTTACTTTCTATCCGTGATGATACATGATATTTTTTTAGTATATAGGCGAAAGTATCTATCGTTCTTCAGTAACCCTAGCATCCATCTCATATTTTTTTCTTTCTAACAGTCGTTTCTCTCAAATTAAAACTCTAACATATTTCATTCTTCTCTCTCATAACATAAACCTAACATTCATCTCATTGTTTGAACATACTTCAACCTTTAGATTCTTCTTCACCAATAGCTACAATACTCTTCAATTATATTTCAGGTTCATTTATTAAACTTATTCTTCTATTTTGTTTATATTTCTTGTTAAAAATGGGTTCTAATTTTTTTTCTTGATGTTTTCATTTTTTCAGATTCGTCTTCACCACTTTAACAAAGCGCATACATTGTCTATGCTACATATGGTATGTGTAGCTATGAAGAAAAATACAAGAAGGATGAAGTTATTGTCTTAACTTCATTTACCTTGTATTTTTTCGTAGATTTATAAAATAAATGAAATCCATAATTTGTTCTAGATCCACGATAAAAAATGGATGTTCTTTAAAAATTACATAATATTTTTTGTTGTTGTATGTTGTTATACGTATATTTTTGTAGTATGTTCTTGTTGTTATATGTTGTTGTGTTGTTGAATGTATGTTGTATGCTATTTTACATATGTTGTTGTTGTATGTTCTTCTTTTTTGTAGTTATATGATGTGTTATTGCATGTATGTTGTTGTTGTTGTTGTTGTGTTTTAAGAACAAGAACAAAACATTGTTTAGTCACTAGAAAGAAGCTTCTTGTGACTTTGCAATGTTTTGTTCTTTAAATTCTTAGAACATTACACAATATCTTGTGTTCTTGTATGTTATTGTATGAAGATGAGTTTTATTCACTAAACTTTCACTGAAAATACATTTCATTTAAATTGAAATAGAAACTTATAATCTAAAAATTAAGTTGTATTTAAAACCAACTAATATCAATCAATGTTTTTCGAATTACATATGTCTTATCATTCATCTCACGTTGTTTAACCATACAGGATAGGGTTCAATGAATTGATTCCTTCAACACATCAATATCTTCTCATATAGTTTAATTTGAACTAGAATAGAAGGAATTAATGTGATGAAGGACTCAGATCATTGAACCACATTTTATATGTTAAACAACGTGAAATGAATTATAAGACGAATTCAATTTGGAAAACAATGGTTTTTGTAGGTTGGTTTTCAAGAATAATTTAATTTTCAGATTATATATTTCTTCAATTTGAATGGTTGTATCTTGTTGTGAGGTTTATTAAAAAAAAATACAATCTACATATTTCATAATAAACCATGGTACTTTAAACAATGGGTGATTAAATCATATTTTATGTATATACCACAACGGTTGACACTATTAACCGTTGTGGTAGGTAGCACACTTCCAGCCTTACTAGCACGGTCTCACGTCCGTGGTAGAAAGCACCTGACATACAATCACCCCTTACCTCACAACGGATGGTCAAACGTTGTGGTATCCCTTTTCCAAGATATTTTTATATACGATTTTCTGTAGTAGTGGAAGTAGAAGGAGTTGAAGAAGGTCTCAAATGCGGGATATTTGAGAACAATATATTACAAGATTTCTCCTTTAGAAAAAAGTTGGGGCACAAAGAGAATTATAGTGTGAAAAATATTTTGAACATAGCACAACCTTTCATTAACCTCGAAGAGAAACATAACGTCTGGTTCGACAACCCGAGCGCATCAGATGCAAGTTCTGGTCGCTCATCCAAAAACGATTCTGATGGGCAGAGTGATGAATCCGACCATGGAACTTATGAGAGGTACAATAAATACACCTATATGAACACTTATAGAGAACAAATATACCAAGAGTGCATTAACACAAAATTATGGAAGGTCGGGATCAGAAACCCTTTTCTGGTCAAGGAAAATTCCATAACTAATAAGATAAAAGATTGTCACTTTCGTAAGGGACTTGACCACACCAAAATAAAGTGCATATAGCTTAAGGATGCCATCAAGAGTTTAATAAATAAGGGTATCTTAGATGAGTATACCAAGAGCGAAAAGAGAGACATTGAAGAATCTCCACAAAATAAGTCATCGTCTAAGGTTGTGGATGTTGTGGCCAACAAAGAATAGTCTGTCAATGAGGATAAAGGAGCCAGTGAAAGTGCAGGCATATTATGGCCATCACTATTGGAGTGCCCTGGGAAAACTGCCTGTCAAAGGAGATCATAAAAAGGAAGATTGTTGAAGTGGTGGTCATCCATAAGAAAGACGAGAACTCCTTGACCAAAACTTTGGATAAACCATGCTTGGGTTTCAGGACAACGAAAATGTCGTCAGGCCCTCGAATGAAATCTTCCCTCTGGTCATATCCTCCATGGTCGGGCCTTTTGACATGCTACATAAATTTCATGACAGTGGCAGCTTTTGCGATATCATGTATTCAAAGTTGTTTTAATAAATGGAATTTGTGGCCATATGGAGACTCAGACTTGCAAGCATTCAATGAAATGATCACCTCTATAGGGGTATATATAGATGATGATATATGTGAAGGAAGGAAGAGAAGTCAGGATCATGGGCCTGTAATTCCTTGTAGTCACATGCAAGAGTATCTACAATTGCATCCTTGGAAGATCCTTCGCGGCAACCCTTGACATCGAGGGCTCATCGGTCAACCTTAAATTCAAATTCCATAATCTTCATGGTAAGTCACTCACTATCAATGTTGACCTTGAAGGAGCCCGTAGGATCTACCATGCGCTGCAGCAAGACCAATGGGAGCGCAAAGTCATTTAGAACAATGTAGCTTCACACATTGACCGGTTAAGAATCAAGAACATCCAACCTCCTGCAATTTATGCCACCCAAATAGCTAGAAGCGGCTGACCCAAAGAACCATGGGCCAACAAGAATAAGTGGCTAAAAGCTGTAACACCCCAAAATTTTCCCTCTCATTTCCTCAACATCTTGCATAGCATTTTGCATTCGTAGCTTCATAAAATAATAAAAAAAAACATTGCATCATAACCATCACAGCAGGGGCATAGGTTTGTGATCAGTGAACAAAGCAACTAAAGGCTATACAAAGGCAATCAAAGGGCCACAAAGCTTCTCAACCTTGTGCAAATTGTCCACAACATCCCACAAGTATTCACTTGAAGCCACAAGTCCTATACAGAGGTGATTTGATCAAGGGAGGCAAGCAGTGCAACATTTCCCAGCAAAAAGGAGTCAGATGAGGGTTTCTAATGAACTGGGCTTATCAATGAGACTTTGGTCCAAGCATGGTTTCATGGTTCTCTACATGATGTCAAGTACCTATGGTTCAAATTTCACCATTGGACTCATTTTGGAAGGCCCTCAATTGTTCAGGTGATTGAAAATCAGAAAATTGGAGAAAAGTCAACCAGGATGAGTAAAAAGTCAACTCTTGACTTCTTGAGGTCAAGGACATGAAATCTTGGTCATAAGGGACTTGTGGATGAAGTTTGAGCAAGAAAGAGTGAAAAAATCAAGGAAAAAACAGTTTTTGGGGGCCATGTATTGATACATACGAGTTTTGTATCGATACATGTGTGCTGGCTATGTATTGATACATAAGCTGGATGTATTGATACATAAACAAGATGTATCGATGCATCCGTGTTATGCATCGATACATAACAGTTAAAAAACTGTTATGTATCGATACATCCGTGTTATGAATCGATACATAATGTGTTTTTTGCTGAATTTAGCTTTCTCTTCAGTATGTATCGATGCATAACCTTATGTATCGATACATGATGCTATTTTTTTTTTCATTTTGCTGCTGTTTTTAATGCAAAACAAGGGGGAATGTTATGCTATCTTTGGGGTTGAACTTAGAAATGATTGGTACACATTCTATACCTCATTTAGCTTCACTTTGGCCTCAATTCAAGCTTCACCATTGCTGCTACATCAAAGTGGTCTTCACCATAAATGTTCATGAGCTAGTGTACACTAGATTCATTGGTTTCAAGCTGAATTTTGCCATTGATCTTTGCTACATCAGCAAGTTATCGTTGAATGTATGCAGGTCCATTCGAATTATTGTGCATTCCATAATCAAGAGAGCAAACTCAAGATGCAGTCCTTGAATAACTAAGTTTGTGTTTCACTTCACTAATCTCCATCATAAGCTTCATGGTATTTGATGCATTGGATTGATCCCAACTAAAGAAAGTTCTAGAAGAGCCAACTCACCATCTTCTATCACATTCTAGAGTTTTCTACAACCTTCCAAGGAGTTCTAGAATTCTCTAGAATCCCAACTAACTCCTAACCTAAGCTAACTCCTAAGCTACCTCCAAGTCCAAACCTCATGCCAAACCAATGCATTATATAAATCCATCTCCTCCCAAAGCTAAGGGTAATCACCACAAATCACTCTCTCCCTCATTCTTCACTCAATCACCATTTTCACAATCTCAAAATCCATTACTTTCTCTCCCACTTTTCCACCATTTTCACCATAGCTTTTCAACAAAAGTTCTTCAAGTTTCACATTGAAACTTGAAGGTCTTAAAGCTTAGCTTCCATCCTCCATTGAATTGAGCATTGTGGAATAAGAAGCTACTGGTTTTTGGTGGAGATTGCGACTTATCGGAAGTGATTAATCGAGAAGCGTCAAGACCGAATTGCATTTATTTTGCATTCGCGGATTCTCCGGTTTTCTTCTCCATTCGCACTCCGATTCATTGCAACAATTACCGAAACACTCCTCCGTTTCGTAGGTTGATGATTTAACCATTATGCCTTAATTTATCCTCTTCATCTCGCCTTAACGGCATTCTCCGTATGATTTTCGATTATGTTTGTTGTTCTGGACCGGCCCAATCCCTCCAATTGGGCCAAGAAGACTGATCCAATAAACCTGCTCGACGTCGAGCACAATCATGAAAAGTGGTCTTCAGCCGACCACATACAGTCTGATCACGATGAGGCTCCCTAACGGCTAGTATTGACCGTTGCCTATTTTCACGGATCCCTCGATCCGCGCCTCATAGAATGGACCAATAATCTTCCAGTTAGACCATTATATAAACCCTCTCAAAGAGAGGGTCAGGTATTGAATTCTTTGACCTTAATCCTCGTACTTGCTCACTCTTTGCTCGGTTACTTACTTTGGCATCGGAGTGACTTGCAGGTACAACCCCTTTTTCTCCTCAACGATCATCTCCATCAGCTCTCGAGGCCAGCCGCATCAGATCATGATCTCCAGGTACGATCAGGTGGCGCCGTCTGTGGGAAACTGATTTCCCCGTTCTTCTTTCAAAATCCTCAAAGAACCAAAGTTTTAACAAGATCCATGGATGCTCGGGACAACCAGGAAAATCGATCGAACGATGGTATGATTCTCACACAACGTGAGAGCAACATCCATCCTCCTCTACATGACGAAACGGTGCAAGACCATCCAGACGGGAAGACAGCATCACCTTCGCCCGATCGCGACCAACCTCTGGAAAGTCGCCCAGAAACTCATCTTCCTTCGACTCCTTCAGAGCCAGATTTCGCCGCATTGGCCGAGATCCTGAATCAAACAAATTTGCTGCTCCTCGCCCATGGCGAGAAAATCGCCCGTCTCGAAGATAACTCTCGTCGACCACGGTCTCCCGCGAGACCCCACAGAGAGCATACTCTTTCTCCTGCCAAGAAGAAGAGGAAGGGGCACGCCAACGAATCAACAGGCGACAAACGTCTTCGTCAGTCTTCCCCACGACCCTCTCCTAGAAGAAAATCAAGAAGGAGCAGATCAAGATCTTCCTCTCCCCGACGAACAAAGAAACACGCTCACAGGTCTTCGTCGCTCAATTCCAGCGATGACGAGGACGCTCGGGCTCCCCTCT
Source organism: Lathyrus aphaca (assembly GCA_963966055.1). Classification (NCBI taxonomy): domain Eukaryota; kingdom Viridiplantae; phylum Streptophyta; class Magnoliopsida; order Fabales; family Fabaceae; genus Lathyrus; species Lathyrus aphaca. The sequence continues at coordinate 719,822,317 of OZ014519.1, read as the reverse complement.
CGTCTGAAATCATGGCGGCCAAGCTTCCAAGAGGCTTAGAGAAACCCCCTCCATTAGGCTCGTATGATGGGACCACCGACCCAGACGAGCACATCGAGAATATCGATGCACTGCTCGACTACCGGGGTGTGCGAGGGGCAATCAAATGTCGACTCTTTCCTACAACGTTGAGGAAAGGAGCAATGACATGGTACAAAAGCCTTGAGGCTGAATCCATCACATCATGGAAACAACTTGGACGCACGTTCTCCAGGCACTTTACCGCATCAAGACGACACCCAAAGACAGAGGCTTCGCTCGAAGCAATAATCCAGGGGAGGGACGAGCTTTTACGAGCTTACATCGAAAGGTTCAATAAAGAAGCGGTCCAAGTATCCACGACCGACGACATGAAAAAGTACTTGCTGGAACGAGGGCTACGCCCCTCAACTGATTTTCATCGGGCGGTCGGCATTGAAACCCCGGCCACCCTCGACGCGTTCCTACTGAAAGCCCAAGCTTACATACAATATGAAGAAAAGCAAGCGGCCAGTTCAGTAAGAGACGCTCGGCGCCGTGAAGACGCCAAACCACACCGGGTCGATGAACCCTCGACATCTCGTCGAGGAGGAGACAAAAGAAAGGATGATCGCTCCCGTGAACCGCGGGAGCACCGGGGACCTATCGGTCGGTTCCACGAATACACACCACTCCAGGCCTCCAGGGAGAAAATTTTGTCTATGTGCGCCAATTCGGAATTCAAACAGGCAGGAGTACGTTTTCCGAGGCAACAACCTAGCAAGCCCGACACGGATAAAACGAAGTACTGCAGATTCCACAAGAGTCACGGCCACAACACAGAGGATTGCATCCATCTCAAGGATGCGATCGAAATCCTCATCAAAGACGGGCACCTGAAGCAGTTCACCAAGTCCAAAGACACTCCTCGACAGGAAACACGGGAGACCCAGAAAGTCGAGGAAGCCGTACCCATCCCTGCAGATGCTAACATGCAGGTCGCTCTGAGCATTTATCGCCCGAAAGATTTCTTCTTACCGGATCACACCGAGAGTTCGGGGTACCTCTCCTCCCACAGCCCATGGGAAGCTTTTCCTTCGGCAATGGTCATATTGGGAGGAGGATTCAACAAAATCACGGTCGGGTCCGTGAAGCGAAAATTCGACCATCTAATTGCCAAAGGGCCCGCGCAAAATGCCACCTTGGATCCACCGAGAGAGGGCTCCGTACCCCTTGCATTTTATCGGGAGGAACTCCTAGGAGGGGCGCCCAACGCTAGCATTCCTCTGCTCATCCGAGCGCGCATGGCGAACTTTGATGTGAGGAGGATCCTAGTAGACCAAGGTAGCTCCTGCGACATCATGTACTCCCAGCTGTTTTCGACACTTCAGCTAAACGAGACACACTTAACTCCATACGTCGGATCAGACCTGCAGGGTTTCAACGGAGCAGTATCCCGACCATGGGGTTATGTCGACCTATTTGTTACCTTCGGGGCAAGTGAGACGACCAGGACGGTTAGAGTCCAGTTCCTATTCGTGGACTGCCCATCGCTGTACCAATGCATTCTAGGACGACCAACCTTAGCCGAGCTAATCGCTGTGCCCTCCACCGTCCACCTGAAGATGAAGTATTACACTACTTCAGGTAAAGTCGCCACATTGCACGGAGACGTCGACGCTGCCCGCAGGTGTTTCGAAGCAGCATCAAAAGGTCTCAGCTCAATATCATACCAACCAGGTCCCCTAACATCGAATTCGCCAGATATTCCCAGGGCTCTCCCTCAGGTAGACTCGATCGACCTAGACTGCAAGTTTTCGGATAGTAGCGAGGGCGTCCAAAGGCCAACAGAGTCGTTATCCCGACCAATACCAGATGGAGACTTCGAGCTAATTCCTCTGGGAGAGGACCCAGCCCGGTGTGTCAAAATCGGAACACATATGCCTGAATTGGTGAAGCGACAGTTGGAAGCTTGCCTCAAAGGAAATGCAGACTTATTTGCCTGGAGCGCCGCAGAAATGTCAGGGCTCGACCCCGAGACAGCCTGCCACCACCTCTCCATCGACCCAACACACAAGGCGATCGCTCAACGTAGGAGGAAGCAGTCGACCGAGAAGACCGAAGCTGTTGATTCTGCTGTTAAAGACCTCCTAGAGGCGAAATTTGTAACCGAGGCCAGGTATACGACCTGGCTCTCGAATGTTGTACTTGTGAAAAAATCTAATGGAAAATGGAGGATGTGCGTTGATTATACCGATCTCAATCGGGCATGCCCGAAAGATGCATACCCTTTACCTAACATCGATAAACTGGTCGACAATTCGTCCGGTTTCAAGCTGCTATCCTTCATGGACGCGTATTCAGGGTACAATCAAATACCCATGGCCGTGTTTGACAAAAAATACACGGCCTTCATGACCGAATCGGGCAATTATTTTTACAACGTTATGCCCTTCGGTCTAAAAAACGCGGGCGCAACATATCAGCGCATGATGAATAAGGTTTTCCGAGCTGAAATCGGAGACATGCTCGAAGTATACATGGACGACATGATCGTCAAATCTCAACAAGAAACGGACCACGCGTCCCATTTACGAAAAGTGTTCGATCAAGCACGAAAGTGCAAAATGCGCTTCAACCCTGAAAAATGCACGTTTGGTGTCCGAGCAGGAAAATTCCTCGGATTCTACTTAACTGAACGAGGCATCGAGGCCAACCCCGACAAGTGTCGGGCATTCACGGAGCTCCCAACTCCCACTTCCAAAAAATCCATATAATCACTAAACGGGGTCCTTACCTCCCTCGCTCGGTTCATAGCAAGGTCCGCTCAACACGCTCTACCTTTTTACAAACTCCTCCGCAAAGAGGCAACCTTCGAGTGGACGGTGGAGTGCGAGCTGGCACTATCCCACCTAAAAAAGGCACTAAGTGAACCCCCAGTCTTATCCAGACCTGAAGAAGGGGAGGTACTGTATCTCTACCTTGCATTTGCAAACGAAGCAGTAAGCGCGGCACTCGTGCGCGACCTACCCGAAGGGCAAAAACCTGTATATTTCACAAGTAAAGCACTCCATGGCCCAGAAATTCGATACCTCCAGATAGAAAAGGTTTCTTTGGCCCTCCTTCTCGCAGCTAGAAGGCTGCGCCATTACTTTCTGGCTCACACCATCGTCGTAAGGACCGATCAGCCCATAAGACAGTTGCTCGGTCGACCAGACATGGTCGGACGAATGCTAAAGTGGTCATTAGAACTATCTGAGTTTGACGTCAAATTTGAAGGAAGACAGGCTCTCAAAGCTCAAGCTCTGGCCGACTTCGTGGCTGAACTTACCTTCACCGAGCAAGACCCGAAAGTTTCATCCAGGTGGGTTATTTTCGTGGACGGTGCATCTGGTCCAGCGGGTAGCGGAGCCGGCATTATCTTGGAAAACGAAGAGGGGAACGTCATAGAAGTGTCCCTAACCCTATCTTTCCCCACTTCTAACAACCAAGCAGAATACGAAGCTTTTCTAGCAAGCATACGGCTAGCGACAGATCTGGAAGCAGAAGAGATCACAATCTGCACAGATTCTCAGTTGGTCGCAAGCCAGGTCCGAGGAGACTTTCAGGCCAAAAATGATAACATGGCCGAATATTTGGCCCTCGTAAAAGACGAACTGAAGAGGTTCAAAAGTGTGGAGGTCAAACACGTTCCGAGGGAAAACAATACCCACGCAGACATCCTTTCCAAATTAGCAAGCACTAAAAGGAAAGGAAACAACAAGTCCGTCGTGCAGAAAATGCTTCCCCGACCAAGTATCGGACAATCATCGGCCCACGTAGACATTAACCTCGTAGGCGACACGAGCTGTTGGATGACCCCATTATTCAACTATTTAACTAAAGGAGAATTACCGACCGACCCAAAAGAAGCTAGTACTATACGACGAAGAGCATGTTCATATTCTCTAGTAGGTGGACGTATGTATCGTCGAGGATTCTCTACACCCCTCCTCAGATGCGTAGAAGAAGAAAACATCCCACACATACTAAGGGAAGTCCATGAAGGAATCAACGCGCAACACCCTGGCGGACGGTCGTTGGCTCGAAAAATCTTGCGGGCAGGATACTATTGGCCCACCCTCCAACGCGATGTGAAAGAGCACGTAAAAAGGTGCGACAAATGCCAACGAAACGGAGACGTGCACGCAGCACCCCCATCCGAGTTAAAATCATTATCGTCACCTTGGTCGTTCGCTTGGTGGGGAATGGATATCTTGGGACCATTCGTCGTCGGGTCCGGCCAGAATAAATACTTAATTGTAGGTGTCGACTATTTTACCAAGTGGATAGAAGCTGAGGCCTTAGCCAAAATCACGGCGCTCAACATACTACGTTTCTTCAAGAGAAACATACTTGCCCGATTCGGGGTGCCCCTCGCCATCGTGACTGACAACGGCACTCAGTTCACAGACAAACACTTCAGATAATTCGTTGCATCAGTGGGAACAAAACAACATTTCGCCTCAGTCGAGCATCCCCAAACTAACGGGCAAGCAGAGGCCGCGAACAGGGTAATCCTAAGAGGTTTGAAATGAAGATTGGACGAGCATAAGAAGCACTGGGTCGAGGAGCTACATAGCATACTATGGGCATATAGGACCACACCCCATTCAACAACCGGGGAATCCCCATTTCGATTAACATATGGGACCGAAGCAGTGATCCCTATAGAAATGCACGTCCGATCGAGGCGCACAGAATCCCCCATGGAACAGGATACCAATTCCGAAGCCTTAAGAGACGAACTCGACATGGTCGAAGAAGTTCGATCGAGGCCGCTCTTCGAGAAATCATTCTCAAACAAAAAATAACCGCTCGGTATGATTCTAAGGTCATAAGGCGGATGTTCGAAATAGGCAGCCTTGTCCTTAGAAGAAACCACAGAGACCCCCACGAGGGAAAACTAACGCCCAATTGGGAAGGCCCGTATCGCGTCCGAGCAAAAACCGAGAACGGAGCTTATTATTTGGAAAATCTACACGGGGAAGAGCTCGCTCGGCCTTGGAACGCCGAGAAACTCAAACAATACTATAGCTAAATCACAAAGTCACCTTACTCGACTTCCAAGCAAGGAGAAAGGGAGACCGACAGAAAACTGCGTGCCTAGGTACGAGCATGACAACCCAAATATAACAAAGTCAAGCAAGATCTCCTTTCGAGAAAAAGAGAAGCTTGCCGCACGATCGGATACTCAAACGAGTCCGACGTCGCCTAAGTACCACGACCAGGTAGAACCCCAGCTCGCGATGGGATGTTCAAGCCACGGAGCCCGGGCCATTATCTTGGCCCGGGCACCGATCGGGAGTAATACTCCTAAATACTGATTGGTCACCCTAACCAACAGATCACTCACACACCCCGTATCCATTCGATCACATCTAATTAATGCAAAGACGCACACCAAACACTTAGTAAAAATAACAAGTAAACTATGTCCTCCGACGGACGCATTGTTACAAGCAAAATATGAAACCGACCATCAAGGTCGAACGCATGACATTAAAAAAAATGCGACACCAAAGGGATGACTTGTTTAGGTTTACATATAAAGGGGGCCACGCCCCCAAAACAAAAAATACATCATAAATTACAAAGGCACGCAAACCATAAATTAATTATCCTCGCCTCCCGGGCGGCCTTCATCTTCACGAGCACCCTCCTGGTCCGGCTGCGCTTCAGGTTGGCCAAGCTGATCAGTCGACCCCGGCTGAGAGTCGTCCACCACCAAGTCTGAGGGGACCACGATCCGACCATCCACGACCTTGTACAGGTAGCTCATGCGACCAACGTCCAAGGCCATGTCAGGGTGAAGAGCTTTCATCTGATCCACCGCATTCTGGAAGCTGAGCTCAGTTGATGAATTCAGATCGTCCATATCTTGGTCGATCCGAGCAAGCAGCTGAGCCCTAGTCACCAGATTTTTGGTATCCTCATCCTCATCATCCTTGGGGCAAAAGGCATCCTTCAGCTTCTTATTTTGCTCAAGCACCCTCTTCTTGTCGACCTCTAGCTTGGCGATGATAGCAGCTCGCTCGGTTGACTCCTTGGTAGCAGCTTTGGCCTCCTCAGTGACCGCTGTCAGTTTAGCTTCAGAAGCAGCCAGCTGCTCCTTAAGCCCCTACTATTATCCCGCTCCAGTCCGGGACTCCCTTCCGCCGTCAGCCAGGCCATTGTCAGGACCCGCATGACTGCGCTCGCGTCCTGAGCCAGAGATAGGCGCCGAGCAGGACGGTCCATCCCCTCCAAAAACAGAGAATCTGCACGGTCCACCTCCATGCTTGTTCCCTCAAAGAAGTTGCGCATCACAAAACATGGGGGCAGCCCGTGCTTTGGCTTTGGAGGAGCGCTGACCGTTAAATCTACAGTGGCCGCTGATTTGTGCTTCTTCATCAAGGAGCCGGTCGATGCGCTCGGCGAACCCTGAACTAAGGGGCCCGACCCCGAGCCAGTCGTCTCAGTCAACTTGGTCTGCACGACCCTTGATCGTTTCCTCTGCTGTTGGACCAAACGTTCTTGAATTTTGTCCAAAGGATTCGTCAGGGAGCCTGAAAAAGAAAAAAGGATCAAGTTAGTCATAAGCAACAAAATTAGACCAAAAATTTAACGAACGCAAATAAATGGGTACCAAAGAAATCAGACACTTCTTGCCCGTTACGACAAGCCAGTAACTCAGTAACGTTGATCAAGGGACGCTCCACAGCTTCACCCCCTTCCTGATCAACTATAACCTTCCCATCTCCGTCCAACAGAGGGGTCGGATTGAAGGAGGCTATTAATTTTCTGAAGGCTTCGAAACTGGCCGCATCGTCATCATTCAATGTGTCCCCCACTTGAACGAACTCCCCCACAGGTTTTTCATAGTGAGCATGACTCCAAGAAAAGGGGAACAACCACAGTCTCCTCGGAATCACCTGACCTTGGTCGTCGAGCTTAGGCTCGTCATTCTCGTCAGTGTCTATTCCATGAAAACTCATAGCTCTCACGGCCGCCGCGCTCGCTGGTTTTATTAGGAAGTAGTCTGTTTTGAAGGCCCGGATGGATTCTGAATGGGTCTTAAAAATCTTGGTCCGCTGCTTGAAGGACACGAACCCCTTTCGGTCAGTTCCTCGCCCAACTTGGCGCTGTAAGGAGAAGAGGCGGAAGAAGAGGGAAAGCATGGCACCAACACCCAGATGAGCGCACGTCATCTCGAACGCCCTTAGAAATGCATACGAGTTGGGGTGTAACTAGGAAGGAGCGACACAGAGATGCCCGAGCACAGCACTCACAAAGTCGCTAAAAGGCAATGTCACCCCCAAGACTGAAGTCGCATATTCATACATGGAGAACGCCCGACCATGAAAATCTGAGAAGATACGGTCGCCGTCTCCCGGGCATGTCACAACCCAGTCAGCAGGGTCCCCAACAACTGGCAGTGGCTCCGTTCGAGGTCTTGAGAAGGAGGACACCTTGTCCAGCAAATCTTCTACCACCCATTCTTCGGGAGAGACCCTCGTCTGGTCAGGACATTGGGGCGAGTCTGTCGACGTTCCTAAAGTGCTTGTATCCGAACTCTCCGAGGAGCTCCTGGAGCCTGAAGGAATGGACGTGGAAGACCCTGAATCTCTCGAGGACATCTCCTCAGAAAGCGAGTCCAGCGGATTCGCGAGCGAGTTTTCACCTAAAAAGCAGAGGAAAGGCGTCAGTGAATTCGATTAAGAATATCAAATCCACCCTTCCACCGCTCGATAAGTGAAAGGGCGCGCATCAGCTCAGAGACTATGTCCCGAGCTGTAGCCCTGGCTGACCATCGCTCGGAGCGAAGGCTGACGCCCAACATTATGTATGTCAAGGATCTAACCTAATATCCATCAAAACCCAAGCATAAGTCGACCAATACCTACGTCGACCCTCAGTTAGGGTTTGCAACCAACCGGCTACGGTGGCGGAAGTCTTAAGGTTTACCAATTCCAAATCTAAAACCTACCGTTAAATTCATCCTAAACCACATACATTTCTACAAAATCTAAGCTATAAACACCTAGAGAGAAGAAAAAGAGCCGTACCTTGCGCTTGAGAAGACATTCTTGAAGAAATTAAGCTTCTGAAAGTGGTGGTCGGCAAAGAAAGGCGGTGGTCGATGGCTGAGACGGTAGCGTTTGAACGAGCAGAGTCTTGAGGAAGAAGATGAAACGAAAAGGTCAAAATGGGCCCTGAAATTCCTATTTATAGGAAGAGGAACACATGCACACACGCGTGACCCTACACGCTAGCTCCTAGACTAGCCGTCAAATCATTAATAGGCACGAATTCCCAGATATTCCAGCTTTTCGTTTCACATTCTTCTACCGAGAAACGCATCATCTGCCCGCTCCCAGAGGACCGACGGCGTAGATCCCTGACCTTAACCTTATGCATCGCCGAGCATAACATCACTCTTAAGTCACCGCTCTACAGCACGAGCAATGACTTGGGGGGCTCCTATTCTGGACCGGCCCAATCCCTCCAATTGGGCCAAGAAGACTGATCCAATAAACCTGCTCGACGTCGACCACAATCATGAAAAGTGGTCTTCAGCCGACCACAGACAGTCCGATCACGATGAGGCTCCCTAACGACTAGTATTGACCGTTGCCTATTTTCACAGATCCCTCGATCCGCGCCTCACAGAATGGACCAATAATCTTCCAGTTAGACCATTATATAAACCCTCTCATTTGAGAGGGTCAGGTATTGAATTCTTTGACCTTAATCCTCGTACTTGCTCACTCTTTGCTCGGTTACTTACTTTGGCATCGGAGTGCCTTGTAGGTACAACCCCTTTTTCTCCTCAACGATCATCTCCATCAGCTCTCGAGGCCAGCCTCATCGGATCCTGATCTCCAGGTACGATCATTTGCGTTGTACCGTTCATTTTCATTTTCGTTGCTTTCTTGCTTGCAATTTTGGATTATTAGGAATTAGATTTGTAGTCTAATCTAGGTCCTAGTAGGTGTAAAGAATCCCTTGTAAATAGGAAAAACGGTTCTTGTTGTAGGAATTTAGATTTTAGCTTATTTGATAGCTTAGTATTAATTCTTCATGCCTATCATCCCCCATACATGTTTAGGTACTGATTTTAGGGAAATTTCTAGGTTAGTTTCGATATCCCATTCCCCTATTTCAAGTCGATTCAACACGATTCCGTCCATTTCGCATGTTATGTATGTTTGTGTCCATTAATGCATAACTTGAATTATTGCATGTTCTTACCATACCCATACATTCTTTAGCATATAAATGATCATATTGCACTCTAATTCTCGCATCATTCGCATGTATCGTTAATGCATTCGCATCCTTGCAGCATATACCAAATGTTGCATGTTCATAAGCATGTTTATGCATAAGCACAATGTGTTGCATTTGTTGCATTTTAATCGCATTCTTGATCACATTCCTACATCAATAAAATTCTGGTTTTTGCATTAAGATTAGCACTTTTGTTGATCCATCATTTTGCACATTCATGATAAATGTAGAGCATCTTCATATGCCATGTTCATGTTTTGCATGCGTGTTGCATAATGATTCATGTGATGCATTCTTGCATACTCCATTAAGAATAACAATGTTCATCTAAATCATGTGCTTGATCCATGTTCATTATTGCATAATCATGATTGATTGGTGTACTTTGCATTGAATTTGCGCATTACAAGTGAAAAACATAAAATCTAGAATTTGCATTTGATAACTGTTTTGCATATAAGTGTTGTAGAATACATGCTGTTTGTTAAAAATTCATGCTGTTTGTGACTTTTAACACCTGCTTTTGCATACATATAGGTCCTGTAAAAAGCTGTTGCATTGCATAGTGCATTTCATAGTTGTTTGTGCATTAAGTGTTGTAAATAAGTTGCTGAATTTTGCATTGCATTAGCTTTAGGTCCTTTAAACTATAGATTGAGTCTAGTTTAGGTCCTAGTTCCCTTAGGAATTAATTAGGTAATTTTGTTTGCCTTATTTTTATCATGTTTACCATGCTAACCTTTGTTTTGTAGGGAGGGCAAGGTGTGTCTAAAAACCCTATCCTCTTTGGTATTTCTAATGCATTTAATTTGCACCATTTTGCCTTACATAATGTTTGTGCTTGTTAGGTTTTCCCCTTTTGGAACCAACTTAACTTCATTAGGAAGTAATTTGTGTTCTTCTTCCTTTTCTCTTCCTCTTTCCTCTCCTCCTTAGGATTAGAAACCTCACTAACCTTTAGGATCTCCTTGATATTGAATAAACAACTTAGGGTTGGTCTTAGTCCCCCTTAGTTTTTCCTTTTTCGATTTGAGTCTCTTTCTCATCCATAAAGACAAACAATAAAACGCACCTAATAAAGGTTAAACGTTCTCATACGACACGAGACTTTATTGCGGAGTTCTTATACACGTCCCGTTTCGGGGTGAGGTGTAAGTCCCTACCACGATGGATAAGTCTTAGTATGAGAATGTTCACAAACAATAAACTCCAAAACACTTCTTATAAAAGAAAATAAACCAAGACATAGCGTCTTCTCTTCTCATCTCATACTCTTTGCGGACGAATACGACTTGCCTCGACAGTTCAAACAGCGATACGGTAAACACCCTCGAGTCAGAGCCGGTAACACCTGAGCTAGAGCTATGGCAACGCCAGCTTAAAAAATACAAACGAGTTTCAGCCTTAGTTAGGCGAACTACGTCGACTCTGATCCTCATTTTCCCGATGAGGTACGTAGGTAGCGGGATAGGGCCCGTTCGAGCACATTCTTTATTTTCCCTACATTTCCCTCTTTCTTTTCATTTTCTTTTCCATTCCCATTCCAGTTCCAGTTAGCGGTTTTATTCAGCAACATTCTTATTTCTCACCCTTTGAAACAAAGCAAGCAAGCGTGGATCCCGTCGGGTACGGCAGACGATCTGGGTGCTAATACCTTCCCAGGTCGTAACCGACTCCCGAACTCAGATCTTTGGTTTGCAGGACCTTGTCCTTTCCTTCTTCCTCAGGTTTGTGCAACATTACCTTTCCCATTCATTCGGGATAAAAATGCCTGGCTGGCGACTCTACCCTTTCCGCGCCACTTTCGCGTTTGTACTAGGATGAAAATCCCGGGAGCGACAGCTGGCGACTCTGCCTGGGACTAACCTGATTCTTCCGGTTTCCCTTGTAGAGTCAATCCTAGCGCCTGTTTGGTTTTGTTTCTTTGGGTGTTTATATGTTTGTTGCCGTGTGCTTTGGTTTAGCTTTATTGTTTACAGTTTTACTTTACAGCTTTACTTTACCGCATTTATTTACCGCTTTCAGTATTTATTTTCCATGCATCATATTATACTGGACTGTCTGGCTGTGCTGGTTTTCATTTTTTCTGCGGGGTGGGAGTTACTGTGAGATAAGCCAAATAACCGGCTTGAGTGCACTATAGGATTAGCGTGGTTAGACATTGTACTCCCATGGTATCTCACCATGATGGGTGGCGATGTGTTCCACACCCAGATTGCGACCGTCTTGGAACTATTCTGTGTGGGGATTACCTCACTTCAGGGTACGACCTTGATAGTTATGTGCATCTGGTAACCGATCATTGAGAACCTTAGTGGAAACAACCCTCTCCAGTGATGACAGTGGCAGACCACATTTGTTGGCAAACCCACTCGCATCCGAGGGCCCACTGGGAACTCGCATAGGATGGCCTGGTTCTCTCATAGGAATCCAGTTACGGCAAACTGTTCGTATGACGATAGTATTGTACCCTTCGGGATGAATGTACTATTGTTTCTCGATTCAGTGCTTTAAGCTGGGGACTTATGAGGGATGCTTGTTTTCCCCGTACTCAGCTGAGACCTCCCTGGTTAGTACCTAATGCCAAACTGATTCCCTGATTTGGTCATGAGCCATTTCTCGGAAAAGGTGAACGTATTATTGCTATCCGACTTTGAGAGTCTGTGATGTTGACTCAGTATAGCATACCCGTGAGATGGGAGGGGTTTACAGGTTTGCAGGAACCCTAAAAACTTCCAACATACCCCACTTTGCCAGCACATGGTCCTTTGGTTTGAAATTCAGGATTTCGGTGGTACTGTTATTACGACTCTTCACCAGCACATGAATGTTCTCTCGACACCAAAGTCAGACCAGTGATCGTCAGACCTTTGATCACACACCAGTGCATTGCATAACATCCTCTACATGCTTGCATTGCTAACACATGCTTACTCATTTGCAGGGCCGCATGTCGCATCCTCATGAACATATCATACGCCTTTACTGCATGATTTGCATATTTTGCATTTTTATAGGTCATTCGGACTTCCTAACTTATTCAACTTCAGGCAATATAGTTGGTCAACACGTTCATCGGTATCCAACAAAAAGAAACCGAGTGAGAATGGCTGAGCGAATGCAGACTGGTCTCAACGAGCTCCGACAGAGGATGGATCAGTTCATGGACATGATGACCGGCATTGCTCAGAATCAAGAGCATCTCAGGTTGATGGTTGAGCAGCCCCGTGGGAATGCTAATGCTGGAACACAGACTGAGAATGTGGATCCTAACGCTGCCCGTGACGGAGGGCCGAATCTAAATGGGACGGCGGCTCGTAATGAAGACACTCAGGAAGACCAGTTCACTCTACTGGATGCTGATGTGGGTAATATGAACGAGGTCAACAATCGAAGGTATGAAGAGCTGGCGGAGAAGATTAAGGCCATGGAATGTCAGAATTCCCTGGGCATTGATGTAACCAATCTTGGGTTAGTGCCAGGAGTCGGAATCCCTCCTAAGTTCAAGGTGCCATCATTTGACAAGTACAACGGAAGCACGTGCCCTAGAACTCACATTCATGCATACTTCAGAAAAATCTCGACTCACACTGATAACGAGAAACTTTGGATGCATTTCTTCTAAGATAGTCTATCTGGAGCTTCATTGAGCTGGTACATGAAGCTAAGCAGGGTCTCTATCCGATGCTGGAAAGATCTGGCTGAAGCTTTTCTCAAGCAGTATCAATACAATATTGATATGGCTCCGAACCGCACCCAGTTGCAGAACTTGTCTCAAGGACCCAAGGAAAATTTCAAGCAGTATGCCCAGAGGTGGCGTGAGCTGGCCGCACAGGTTCAACCTCCATTGCTAGATCGGGAAATGACCGATATGTTTATGGGCACCTTGCAAGGTGTTTACTTGGATCGTCTGGCCGCCTGCCCGTCCATTGGTTTTTCTGATATTGTCATCGCTGGAGAAAGGATAGAAAACTTCCTGAAATTAGGAAAGATTCATGATGCAAGCAGTGCTATTTCATCTGGTGTGAAGAAACCTTTTGGCAATGGCCAAAGACGCAGAGAAGGCGAGACCAATGTTGTGTATAGGGGCCGAGACAGAGGTCGTTCTCAAGGTTACGACCAAACAGCTGCTGTGACTATTACTCCTCAGGCTCAACCACAACCTCAAGGTCAGCAATATCAGGCGCATAGACCAAATCAGGAAAGGACAAGAGCGAGAAACCGCAGACTTGATCCCATCCCATGCCCATATGCTGTATTGCTTCCAGAGCTGCTAAAGTTGAATATGGTCGAGCTTCGTACTATGAGAGCTCCTTCTCCTGATAATCTACCTCCAAACTTTGATGCCAGTGCCAGATGCGAATTCCATTCGGATGCCCAGGGGCACAGTATTGAGAAATGTTGGGCTTTTCAGAACAAGGTACAGGACCTAATTGACTCCAAGGCGATCAATTTTGCGCCTCACCCAAATGTACTCCAGAATCCAATGCCTAATCACAACGGAACCGGTGTCACGGTTATTTTACCAGATGGTCCGCGTTAAGCTGGAATCTTCAGGAAGCAAATAAAGCCATCAGTATCCAGATACTCTCAGCAATGGCAACTGTTTGTTTGTGTTTCTTCAATGTTTTTTTCATCCCTATTGAGGGGAACTACGTCGCTCTGATTCTTCATTGGTCTTTGATCAATGGAGATACGTAGGCAGAAGATCGCCAGATCTTTCCGAGCAACCTTATGGGACAACTTTACTCCCCAACTTCACTTTTTCCTTCAGACGTCTCGTGTCAGAGTCAGAATAAGCTAGAAGAAGAAGCATGACTGCCATGGTTGGGTATACGACTGCAACTAGAAGATTACAAGTCTGTGAAAGAGCTATTGATCACTGATAGTATCCAAGACTGACAGGTCCAGACGGAGTCAAACTTCCTCAATAACGGCAATATTCAGCTTCTTTACTGCATTTCCATTTGTAGTTTCTTTTATTTGCTAAATATTTGTATACATGTATGAAATGTGTTTGCTTTTGAATGTTATTAATAATAAAACTCACATGTTTTTCTTGAAGTAATTCATTTGTCAAGTTAATTTTGCATGTTTACATCGCAATACCAATTGTCGTGCTTAAACTCTATGAAGGAGAATGACGAAGCAAAAACGCAAAATCTCTGATTGTGTGCTCTCGAATAAGACCCTGTTGACGATGTACAGGCTTTGTTTCAAATCCCTAAACACTGGAGATATAAGGGAGATAGACCCTTGCTAACCCCCTTGAGCCTTGAAGTAGGAGTTTCTTCTTGCATGAAAAACTCTCACATGTAACCCAGGGGCAGGGTAGATGCCAGCTAGTCGGACCAAGCGGTCAGGATTTCATAAAGGAGTGTATTTGAGGATCCATTACATTCCACTATGCTAATCAAGAGGTCCAAAGACCAGAAGCTACAATAGTTATTCGAATCAAGAGGTCCAAAAACTGGAAACCATAATGGGTATCCTTCGTCGACTAAAGAAGGGGGCAGTCACAACCCTTGCAAAGCAATCAAGACAAACAGTGTCACACGATTTGTTCAGAAAAAAAATGAAATGAAAAGCCCGCTAAGTCGAAACTTGAAAACAAGCGACTTAGGCAAAAGTTAGGGCATCCCGCTGGACTCCACAATCAAAGATTCACAAGAATCAGTCCAGGCAAAAGTTAGGGATAAGCAAAATAACGCAAAAGCGAAAGACGGAAAGGATTACACAAGAAAGATCCTCAAAACGAGAACAAAGTCGTGTGGCACAGACACGAAAGACAAATGGGTGACTGACTCCCAACGACAACCTGATTGGTGCTTGAACTGATAGCAGCAATGGTTCCTCAATCAACACGAAACCCTTATGAAAGGTGAATGCTTGCGAAAACTAGTTGAATGTAGGAATGGAGAACATCACGAAGAGTGGGTGGGCACAAATAAATTTCGAGCCTGTATCCTTTGTTTCTATAGCCGTGAACCAGGCTACGATACAACCCTTAAAAGTCCTAACTGAAACAGGGTTAATTTGAGAGCGTGCTACTACGAGGCCGCGTTCCTGACTCCTATGAGTTTTGCTAAAAGACCTTGTTGGTATTGCATATACGTACTTTCATTCAAAATAATGTCGTATCTTAACCAGTGATTTGTTCACAAAGGTTTGCGACACTTTTTCAAAACTTCAAGATTAACATGTGTGTTGCATTAGAATTTCCATTCTCAGAATAAACATTTTTCTGCTTGCATACATCTGTTTGACATCATAAATGGTTCACATGTGGAAATTCAGTCCAAAAGCTTAAGCTTGCCCAATTGAGAAGTCTAAAACTTCTGAAAGACAGTCACGTCAAAGTGCACTTTTCCGAGAAAACTCCATTGAGTAAGGACGTTCCCAACCAGTCATGGTAAGAGCCAACCAATCTAGGGCAGTTATGTCAAGCAATGTCCTCAAGAGTCAGCCAAACTGGGGAAATCAATTCGAGATTCAAATCTCTCACAAAGCAATTGGTCAAAGACTCATACTGGGGCAAGTCACCCAATCGCATGAGGATTCATTCTTTCCCGAAGACCGATAATCGGAAGTTCAGAATACCGGGGCAATTATACTCCTGAAGAGTTTAAAGACACGCAGTCTTTTGTAAAATCCTCTTAAGGTAAAGCCCGAATCAAGGCAAATGATCCCCAGCACGAGACTACTTGAAATCTTTCCTCCTTAGCAGGACGCGGTTCAGTTTCGTTATCCCCAACAGACGCATGGAAGTTATCCCCAGTAAAGTCGTCAAACTTTTATTCAGCGGGCTTCTTTGATCTTATTTCCCAGCAGATCTCAAAACAAATCCTCCTCTTCCCCAACACATCAATGAGGATCGTCCCTGGCAAGAGTTGTCTTCCCGTAGTGAAACACTTCTTACAAGAATCCAGAAATTCCCGGCAGTTATTTGAACGGGTCCCTTCCCCACAGAGGTTTGGAAAATTCAGATAGACAAGAGAGTTCTCCTCACCAGAGCCTTGACAGGTCTTCCCCCAGCTAAGTCGAAAAGTTGTCGATTCCCCAGCGAAATCTGTGGGGGTGAGATTCAATCCCCAGCAGTTGAGGCATCCCCTAGCAGGGTCTTCAGATCTAAAGTCCAATTTATTTTTGGCAAGGGTAATAAGTCGAGACAGACTAGTCACACTTTTCTCAGGCTGAAATATCGACAATCATCTGTATCCCCCACAGAGTCAACAAAGATTTGTTATTTCTGCGTCAGGAATTCCCTTTGTGCATATCCCCCAGTGTCATGGGGCATTATGTCATACAATTCAGCATGTGTATTAAATCCAAGGTTGATATCCAAAATCCACCCGCAGCGTGGCAATTCTCAAAGTCCACCCGTAGCGTGGAAATTCTCAAAGTCCACCCGTAGCGTGGCAATTTATCCAAAGTCCACCTATAGCGTGGCAATTTATCCCAGGTGCACCCGCAGCGTGGCAATTCTCAAAGTCCAGCCGCAAACTGGCCAAAGTCCATCCTCTGGGCGGAAAATTCTCAAAGTCCAACCGCAGATTGGCCAAAGTCCATCCTCTGGGTGGCAAATTCAAAGTTCAACCGCAGATTGGCCAAAGTCCATCCTCTGGGTGGCAAATTCTTAAAGTCCAACCGTAGATTGGCCAAAGTCCATCCTCTGGGTGGCAAATTCTCAAAGTCTCCCATAGCGAGCAGCAGCCCCCGTAATGTGGCAAAACACAGAAGTCTCCCATAGTGAGCAGAAGCCTCCCGTAGTGAGCCAAAGTCTCCCGTAGTGAGCAGAAGTCTCCCGTAGTGAGCCAAAGTCTCCCGTAGTGAGCAGCAGCCCCTGTAGTGTGGCGAATCATCAAAGGTCTCCCGTAGCTGAGCAATGTGCCCCGTAGTGTGGCGAATGAGCAGAAGTCTCCCGTAGTGAGCCAAAAGTCTCCCGTATCGAGCAGCAACCCCCGTAGTGTGGCAGAGTATCCCCGCAGAGTGAGCAAAAGTCCATCCTTATGGTAGTAAGGTATCCAAAGTCTCCCGTAGCGAGCGGAGACCCCCGTAGTGTGGCAAAGCATTCAGAAGACCACCCGTTGTGTGGCATGTTATTAATATCCCAGCAAAGTCCACCCGTAGCGTGGCAAATCAGCAATCTCCCGGCATTATTCCGAAACATTCACAGATTCACTACTCTTCACATCCAAGTTCTCAACAAGCAGAGTTCAGATGGTTGGGTTTATTTCCCTTTTCTCTTCCATCGAGTGCAAATTTTCTGGTTGTTTTTAGTATTCAATCCCTGCATACTTCAAACGTCTGAAAGCGACTGCTATCATCCATTCAAGTCTACAGTGATTGAATAGGGGCAGCTGTAACACCCCAAAATTTGCACTCTCATTTCCTCAACATCTTGCATAGCATTTTGCATTCATAGCTTCATAAAATAATAAAAAAAAACATTGCATCATAACCATCACAGCAGGGGCATAGGTTTGTGATCAGTGAACAAAGCAACTAAAGGCTATACAAAGGCAATCAAAGGGCCACAAAGCTTCTCAACCTTGTGCAAATGGTCCACAACATCCCACAAGTATTCACTTGAAGCCACAAGTCCTATACAGAGATGCTTTGATCAAGGGAGGCAAGCAGTGCAACATTTCCCAGCAAAAAGGAGTCAGATGAAGGTTTCTAATGAACTAGGCTTATCAATGAGACTTTGGTCCAAGCATGGTTTCATGGTTCTCTACATGATGTCAAGTACCTATGGTTCAAATTTCACCATTGGACTCATTTTGGAAGGCCCTCAATTGTTCAGGTGATTGAAAATCAGAAAATTGGAGAAAAGTCAACCAGGATGAGTAAAAAGTTAACTCTTGACTTCTTGAGGTCAAGGACATGAAATCTTGGTCATAAGGGACTTGTGGATGAAGTTTGAGCAAGAAAGAGTGAAAAAATCAAGGAAAAAACAGTTTTTGGGGGCCATGTATCGATACATACGAGTTTTGTATCGATACATGTGTGCTGGCTATGTATTGATACATAAGCTGGATGTATTGATACATAAACAAGATGTATCGATGCATCCATGTTATGTATCGATACATAACAGTTAAATATTGTTATGTATCGATACATCCGTGTTATGAATCGATACATAATGTGTTTTTTGCTGAATTTAGCTTTCTCTTCAGTATGTATCGATGCATAACCTTATGTATCGATACATGATGCTGGTTTTTTTTCCATTTTGCTGTTGTTTTTAATGCAAAACAAGGGGGAATGCTATTCTATCTTTGGGGTTAAACTTGGAAATGATTGGTACACATTCTATAGCTCATTTAGCTTCACTTTGGCCTCAATTCAAGCTTCACCATTGATGCTACATCAAAGTGGTCTTCACCATAAATGTTCATGAGCTAGTGTACACTAGATTCATTGGTTTCAAGCTGAATTTTGCCATTAATCTTTGCTACATCAGCAAGTTATCGTTGAATTTATGCAGGTTCATTCTAATTATTGTGCATTCCATAATCAAGAGAGCAAACTCAAGATGCAGTCCTTGAATAACTAAGCTTGTGTTTCACTTCACTAATCTCCATCATAAGCTTCATGGTGTTTGATGAATTGGATTGATCCCAACTAAAGAAAGTTCTAGAAGCGCCAACTCACCATCTTTTATCACATTCTAGAGTTTTCTACAACCTTCCAAGGAGTTCTAGAATTCTCTAGAATCCCAACTAACTCCTAACCTAAGTTAACTCCTAAGCTACCTCCAAGTCCAAACCTCATGCCAAACCAATGCATTATATAAATCCAACTCCTCCCAAAGCTAAGGGTAATCACCACAAATCACTCTCTCCCTCATTCTTCACTCAATCACCATTTTCACAATCTCAAAATCCATTACTTTCTCTCCCACTTTTCCACCATTTTCACCATAGATTTTCAACAAAAGTTCTTCAAGTTTCACATTGAAACTTGAAGGTCTTAAAGCTTAGCCTCCATCCTCCATTGAATTGAGCATTATGGAATAAGAAGCTACTGGTTTTTGGTGGAGATTGCGACTTATCGGAAGTGATTAATCGAGAAGCGTCAAGACCGAATTGCATTTATTTTGCATTCGCGGATTCTCCAGTTTTCTTCTCCATTCGCACTCCGATTCATTGCAACAATTACCGAAACACTCCTCCATTTCGTAGGTTGGTGATTTAACCATTATGCCTTAATTTATCCTCTTCATCTCGCCTTAACGACATTCTCCGCATGATTTTCGATTATGTTTGCGTTGTACCGTTCATTTTCGTTTTCGTTGCTTTCTTGCTTGCAATTTTGGATTATTAGGAATTAGATTTGTAGTCTAATCTAGATCCTAGTAGGTGTAAAGAATCCCTTGTAAATAGGAAAAACGGTTCTCGTCGTAGGAATTTATATTTTAGCTTATTTGATAGCTTAGTCTTAATTCTTCATGCCTATCATCCCCCATACATGTTTAGGTACTGATTTTAGGGAAATTTCTAGGTTAGTTTCGATATCCCATTCCCCCATTTCGAGTCGATTCGACACGATTCCGTCCATTTCGCATGTTATGTATGTTTGTGTCCATTAATGCATAACTTGAATTATTGCATGTTCTTACCATACCCATACATTCTTTAGCATATAAATGATCATGTTGCATTCCAATTCTCGCATTATTCGCATGTATCGTTAATGCATTCACATCCTTGCAGCATATACCAAATGTTGCATGTTCATAAGCATGTTTATGCATAAGCACAATGTGTTGCATTTGTTGCATTTTAATCGCATTCTTGATCACATTCCTACATCAATAAAATTCTGGTTTTTGCATTAAGATTAGCACTTTTGTTGATCCATCATTTTGCACATTCATGATAAATGTAGAGCATCTTCATATGCCATGTTCATGTTTTGCATGCGTGTTGCATAATGATTCATGTGATGCATTCTTGCATACTCCATTAAGAATAACAATGTTCATCTAAATCATGTGCTTGATCCATGTTCATTATTGCATAATCATGATTGATTGGTGTACTTTGCATTGAATTTGCGCATTACAAGTGAAAAACATAAAATCTAGATTTTGCATTTGATAGCTGTTTGCATATAAGTGTTGTAGAATACATGTTGTTTGTTAAAAATTCATGCTGTTTGTGACTTTTAATACCTGTTTTTGCATACATATAGGTGCTGTAAAAAGCTGTTGCATTGCATAGTGCATTTCATAGCTGTTTGTGCATTAAGTGTTGTAAATAAGTTGCTGAATTTTGCATTGCATTAGCTTTAGGTCCTTTAAACTATAGATTGAGTCTAGTTTAGGTCCTAGTTCCCTTAGGAATTAATTAGGTAATTTTGTTTGCCTTATTTTTATCATGTTTACCATGCTAACCTTTGTTTTGTAGGGAGGGCAAGGTATGTCTAAAAACCCTATCCTCTTTGGTATTTCTAATGCATTTAATTTGCACCATTTTCCCTTACATAATGTTTGTGCTTGTTAGGTTTTCCCCTTTTGGAACCAACTTAACTTCATTAGGAAGTAAGTTGTGTTCTTCTTCCTTTTCTCTTCCTCTTTCCTCTCCTCCTTAGGATTAGAAACCTCACTAACCTTTAGGATCTCCTTGATATTGAATAAACAACTTAGGATTGGTCTTAGTCCCCCTTAGTTTTTCCTTTTTCGATTTGAGTCTCTTTCTCATTCCATAAAGACAAACAATAAAACGCACCTAATAAAGGTTAAACGTTCTCATACGACACGAGACTTTGTTGCGGAGTTCTTATACACGTCCCGTTTCGGGGTGAGGTGTAAGTCCCTACCACGATGGATAAGTCTTAGTATGAGAATGTTCACAAACAATAAACTCCAAAACACTTCTCATAAAAGAAAATAAACCAAGACATCGCGTCTTCTCTTCTCATCTCATACTCTTTGCGGACGAATACGACTTGCCTCGACAGTTCAAACAGCGATACGGTAAACACCCTCGAGTCAGAGCCGGTAACACCTGAGCTAGAGCTATGGCAACGCCAGCTTAAAAAATACAAACGAGTTTCAGCCTTAGTTAGGCGAACTACGTCGACTCTGATCCTCATTTTCCCGATGAGGTACGTAGGTAGCGGGATAGGGCCCGTTCGAGCACATTCTTTATTTTCCCTACATTTCCCTCTTTCTTTTCATTTTCTTTTCCATTCCCATTCCAGTTCCAGTTAGCGGTTTTATTCAGCAACATTCTTATTTCTCACCCTTTGAAACAAAGCAAGCAAGCGTGGATCCCGTCGGGTACGGTGGACGATCTGGGTGCTAATACCTTCCCAGGTCGTAACCGACTCCCGAACTCAGATCTTTGGTTCGCAGGACCTTGTCCTTTCCTTCTTCCTCAGGTTTGTGCAACATTACCTTTCCCATTCATTCGGGATAAAAATGCCTGGCTGGCGACTCTACCCTTTCCGCGCCACTTTCGCGTTTGTACTAGGATGAAAATCCCGGGAGCGACAAAAGCCCCCATATATTTACAATTTTATTTCAATGTTATTTTTTGTGCACCTATCCACTTCGCAAATGTACTATGATCTCCCTATTATTAATAAAACAACCACAAGTTTTGGACAAAGATACAAAAAGGCCCTATCAAGGCTAATTTAATGGGAAAAGATACAAATAATTGATGAGATGATATGATCAACCCAGGATGCAAAAAAAAATTCTTTGGATTTTTGACTTTTGGTAGATATTGCTTTCTTCAGTTTATAGATAAATGGTTTATGTTCTAAAAGGGAAGATGACAAAGAAGTAAAATAACGGCTCAAGAAACCACAAAATTAACTTTCTAGGAATGACGTGATGGCTTACCAAAAGGCACTTAGAATTATATATGCTTCAGTCCACCTTAGAAAAATACATGAGTGCTTCCTTTTTCAAAGATCGCCACAATGGAACCTACAAAAAGACATATGTAACTTGAGGCGCATTTAAGGCACAATTTCTTAAAAGCATCAACATCACCTATAGACATTCTGTTCCAACCAATATGTGAGTGGTAAGATGGAGCAAATACGACAAAAAACCTCGCACTTCCTAGCAGACAAAAAGATTTAGCGATAATTTTTTTATGTCGACTGAAATAACTAGCAGGTCCGACCCAAAGGAAGCGATGATTTGTCTATACTACTTGCAACAGAGACATACTATCTTGGGAAAAAGCATAAGAGATCTAGGGCCACGTTACATCTAACGACTCCCTATATTTTACGCCTCAAAGATAATGGGTGGTTACAACTACTCCTCTATATAAATGAAAAACACATTATTCTTGGGTACACAATTTCAAATTCCAATTTCTTTCACTCTTCTCCTTCACATACTGACTTACGCATTATAGTTGTTCTGGACTGATCCAACGACTAAGTATGGCCCAACTCTTTTCGACCCAAAAACGGCCTAATAACTCATCATCCAGAGGATCCACCTCCAGAGTGCCCGGTCTCTCCTCCTCGTTTATGGTCCATGCTCAGCTAGGGGCAGGGACCGCCCAGGATCGATCAGGGAAGACCTCGCTCAGGGCTCTGTGCCCGACACAAATACCTCCCGAGCAGGATGCTCGTCCTCGCTCCCTTCCTGGCAGTTACCTATTTTTGGGGATCCACGATACAGGCCCAAAAATAGGGACCGTTGGCCACGCGATGGGGGCTCTCTATATAAACCCTCTCATTTGAGAGGGTCAGGTATGAAAAATTCTCTCCTCAAACACTTTATCCGTACTTGCTAGCTCTTGTGCCCGTTCTTACTTTGACATCGAAGTACCTTACAGGTACAACCCCTCGTTCTCTTCATCACACGAGCAGACCTGAAGATCCACGTCAGCAACCGTTGAAGTTCTGATCATTAGGTAAAATCAGTAGTGTTAACCTTATATGTCAGCCCCTTTTCACCATATCTAAGATTCAAGTACACCATTGCTCACCGTAATCATTATTCTCCGATTAATTCTGGTTCCATTACGTAATAAATTTTAATTTACAACTTCCTTTTTCTTCGTCAAATGTATTCATTCTTCATCTTCTTTATAAAACACACACTGATTTAACAACACAAAAATCAGTCTATGTATCGCTAAATAGAAAAATAAAAATAATATAGTATCAAAACATCAATTAAAAAATGAATGGTGTTAATAATTAATAAAAAAAAATATTATATAGAAACCCACACATGTCATCAACATTTTGAAAACTAAAAATATAAAAGAGTATTGTGATAGATATAATAAGTTGATAATGTAATGGAAAGAAATTTATTCCTCTGTCTCATTTTTTTTTACAATATTAGTATAATATTTATTATTGTTTTTCATTATTACATTTTTATTTATTAATTTTTACTCTATTCAATCATATCTAATCAATATATTTTTTAATAAATGATATTAATTTTATTATTAAAATCAATATATTTAATATTTTCTTAAAAATCATACACAATTTAAATAAAATATTTATTATAAGTCCCAGAATATATAATAGAGAAAAAAAAGTTAAATTGTACCCAATTTTTTTTTTAAAATAAATGATGAGAAAATTTGATTTTTCAAATATGATTCTTGTAATAGCAAATACCTACTATGATTGTGTGAATATTTGTTGAGTGAATATATAGAAAGAAGAAAAACCCTGTCAGTCTCATAATTGAGTTCTCAACACCATGTGCATCCTTAAAACCTCTATCTATTTGTCTGTCTACCATATTCCTTCTATCCCCACACAAGTACCCCAAGCTTATCTTCTATCACAAATTCCAAATTCACCACTGTATTCCTACAATTTCTTCAACTACAATTAAAATTAAAATTAAAATATAAACCAAAATATCGACCAGATCACAGTTCAATATTTCACCACATACGAACTCTGTAAAGGGCAAAATCGTCACAAAATTCAAATTATTCAACACTATATAATAACTACGTTGTCAGAACCCCTAACAAACACAACTCCATGCAGAAACAGAAACTTTCCTTCACTACACACCATAACGCATTTCATATCATAGCCTAAATATATCATTTATCATATAGTATAGAAACTATATACTAAAATTAATTTCCATATTTCCACAACAACCACCAAAATGAGTAGCATTAAGTTTTTCCATGCTACAACCGTTACAGTACTGATATTAATACTATCACTCACCGCCACCGTTAAGTCATGTCCACCGTCAGACAGGGCGGCGCTACTAGCCTTCAAAGCCGCTCTCCGCGATCCCTACCTCGGCATCTTCAACTCATGGACCGGCACCGACTGTTGCCACAAATGGTACGGCGTCAGCTGCGACAGAGGCACCCGCCGCGTCGCCGATATCAACCTCCGCGGCGAGTCAGAAGATCCAATCTTCGAAAAAGCTCACCGCACCGGCCTCATGACCGGTTACATCTCACCAGCAATCTGCAAACTCAACCGCCTCTCAAGCTTCACTCTCGCCGACTGGAAAAACATCTCCGGCGAAATCCCCCGCTGTATAACCTCCCTCCCTTTCCTCCGCATCATCGACCTAATCGGAAACCGTATCTCCGGTCCTATCCCCTATAACATCGGCAAACTCCAGCGTCTCACCGTCTTTAACATCGCCGACAACTTCATCTCCGGTAGCCTTCCACCATCACTAACCAACCTCAGAAGCCTAATGCACCTCGACATCCGTAACAACCAGATCTCCGGGCCCATACCTAAAGACATCGGCAGGCTTCCAATGCTGAGCCGGGCTTTATTTAGCGGTAACAAAATCTCCGGGCCCATACCCGAATCAATCTCTCGTATTTACCGTCTCGCAGATCTAGATCTATCTCGAAACCAAGTTTCCGGGCCCATACCCGAATCACTAGGTAAAATGGCGGTTTTGTCCACTCTTAATTTAGATATGAATCATATCTCTGGTCTTATTCCAATAAGTCTTTTTAACTCAGGAATAAGTGATTTAAATTTAAGTCGTAACAGTTTGGAGGGTAATATACCTGATGTTTTTGGTGTGAGATCTTATTTCACGGTTTTGGATTTGTCTTATAATAGACTTAAAGGGAGTATTCCAAAATCTATGGCTTCTGCTTCTTATATTGGACATTTGGATTTGAGTTATAATCATCTTTGTGGGAAGATTCCTGATGGAGTTCCGTTTGATCATTTGGAGGCTTCTTCTTTTGTGTACAATGATTGTCTTTGTGGGAAGCCACTTAAAGCTTGTGTTAAGTAAATATACTTAGTTTCATATTTCATGAAGTTAATTATATGGAATTTATAATAGGAACAAGAGACTTGTGTTTGTTTTTGTTACTAGTAGTTATTAGTAGATTCCCATGTATTTGTGTTTGTGAAATTGTAACTTTAATCGTAATTATATGATATATTGCATTACGTTATAGTATTATTACGATATAAATATGAATGGGCCAATGCTATATAATTAAGATACGAGGTTAATGCGTTTGTTCCCTGATTGTGTAACAAGAAATGGGCAACATTGTAAACTCTTTTACTAATGGGATAAACTCCAGCATTCATAGTTTTTCACCTATATTCTTCAATGGCTTCATCATTTTTTGTTTCTTTCTTCTTGGATTCTTTTACAACGTGACACTCCCACTCATTCTTTTTTTAGTTGAAAAAACTTCTTAGTCTTACATTGATTAAATTATTATTATTTTGCTTGTTAATTTCATTATATAAAAGTGTATGTTTTATTTTGAAACACAGTAAAAAAATTATATTGAGTTCTATCTTTTTCACTCTGATGACTTTACGTTTTTTGAACCGTGGAAACGTCAACTTCTCATATCTTTTTTTTCTTTTCTGTTTGTTGAAATTTTCGAGTTTTTTTTTTTGAATTCTCTATAGAGAATTATTTTATTATATTTGAGTGATATTTATACCATATTTGAGTGGTTTTTGAATCATTCGATGGTGTAATTTTATATTGATTATCTACTGTGTAAATAGTATTTCTACATTATAGAATTGAAATGTTTTATTTTGGAGGCGTCGTGGTTAAGTGTCTGTTTTACATAATTTTGAATAATTCTGTGAAATGTCTTGAATAGAGCGATTTAATTTGCGACACGATCCAATAATTTCTTCAATAACAATATTTTAAAATTGTAAAACAACAATTTTAAGACAGTTTTGAACTGCGTCGTTATGGAAGAAATTAACGCTAAGAAGTATGTTGATTTATATTGAACACTTAATAGTGTTTAAACTTAATCAAATATATAGATTAAAGCGGACGATTTACAATTCGAGAAAGAAATCACCTTATGAATAGAAATGATTATCTCTACAAAATCATATTCTAAATGGACTAATAGGTGATTTCTATGATTATTACAATAGTTTTGATACTGCAAAACAAATACGAAAGGCTCTGAAAGAAGTATGACGCGAAAGAAGGTGAAGTATGTCGTTAGCCGCTACCTAAAGTATTAAATGGTATATATGCTATTAACTCTTAAATATTGCTTATGGGATCATCATCAGAGGTATGTCCTTAGATGAAAATTTAAAATTGCTTTTATTATTGACAAACGGATGCCTAGTTTGAAAGTTAAAAAAATAATTCGCCATAGAACAAAAGAATTTTTTAATTGAGAGTATGATTATTTGCCTTTGAATTAAATAAGAACCTCAGAGACATGATCAAAAATAAAAAGTCTTGATCGTTTCAAACTACTAAAAGAAAATCGATGTAGTTCTAAAGTCATTTGGAAAATGATTAAAGAATCAGAACTCTAATATTGTGAGTCGAATTAAGAATAAGAACCCTTAAAGGGTCCCAATTTACTCCAAATGATAGTAAAAAACCACCATAAATAAATTACACTGGTGTGTTTTGTCTTGCTTCAATTATAGAAAACCAGGTCATATGATTAAGATATATAAGATCATACTTAAACTTTATGTTGCCCCTAATGCACAAGTTAAGTTGAATGATGAGCAATTCACTACTACGGAAAAGACGTATAATGAAGATTGTGAAACACATATAATGATGGTTTCATGTCCGTTGTTAGGTATCTTGTGATTTTATGTATGTTGGTTTTCATAATGGGCGAGTGACTATGGTTATAAGTTATGTAGCACACCTCTTATAACAACGGTTAAGCCAAACAACCAATGTGAAATAATTTATAGGTTCTAGGTTTGAATTCCAAGAACGTCATCCTTGAGTTTTAACATTTCACCACAGTTATATGTTCCAACCGTGGTGGTATGTGTAAGAGTTTATTATAAAATATAGGATTGCTTGTTTTTTCCTGCTCCTCATTAACCACATACTACCATTCAAATGGTTAGATAATAAACAGAAAAATTTAATTATTCTTGAAAAACAACTTAAACGGTCCAATGTTTATTGAAATGCATGCATCTTGTAATTCATGATTTCCTCATTAACCTATATAATTTGATTAAATACCAAATTCTTCAAAGTAAAGATAATGAGTGGATGTCTTCTAAGTCTTTCACACACAATTTTATTTCCTATTTTTTTTTCTAGTATATACAAACATCAAATTTGTGCGAAAGACTCAGACTAATACCCATTTATCATCATTGTTTTGAAGAATTTGTGGCATTGAATAAAATTCTGTATGCCCAAGAAGAAATCACGAATTACAAGATGCATGCAATTCCATAAACATTGGATCATCTAAGTTGTTTTACAAGAATAATTTAATTTTTTAATTATTATTTAAAAAATCTATTTAAATGATATAATAAACTCACTAACAACATTATGAAGGTAGAAAATTACACAAGAAGGGAGGGTTGAGTTGTGTTTTTCGTTTTCTTATTTTGTATCTGATCCGAGTTCAGAATTTAAACCAGTGTTTAGATTATGGTTATTCTTAGAAGCAGAATGTTAACAAAAGAAAATAAATAATAGTAGAAGACACAAAGATTTACACTGGTTCCCCCCAAACTGAGAATAGTCCAGTCTCATTGCTTCATAAGAGATTTTCACAATAATAAAAACATGATTACAATCGTTTATGAATTTGCATAAGACTTTTACACGGCTCAGACCTTAGGTCCAAGACTTATTACTCAAGTCCTAAAGACTCAAGACTTCCTTCTTAGACCGCAGTCCAAGACTTCCTTGCTCAGATTCCACGAACCCAAGACTTCCTTGCTCAGACCCACATCACGAAACTTCCTGCTTAATTCCCCCTGACTCAAGACTTTCCTACTGAAATCCCTCAGGTTCAATACTTCTTCTTAAACCCTCAGCTTGAGACTTCCTTGCTCAGATCCACGATCTAAGACTTTTGCTCAATCAATCCACTTGATTAAGACTTTCATTGCTCAAGCATATAGCATGACACTTACATGGCTCAAGCAACTTGTCGAGAGACTTCCGTACTTGAATCTCAATGATTAAATACTTTTGCCCAATCAATCTACTTGATTAAGACTTTCAAAGCTCTAGTACATAGCAGGAGACTTACATGGCTTAAGCATCTTGACGAGAGACTTAATCTAAACTACTAAACAAGTTTAGCAGAATAGAGAACAAGGTGTACTTGATATTAATATTAGAGGTACGAGAAATCACCATAACAAAGACTTAAAGCTCTTAAGATTTCTAAGATATTCCATGTGTAAGAAATCTTAAGGCTTCTACAATTACAACCTACAACACAAAATCTGCATACTCGATAGAGTTGATAATTACTGATCTTGCTACTCCTTTATCACGTGAATCCTTGTTGAAGATTCAGTTTGAATCTTTAACCACTTATATATTAGTTGCAGCATATTATCAATTGGAAGAGATAACTTGATCAAGTGTTTTTGCTTGACTCCATAGTACAATATTCGTTGAAGATAGATACACCAAAATATCTTGATCCATTGTGTATCATGGTTAACCATTGATTATTCAAGGATATATTGTACTATAGATCCATTGAGAGTAGATATTTGTGAAGCATGTCACCTTTTCTTGAGCCTTATGAACTTAGAATCTAGCTGACAAATTGATTTGACAATTCAGTTTGCTTTCTACAGTATAGACAACTTTAGCTTTATCATCAACTTTGAATGATATCAGCAACCAACTTAAATTCACCAAGTGTAGAGACAATTATGTTGCTTCTTCTGATGCTGAGACCCTTAGCTTCAGAGTTTATGCCAGACATCACTTAGCAAGTGTTCTTCAGATTTTGCACCACTAAAAGCTGGAAATTCAGCTTCTCTCAAGTGTGCCTTTGTATATCAGATTATGAATATATATTTACAAGTATTAGAAGCTACATACATAAAACACACATCAAAATATACCATTGTACTTTCAATACTTTGTTATCATCAAAACCCAAGGAAAATTTGTCATGAACAATTTTTTTCCTAACAATCTCCCCTTTTTGATGATGACAAAAACATAAGTATTTAAAGGACAATGTTAGGCATTTATACTTTTCTTTGCAACATTAAGGTATGAAGTTTGTAAGCCCCCCCTGAGTCTAATAGTCCAAAGTTGAGTTCTGTAAACCCACACTAAGTACTAATTTCAAGAGAAAGTAATTAGTTTTCTTAGTAACATTAGAGTATGAAGTTTGTAAGCCCCCCCTGAGTCAAATAGTTCCAAGGTTGTGGTTTTTAAGCCCCCCTTAGTTCTATATTTAAGAAAACAAAAAAAATATATATTTTAACTTCCTTTGGCAACATCAGAATACAAGGTTTGTAAGCTTCTTCTGAGTATGATAGGATAAGGTTGAGGTTTGTAAGCTCCTTCTTAGTTCTATGTACAAAAAAGTTAAAATGTGTCTCCCAGGAAAGATAACCATAATAACAAAAATTTAAATAAAAAAATTATAAATGACTTATGTAAAAACTGAATAGGTTCAATGGGTTCACTTTCTAATTAAATACTTACTATCGTTTCTCCTCCTTTTGTCACAAAAAAAAAGAATTAAAAAGAGAAAAAAGAATTACAATCATAAATGCATAACATGTCATCATTACAAGATCAGTTTCCAAAGAAGAAAAAACGATTAAGTAATAAGGGTCATTAAGGATTGTACATTGCAATTATTGGTCGTAATAGTCCCTAAGAATCAAGTAAAGGATCTTTATTACATCAATTAGGATACTTATAAGCCATTGTAAAAACAACCAAAACCTAGTTCATTTTCATCAACATCCACTAAAGTCATTGATTCATTAACTAAGAGCAACAAAAATTATGTAGTGACAGAAATCACACAGAGCTCTACGAGTCTAAGTGTCCAGAAACTTCAAAATTGAGCAGTTTCTAATTCATATACTAGTAGGCCTACTGTAACGCCCCGATTTCTAGATTAATTGTTTAATTAATTAATTGGTGTGAAAT
Source organism: Lathyrus aphaca (assembly GCA_963966055.1). NCBI lineage: Eukaryota > Viridiplantae > Streptophyta > Magnoliopsida > Fabales > Fabaceae > Lathyrus > Lathyrus aphaca. Next base: position 719,791,617 of record OZ014519.1, on the reverse strand, counting down.
ATATGAATCTATGTGGAACCTTTGAGTCAGTGATATATTGAGGTCAAATATGTGATAAGGGATGGTCTAAAGAATTATTGAGTATTTTAGAGTATATAAAATTATTTAGAATATTATTAATTAAAGAAAATTGAATAGAAGAGGATAAGTATCAACAAGTGTATTGTGATAAAGTGTGAGAAGTAAGTGGAGGCATAGTTGGAAAAAACACATTATAGTTATAAGGGTTATACAAGTTGTTCTGGACCGGCCCAACCCCTACAATTGGGCCAAGAAGACCAATCCAATAGGCCTGCTCGACGTCGAGCACAATTATGAAAAGTGGTCCCTGTCGACCACAGGCAGTCCGATCACGATGAGGTTCCCCAACGGCTAGTATTGATTGTTGCCTATATTCACGGATTCCTCGATCCACGCCTCACAAGATGGACCAATAATCTTCCATTTAGTCCCTTATATAAACCCTCTCGTTTGAGAGGGTCAGGTATTCAATTTCTCTGACCTTTATACTTGTACTTGCCCACTCTTTGCTCGGTTACTTACTTTGGCATCGGAGTGCCTTGCAGGTACAACCCTTTTTCTCCTCACCGACCGTCTCCATTAGCTCTCGAGGCCAGTTGCATCGGATCCTGATCTCCAGGTACGATCACAAGTATATAGGAGTTTTGCTGAATTTCTCTTTGGTACGCTTGCTGAAGAGAGGAGACAGAGAAATAGAACCAAGAAATAGGGCTTTGAGAGGATAATAAAAGATTTTTGGGAGAAAGCATAGAGAAGCATTTAGCAGGCAACAATCAAAGGTAATGGGTGTATAATTGTTGTTATTATAATTGATTTAGGCAATAGATCATTGTAGATTGTTTGGGGCTTGAATAAATGATGAATATCAAAAGAGTTTGATGAGAATAGGTAGAAAGTTAGGTATATTAATCGTGTATACAGTGGTGACTACTGTTAAAATTATAGAACCTATAATAGTAATATGTGATATTGAGTGAGGAAAATTTCAGAGAAGAGGTGGCGAGTGCCACCCTGTTGAAAGGAATGGTTGGCGAGTGCCACCCTTAATAAGAAGGTGGATTGTACCACTATGAATGAAAGTAGCTTACACCAATATAAAATTATGAGTGGAGAATGCCACTATGTGTGAGAGTGGCGATGACCACTTGTGTTGGTAGGTGGTGGGTGCCACATAAACCATGTGTGGCAAGTGCCACACCTGTAGTCCCTTAAATTATGATTTTATTTTCTTGTTTTCTTTAGATTAATATAAAGCCCAAACCATGAGTCTACTTTACATACAGTTTGAAACATTGGGAAGATAACTTAACAATATATACTTCAATAAAATTATGTGCATTATATGATGTAAATATTCAGTTACTGTGTTGTGATTAAGGGAAAAGTTTATATGCCAAAATAGTTTTATGTGTGCCTTACTGCATGAATCATTCTGGAATTGTATTATTGGTGTCTGAAAGTGAATTGTTTGATATCTGTTATTAATAAAATGATATTGTGTGAAGTGATCATGATGATTATGATGAATGATGATGCATTTTGACTAGCTCTGGTCGTAATTTATGTGTTGTTGTGCATCATGCATTCATAGCATTTTTTTAGGGCGAATAGTCCAGTGATGTTTTGCAGGATGAAAATTCAATGAAGGTTTGTAGGACTTCAGGTCCAGTGATGATCTTAATCCCATTGTAAGAATTAAGTGCAAATTATGATGTGCTCCGATTCCAAGCGAGAACCGATCCTATTGGTGGACATCTTTGGAGATAACGTTGACTAAGTCATCAGTGACATTTTGGTACCGTATGCATGAATCTAATGATGTTGCATTTGCATTTTGTGGCATTGCACAATATTTGTTTAAGTTAATTATTTGATTAAACTATGGAGTATGATGTTTGATATGAAAACTTGAAGTTGATGTTGTATAGGTATGACGTATATGATGCCATGTCGTAATTATTTAATTGTTGTAAATGCGATATCTATTCCTTATATCTTTTATAATAATTATGATTACTCGCCCTTTCTGCTTGGAAATGTTTCCTCGAACGTGGGTAACTTGTATGTGATCAAGCTTAACTCAAGAAGCTTAGGAGTTGCTTCGGAGTATGTTTATTTATTTCTGTAGAATAAATGGAGTCTTGCTCTGATACGTAACACCAGGGTTGGGATTGCTCAATTAAGAACTTTATGTGTTTTGTTATTTTGAAGTTTATGTTATGCTCGATGATTTTTTTCATAGTTTGGATTTTTAAGATGATAACTATGAAGTATGTTGAATTAATTGATTTTAGAACTACCTTTAATGGTATATGAGTTTATTTTATTAAAAGAGTTTAAGACTTAAGTATCCACTGCAAAAAGCTCTAAATGGTTTGGTTATGATGTTAAATAATCTGTATGGTTATAATGATGTTGCAACCCGTTTTACGGAGCAGGGTCCTTGATTATATGTTGTTTTTATAAAGATGAGACATTCATTGGAATAGTTTTACATTTATGTAATTGTTTTATTTGTAAAAATTTGTGGGGTTTAGACGCGTGTTACACCTATACCCTATACAAAGATTACATTAGACGAAACTACGTCAGTAGTACCTCAACGACCTATAGAGGTAGGTCCTTCAATAGTTATGATGAGGCCAAGAAAGAAGTCTATGAAGAGGTAAAGGAGGAAGAGGATCAACGAGATGTTTAACATACTTGTTGTCCCAGAGGCAGAAGAGGAATACATTGATGAATATGAATCGGATATTGACTATGGCAACTAGTGCTCTAACAAGGAAAATGATGACTTTGATAGGGATTTGTTCTAAGAACATACAATTCCTTTTGTAATATTTTTTGTAATCCTTTAGCATAATTAATGAAGAAGATGTTTAAACCAATTTATTTCTATATACATTGCATGCAAACAATCACTTAATTTTTCCTTTCTCATTTTCTGATAACAAAGTAATGAAGTAACACTATGACCAAAAGCAATAATTAATATGTTAACTATAATACTTAGCATTGTTAAAAGGATCTTAATAGGCCAGACTACTAGATAACATTTCTAAGATTCATTAATAAACATTGATTTGACTTAATCAATGTTAAAATAACAGATACTCAAGACAATGAATGTAACATAACAAGTCTACAAAAGCTCATAACAGACTCACTTTCATAATCACTTAATCTTCTTAACACCAAAATGTATAAACAAAAACAAATATGGGTTCTAAGAGAGACTTCAGAAAGGTGGTCATACTGAATGCAACAACTGAAGCAAACAGAGGTAATGCATCAACTGAAGGAACTACTAAAAAGCAAAAGACTTCAGAAGCACACACCTCTCCAACATCCTTAGTGAAGACACATAGAAGAAGAACATTTGAGTCTAAATGATGAAATCAAATGTGAAAGGAAGATGTAAAGTTTGCATGGGAAGAATGGCAAGATTATTTAGACAATTTGGACATGTCAAATGATCCTAGGGAATACCTTAAGGAAAATCCAATAGACTAGAAAGTCTTAATAACTTGTAATAACTTCCAGTTTATTAACGAGAATGTTGAATATTTTGAATTCTTAATCCCATTTGTTTTATCCTTTTGAATAACAATAAATATATAACTAATAGTTAAGATGCACAACAACATGAACAAACTTGGATTAATAATAAGATTACTTAAACCAATAGTTCTAACAGTTACAAGGCATAACTATGCAGAAATCCAACATCATAATCTTTCATAGACAACTTCAAGCTTGTCTCTTCATATTTTAGAAGAATATGTCTCTAAATGTATGATAACTGCATGTTGGACCAGTAGTTATGAAAGAACTTGTCCATAAGGAATAAAGAAAATTGTTCCCTTGTGAAAGGAAGAGAGAGTCATATTCAAATAGTCAAACATAACTTGAGGAAGATAAATCTGCAAGTCTGAATTGAGAAGTAGTAACAAATATTTTTCAATAGGGTCCACGAGTTCTAGATCCTTATCCTTAGGAAGCAAGTTTGAGTTTGGAATCTGGTTCCAAACAATGGCATCAAGACATAGATTTGATACTAAAGATGTGTTAGATGGATCTATAAAAATACGCTAAGTAGGAAGATAATCCCAATCAAGAGTTCATGGGATTTCTCCAATCTCCTCATGATTGATCACATTAGAAATCGCTTTAGAGGTTACTGTTATAGAAACACCAGTCACTTTAGAAAGAATGGCACACTAAGAATTCAACTCAATAATGGAAGCATTAATCCAAAACTCTTTGACAATACTTGGGTAAGTGAAACTACAAAGCATCACAAAGTATACATTCCAACTTTGTTCAAACTCGGTCTTCTAGAAGTTAAAACCTAGCTTAAGTAACTCATCAAAATCCATAAATTTTCATTGATGACAACTTGTTGATTCAAAGAAGAATTGACTAGAAAACACATCTCAAGTTTAGCTTGATCAACACACAACAAAAGAGAAAATAAAAAGAAAATAACTAAACAATATTCCTAAAGGAATAAGAATCTTGTCACAAAAATGACCCAAAATGATGTTTCACAAGACGACATAATGACAACAAATATATAAAAATAATACATTAATACCCAAAGGTTCTTATCCATCAGATCTCTTGAATCCACTAGATGATTTTCACCCTTATGAATATTTAAGTAATATATATTTTTTGGAAAACCTTTTACTTAAACTGCTTTATCAGAAGTAAAGAATCATATTCTGAATCTCAGAGTCTGACAATTTTCAGAAGCTATCATCCATTGGAGTCTTGTAGGTCTAAACTCAGAGAGAGAGAGAGAGAGGTCTTATGTCAGTCATCAGTCTCCAATATTATATTCATAACCAATATTTCCTCTTGAAATGAGAGTCGTGAGTTATTAATGAGTATTGAATTGTTTCCTTTGACAACTAACAAACATCAGTAACATCACAAAAATGAGGAAACTATTTCCATAAATATGATCATCATCTAGCTAATGAAATATTCAGTATAGATAAATACAACATAGTTTCTTCTTAAAGATTTCTGAAGATCCTTTCATCAAAAGAGCTTATCTAGAAATATAATAGAGACTTTGTATTCACATATACACAGTCGAATAATGAGATTAGCTAGAAAAGAACATACACACCCTTTTTTGTTATTTCTATGATATCCAATGTGTAAGAAATCTTAAGGCTTTAACAATTACAACCTACAACAGAAAATCTACATACTCGATAGAGTTGATAATTGTTGATCTTTCTACTCCTTCATTATGTTAATCTTTGTTGAAGATTCAGTTTGAACCTTCGGCCACTTATATAGCAGTTGCAGCAGACTAGCCATTGGAGGAGATAACATGATCAAGTTTATTTGATTTAATCCATAATACAAAAGTCGTTGAAGATATATACGCCAAAAGATCTTGATCCATTGTATATCATATTTAACCATTAAGTCTTCAAGGAGATCTTGTACTATAGATCCGTTGAGAGTAGATATATGTAAAACATTACGCATTTTCTTGATACTTATAAACTTTGACTTTAGCTGACAAACTGATTTGATAATGCAACTTACTTTCTACAGTACATACAACTTCAGCTTTATCACCAACTCTGAATGTTACTAGACGCCAATTTAAATTCACCAAGTGTAGAGATAATTATGTTGCTTCTTCTGACGTTGAGACCTTCAACTTTAGAGTCTACACCAGACATCACTTAGCAAGTGTTCTTCAGATTCTGCACCACCAGAAGCTAGCAATTCAATTTTTCTCAAGTGTGCCTTTGTATTTCAGATTCTAAATATATATTTACAAGTATTAGAACCTGCATACATGAAACACACATAAAAAAATACCATTGTATTTTCAATACTTTGTTATCATCAAAACCCAAGGAAAATATTTCATTAACAAATCTTGTTCTAACACATTTATCAATAAAACATCAATTAATTAATGTAGATTAAGAGAACTTGATAACTAACCGTTCCTGGAAGCTATGAAGAGGATAAAGTAGAAAATATAGTAGAAAACATGTGTTCACTATGGGAATATCATATAATATTTCCACAGCAAATACTAGTTTTCTTTTAGATCCATGTTTACACAACTGACTGCATCAGTGACAAGTAAAGAACCATAATCCCTTGCTAGCTACAACATCAACAACATGCAAAAAAAATTATCAGTAACATACATAACTTTAATATAAAAATTTCGTGGAAAACAACTTGAAAAAGTAGCATGTTAACATAAACTAGTAGTATATTGTAATCCAATCCAACAAAAAGTTAACATAAACTAGCATGTGAACATTACAGTACATTGTAATCCAATTTTTTTTATCAACCTACAAGGTTAACATGTGATCCAATTTTTTTTAACTAATAGTACATCGTAATCTAACAAAAATTAAATTAATAACATGTGAAACATAATAAGGTCTTCAATCTTCATGCATAGTAGAATTTATGCAGTTCTAAAGGTCTTCATTCTCAAAGTGTTCATTTGAATAAGAATCAGTTGCATCCAGATTCATTAGGTCCTTCAAAATAGCCTCTACCTTCCTTATATTTTAAGGTTTATGTTCTTGAAAAGAATCTTTTTATAGCCATTTCCATCAAACGATTCAACAACAATAATATAATCCCTAGCAGACTCAGCTTCCTTGGATTTGTTCAACCATAACTTCACCATATCAATAACCTCCTTTGAAGCCTCAGTCTCATTGAAATGTTTTCTCCCACTATTTATGTTGAGGGAAGAATTTGAAATCTAAACAACAAGAGAAACCATATTTCAAAATAACTTACAACAACATACAACAAAATACAACAAAAAAATCTATAAACTCTAGAATAAGAAGAAAATCATGTTAAAATTATGTGAAACATAATAATAACATATAAGAAAACGAGATAATAAGGAAAAAGAAGAATACATTTATGTATGAAGAACAAGATTGATGCTATTCTGTAGAATAAGAAAGCTAATGAGGAAGAAGAAGAGATAAAATGTGTGGTTTGGCTTTGAAAGATATGGCGATACTTTTAAGAAGAGAGATTTAATTCACATATATATGGGTAAAAAATTTCACCACAGTCGTTTTAAAAAGTCGTGATGAAGTTTCATTCCTTTCACAACGGTTGACATTAACAATAATGGTGATATGTATATGTATGTGTGTGTGTGTGTGTGTGTGTCTATATATATATATATATATATATATATATATATATATATATATATATATATATATATATATATATATATATATATATATATATATATATATATATATATATATATATATATATATATATATATATATATATATATATATATATATATATATAAGGTCAACACTCATTGTAATAAAAAAGCAGAAAAATGTTGGAGCTAGAATTTGAACCATGTCACTCCATGAATATAATTATGGTTAATTTGTTTGACCATAATGCAATGTTTTTTCGTAAATATAAAAAAACAAAGCGCGTCCAAAAATGAGGTATTGCTACGACCAACTAGTAGACTATTGTAATTTAGTGTTACCAAAGGTATATTTCGTAGCAGTGATTTATTACTTTGATATATGAAATAAACAAGATTGGTGAATTTGATGGTTGGTGGATAGACAATGGCTTCTCTCACCATGTCTATTAAGTTCGTGCAATGTTTAAAATATACATGAATAAGAAAGTGTTGTTGGGAGTTGTCTACACCACTAATGATGTCGGTATTAGAAAAGTGGATTTGAATCTTAAAGGATATCACATATACTCCTGAGATTTTAAAGAATCTTGTTTATGTTTTTCTTTTGAATAAGGCATGATTTAGTCAACTATTGTGGTAGATTTGTACACAATTATTGAGAATGAAATTGTTACGTTTAAGATTTTTATGAATGAAATTAAAAATTAATTTAGTAAGAAAATTAAAAGGTTTTGTAATGATAGGGAAACTGAGTATGATTCTAGTTTATTTTATGAATTTTACAAACAATGTGATATTGTACATGAAATGATTGCACCATATTCTCATAAAATGAATGGTAAAACAGAAAGAAAGAATAGAGCTCATGTTGAACTATTTGTTTCTAATTTGTTGAGTTTTGGTGTTGCATCTCACTAGGGGGTATTTTATTGATTATGTGATATGTCATGAATAAATTTCCCAAGTATAAAAAATAAGATCTATCCTTATGAGATATTGAAGAAAAGACAATTAAACTTGTCTTACTTTTGAACTTGGGGTTGTCTGAATTATGTCAGATTTTCGGATCTGAAGCTTGTTAAACTCGCTAGTAAAGCCTATGAATATGTATTCATAATGTATGCATAAAATAGTAAGGAATATAAGTGTTATGACCTAAATGATAAAGTGATCATAAAATTAAATGATGTTAATTTTGTTGATCCTTTTGAGATTGACTGTGTAATATCTCATATTTCCTTAATTTCTCAATGGTTGTCAGTTGAGATCAATTGAGTTCCTATGTACTATATCTCTTGTCAGTTGGAACAATTTGAACTCATATGTGCTCTAAATATTGTTAGTTGGACCTAATTGAGTAACCAACATATTATGAAGATATCAATCCTTATTAAAAGAGACTTATATTTACTAATAAGTACAAGAATGAGAATTTTGGTAACATTAATAATTGGTCAATTGGTACTAGAAGGCAAATCTAAATTTAAGATATTTTTCCTCTACCCACTTTTACTCTCTATCACTCATTTTCTCTTATTTCTCTCCACCACATATTTTCCACTTTTGTTTCTATTTATCAATAAACATAAAAAGTGAAAGAAATAAAGTGGGGTAAGAAAAATAAGAAAAATGTGAGAAGAGAAGGGAAGAAGAGAAAAAGGAAATAAGAAAGAGGAAGAGAAGAGAAGAAGGGAAGAAAAAGAAGAAGAATCCATGGAAGCCAACATCATCATTATTATTCGTCATCTTCAAGAGGTGAGTTTCATATATAGAATTAGCTTTGGGTGGGAAGATTTCATGACTTGGGAGAAATATGGTTTATGTTGAATCCATGTTTATTTCCTTTCTTGAAGCTACGCTATTGTTGTTGTGGTATTGATATTATGAACTTTTTGTTGTTCTTGCCTTATTATTATTGTTATTCTTGCTCCTATTATTGTGGTTGTTGTTTTTGTGTTTGGTCACATATTATTTTGGGTCATTGGATACATCAAAATGATAATTGTTGGTGTTTTTCTCATCTAAATGTGTCCAAATATTTTTCTGGTTCTGCTAAATTTGTTATAGTTCGTTAAGCAAAGTCAGGGGAAGTATGCTATTGACTTGGTTTGCTAGGAGTTCGCTCAGTGAAGTCTGTTCGTCGGGAGTTCACTGGAACTCACTAAGAAAATTTGATAGCATTGAGAAAAATGCTTAATTCTCGTTTTGAATATAGCTTAAGAATTGTAACTCCGATTAACGCACAGTTGAATGAGTTGGAAAGGTCTTTCAATGCTCTATTTGATAGTGAAATAGAAACATGATTTTATGTCAACGATTAATAGGATAATATTGATAAATTATCATGTATGGTATGGTGAAATTAAAGTGAATGTAAATACTTTATTTCCATGTTTCCACCATAAAACTGGAATGACAACTTCGATTGTTACGAGAACGAATGTGTTAGGAAGTTAATGTAGAGTATTATGATATAGATAGAAGTCTCAATGAGTTATTCCAATGTACCTTTCTCTTTTGAGTCCTATTAACCCCACTGTATTATGTTTTGCTTATGATCCTTGTAGCATGTTATATTGTCATGTGTGTTTTATGTATGTTATGAATCATATTATGATGCATGTTATATGTTGTTGGTTGTGATGCTTGTGTGTATGTGTAACATGATTAAAAGTATATAATGACGAGTGAGGAAACCTAGGATTATAATTAGGTGAGTGAACTAGAAAGATAATCTAGGTTATGGAAATAAAGTTATGTGGTGATGCTTGAATGCAAGAGTATTTTGTTGTGTGCCATGGACAAATAGTCACTAGAACTATAGTTTAATTATGAACTAATATGCTTTGTATGGAACATGAGTAGATGATAGAAATTGGTGAGTAATATCACCTAGTGATTGGTGAATGCAATCACGTTACATTTGATGAACTAGTCATGTATTTTGGAGCAACCTCATTGTCATGTTCGTCCCAAAGTTCGATGCTTATGAAAAGAAAAAATTGGGATATATGCATTAATACTTTGCTCAACCAAATGAGTTAGAGTCCCATAAAACATGGACCTCGAAGTGGGTTAGAGTCCCATACGAGTAAAAGGATCGAAATGGGTTTGGAGTCTCATAGGGAGCGACGATTATTGAAGTGGATTGTTATCACTTCAAATCTGAAATCCGTAATTATTTCCTTTGAGCTTTCCGCTCCGCTTATAAATTCTCTTCAAATTCTTTCTAATGACTATCTATCTTCCTATCAAACTCTTTCAATAAGGTTTTTTCACATGTTTGTTGCTTTTTCTAGACGTACCAAAAAACACTCTCAGGCTGATGTCATTTCTAACCTCACGGACACGCCCACCATACTCCTTTGTTTCGATTACTTCAATTAATATATCATGCCGTAGTTCTGGAACAAAGGAAGCTTCATATGATGAGTTAACAAAAAAAATCCTGCATAACATAATAAAAACATATATTTTTAATTACCAAAGTGATTTAAATAACACTTAAGATATGCACAACAAGTCCTACTTACACTTTTCCCAACTACTAATCTTGAGGCATTTGAAGTGTAGTCTCCATTTGGTCTTTGTCGAGCCCTCTTCCATTTTTCATGTCGTAATGGTGGAGACGGTTCCCGATCATGACTCATGGAGTCCCCATCTCCTAGTTGTTGTCTTTTTTCAGCAATCATTATTTTCTCAAGTTTCCTGTATTCCCCACGAGATACTTTATGCAGGTATTTGGTTTTAGACTTGTTCAACTTTCCCGCTTCACTTTTAACCTATTATAAATATAGAGAAAATATTAATGTCCATGGTTGTATCCATAAAATTATCAGAAAATACAACGAGTATTAACCACAAAGTCCTTAGTACTGCGAGACTTCACAAAATTTTTCCAAACCTTATTGTCAAGATACATTATTTCACCCACATGCGCTCAATATTAGGTTGAGGCTTCGTAATATAGTCAGTCATGAGTTGTGACTTAAAACTCCTCCAAGTCATACCAGCATAAGTGATCCACATTTATTTCAACCTCGAATCATCATTAAACTCAAATGTCAATTACTCATTTACATCAATAAGTATGCATTAGTGTTTATATAACGTAATTTCAAACCTATAAAAATTAAAATTAATACCTGAATGTTTGACAATATGCTTTTTTCATCTCATATGGTAAATCCTTCCAATCATCTAACAATAGGCTGAATTTACTATGTTCAAGGAACGCAACATAACTCTTAAATAATGAAGAATGAGGACCATCAAGAATAGTATGAATGACCCTAAACTCGGTCGGAAATCTGACACCCGAATTGCAAACTTTTGTTAATGTAGCCATCATTGTGGCACCTCTCTTTGCTGGTCTTTTTTCTCCTACTACGGATTATGAATCATTTGTCATTACTAGATGAAGAGGATGCCATCTATCAAGACATAAGCATCAATAACAATAAATAAGCATCAAGATTAACAAATACATAAAGATCAACAATAATAAGAATCAACAACAACAAATAAGCATCATCAACAAAAAATACATAAGCATCAACAATAAGAATTATCATCAACAACAATAACACCATCATCTTCAATAATAAGCATCAACTACAACAACAAGCATCAATAACAACAATATGCATCAACAACAAAAAATACATAAGCATCAACAACAATAAGAATCAATAACAACAACAACAAGAAGCATCATCTTCAAAAATAAGCATCAACATTAACAACAAGCATCAACAACAACAACAATAAGCATCATCAACAACAACAAATACATAAGCATCAACAGCAACAAGTATATAAGCATCAACAACAATAAATACAAAAATAATAATGGAAAATATCGATATTATAGATGCATGAGGAAAAAGTTTACGTACCGAAAACGTGATGAATAAGTAAAAAAAATGTTTATCAGAAATTTTTGGTTCCTCCTCGACAACTAAAAAGAAGGCTAGTCAAGAACGAAGAATGCAATGTTGACTCCTTCATCGATGGTACGAAAGCACAAACATTGATTGAAAATGTTATTGTTTCTTCAAGTTTGAAGATGGTGTTGAACGTTTCATTAGGGTTGAAATTGATTTTGTTTCGTCGGGGATGAAAATGTTGTTGTACGTTTCGTTAGGGTTGAAAATCGCATTGTTTCGTCAAAGATTGTTTCTTGATGGAAATGAAAATATGGAACTGAAGAGAGACAAGTTAACTAGCTCTGTTTAAAGTGATTAAATGATATCACCACAGTTTATCAAAACTGTTGTGATATACGAAGAAATTTATGGAAAAACAACATATCTTAAGCAAATTTTTTTATTTATAAAATAATGAAAAACATATCACCATGGTGCTTTTAGACAACCGTGGTGATATGAGATTTACATTAATGACATTTTATAATAAAAAATTGTGTCAGGTTTTAAGTAATTATTATTTTTTAAATAGAAAATATATCACAACAGTTAGTTTAAAGAATCGTAGTGATATATCTTTCTTTTTTAAAATAAAAATGAAAGGTGGTGCTAAAATACTGAAGAAATCACGAATTAGAAGGCACTGAGAATCAAACTCATAAAACGTCAACTAATATCCCCATGATTGTTTTAGAAACCCGTGATATAAATTAACAACATTTAATTAAAAAATAAAAATACATCTAAGTGTCTGAAATTTAAAGATATTACAACGGTCATTTGAAAGACTGTGTTAATGATATATATATATATATATATATATATATATATATATATATATATATATATATATATATATATATATATATATATATATATATATATATATATATATATATGTTTGAAATGTAACATATCAATAATGGGCCTAAAACACGACCCATTAAAGAACAATTACGTCAACCAAAATGACCAAGTCCAATACACTCGAACCATCCGAACCAAACCTAATATCAAATAGACCCCGCCCAATTTGTCGTCGTTCGACGATGCACCGCCGTCAACTCTGTTATTAGACAACCGTACTTCTGTCGAACTGCCACCACCACTGATTTCCTAGCTGGCTACTAGACCACTGCCGTTGCAGCTCCAGGTATCGGCTGCCACCACCCTTACTGCCCTCCGAGACTCCAGCATCTTGTGTCAATATAAATAATCTTAAGTATTAAATTTTATATCATTTCATATAACTCATTTTCATAAATCCAAACAAACTCTAAAATCTATGGATTGATAAGAATAATGACTGGATTCATTATATTTGTCTTGACAATGAAAACGATCATATATATCAAAACAACTCCACATTCATGCACATGAAGATATTTAACGAAGGAGTAAATAAACTAGGATGTCTGATAGAGCAAAAAAATGTGTGGATAATATTAGAGATGAAAAACACTGCACATGGCATTAAAACGACAAAATCCTTAGCTGTTACATTGCATTGGAGGACCTTGCACATGTTTGTTTTTGTCTTAAGAAAGCCTCTCACATGATTGTTTAACTGGTAATCAATAGACAATAGTAATCTATGTTGGTCGGATTATGTACTCTAGTTTCTTTTGGCAACTATGTAACTACTAGTTAGTACTTAGTTAGTAGGTTGCAAAACAACGTTATTTTTTCTCTCTCTAAACACATGGGAATGTATAATAGAGTGAATGAGACAGCTCAGTTTCTTTTCACAGGAAGTTGATTTAGGAAAGCTCATAATGGATGGAAAAAAGAGACAAGATTACATTTTAGATCTCAAAGGATTGAAACTCAAATAGGTTTTGATTTTTATTTTTATACAACTTGTGCATACTATTGTAAATTCCAATTTTATTTGATAGATAAGATGTCCCACATAAGTTGAATTAATGTGATAGATATAATTAGTAAAATATCCGAGCATCTTTTAAAATATAATAAAAGTAATAATAAATAGAAAAAAATGTTTAAACAAAATATATATTATTTTTAAAAGAAATAATATTATAATTTCTTCATATATAAAAATATTTATGATCAACAACTTCATATTCCTTTTATAATTATTCAATATAATTAATTTTGTGAATTATTCCAAAGTTGTTTTGTATAGTTGATATACATCATCAAAAATATTAATGACAATAAAAATACATATTTTCGAATACATTTAATTCTATAATTTAAATGTATTTAAAAATTGAATCATTAGTAAATTTGTACCTATTATTATTTAATATTTTGATAATTAACTTCAAGTTTTTGTTATAATTATTTTAATTTGGTCATTTAAAATATATATATATATATATATATATAAGTTATGATATGTTCAAACTTTGTTTTCTCTAATTAATCAACATCATAAAAAATATTAGTGACAATAAGAAAATAATTTTTTAATACATTTAATCCTATAATTTAAATATATTTAAAAATTGAATCAATAGTAAATTTGTGAATTTTTTTTAGAATAACATACTTTAATAAAAAAAAATACCAAAATAACATGGATTTGGAAAAAATTACCAAAGTAGCATACTTTGAATGTATGTTCGCCAATTGAATGGACGATTGATAACAAATTGTTAACGAATTCGTCAATCCAATTGGCTTAAGGAATGCATATTCGTCACACCAATTGGCGAACATGTGGTTGTTTTAAAGCAATTCGCCATATGGATTGACGAACATGTGATTTTTTTAAAGCAATTCGCCATATGAATTGACGAACATGTTCGTGTGTTTTTTCTTAACTTTCTTAAAGACCAATGTGCAAATTTAAAACCATACAAGTTGAAAAAGAAAAATACAATCTAAATTAATGGTTATTAATGGTTATTATACAAGAATTAATACAATAAAATATTTTTTTTCTTCTCAATTGATTATTACCTTAACCATTTAAGAAATAATAGAATATTACCTTAACAATTACATAATATTATATGTTACCTTAACAGTTACATAATATAGTATTAAATAAAATATTACATTTAAGCTAAAAATAAAATAACACATTTACATAACTAAATTATTTGATATGATTTAATAAAAAAATTATATTTTAAATTATTGTTAAATTGCAACAAAAATAAAATGCAATGTAGAAACATTAAATTGCAACAAAATATTGTATTTTAGAAAAAGAATTAATATAATTCTTGTAATTTAATGTAATATTTTATTGTTATCTTAAATGTAATATTTTATTGAATACTATATTATGTAACTGTTAAGGTAATACTTTATCGAATATAATATTATGTAATTATTAAGGTAATATTGTATTATTTCTTAAATGGTTAAGGTAATAATCAATTGAAAAAAAAAAAATTTTATTGTATTAATTCTTGTAATAACCATTAATATGTGTTTGGAACAATATTGGAAGACCATTTCTCACGTTCACAATTTTGACGTAAAAATGTAAATGCTAAAAATCAAAGTTTTTATATGTTTAATATAATTCTTGTAATTTAATCTAATATTTTATTGTTATCTTAAATGTAATATTTTATTGAATATTATATTATGTAACTGTTAAGGTAATATTTTATCGAATATAATATTATGTAATTGTTAAGGTAATATTGTATTATTTCTTAAATGGTTAAGGTAATAATCAATTGAAAAAAAAAATTTATTGTATTAATTTTTGTATAATAACCATTAATATGTGTTTGGAACAATATTGGAAGACCATTTCTCACGTTCACAAGAAAATATAAATGCTAAAAATCAAAGTTTTTATAGGTTTAATATAATTCTTGTAATTTAATGTAATATTTTATTGAATATTATATTATGTAACCGTTAAGGTAATACTTTATCAAATATAATATTATGTAATTGTTAAGGTAATATCGTATTATTTCTTAAATGGTTAAGGTAATAATCAATTGGAAAAAATATATTTTATTGTATTAATTCTTGTATAATAACCATTAATAACCATTAATTTAGATTGTATTTTTCTTTTTCAACTTGTATGGTTTTAAATTTGCACATTGGTCTTTAAGAAAGTTAAGAAAAAACACAAGAACATGTTCGCCAATCCATATGGCGAATTGCTTTAAAATAATCACATGTTCGCCAATCCATATGACCAATTGCTTTAAAACAACCATATGTTCGCCAATTGATGTGGCTAATATGCATGCCTTAGTCAATTGAATTGGCGAATTCGTTAACAATTTGTTACCAATCTCCCATTCAATTGGCGAACATACATCCAAAGTACGTCACTTTGGTAATTTTTTCCAAATCCATGTTATTTTGGTATTTTTTATATTAAAGTATGTTATTCTAAAAAATAATTCTAAATTTGTTTCTATTATTACTATTATTCAATATTTTGATAGGTGTTTCTATTATTATTCAATATTTTGATCAAAACTTCATATTTCCGTTATTCTTAGTTTAATTTGGTAATTTAAGACAATTATAAGTTATGATTTATTCAAAATTTATTTTCTATAGTTATCAACATTGTTAGTTCTGTCCAGTTGAGGTTGACAATAATTTTGATAAAACAACCTATATTGGTCATGTTGGACAAGGTGTCCTGACATGTAAAAGTTCAAGCTCTGTTTTGAGGAAAAACGAGTTTTTGGAAGATGTCGGAGGAGGTGTCCCAGCAAAGGTTACTCGACATTTGTATCAGTAACAATTTTAGTAACTGTTATATTTGAAGAAAATAAAAAAATATTCAGGAGAATTTTTGTGACTACAACTGGCGTCCAAGTGAGAAGATTTTCAGAGATTGAAGGCTTGAAGATCACAATTCAATGAGGATTTGATTCAAAAACTAAAGATTGAAGAGTTTCTATTTTCTAGGAGATATTTAGCAGATTTTGTGGGATCAGAATGTTGTGAGTTTAAAGCCCAAATCCAATGTATTCTTTTGTTATAAATAAGTTAGTTTAGACATAGGTTGATAACAATAAAGAGAGAAATACTTGAGTAGAAAAGTATTAGGGTTTGTGTTTTTGTGAGCTTTTCTTAGATCAAGTGGATGCTAAGAATATGAGAACTTTACTGAGTTGTAAAGTGTGTACTCTAAAGCTTTTAAGCATAAAGTGAGTTGTAGATCACATAGTGATTGTTAAGGAATTGGAGGGGGGCTTCGACCTAGGAAGTGTCTTAGGTAGAAATATACCACGGGTAGTGATTAAGTGACAAGTTCGAAACCGAAGGTTATTTCACTTTGAATTTATACTATTTAGTGGATTTCATTCCTGGATTGGTAAACGATTGATTGCGTGTTATTTAATTTTTGTAAATTTAATTGTTCGTATTATTCATTGTTTGAGTAAGTAGAGATCAGTTGTTTCGACATCTCATAGGACATCTGTAATCTGTTAAACAGATTTTCAATTGTCATCAAGAGCTGGCACTCTACTGTGGTTTGGGTGAGATTCAGGGACGATACTTTCTGGTACAATGAACAAGGACAAAGTAATGGTAGGAAGACCACATATTTTAGATGGAACAAACTATGATTATTGGAAATATCTCATGATTTCCTTTCTTAAATCCATAAATGACAAGGCCTGGAAAGCTTTGGTGAAAGGATGGGACCTTCCAAGGGTCAAAGACAAGGACAGTGTAATCACTGATGTGGTGAAACCGGAATAAAATTAGGATGATAAAGATGACAAACAAGCTCAAGGGAACTCTAAAGCATTGAATGCTTTATTCAATGGAGTTGACAAAAACATCTTCAAACTAATCAACAAGTGTGTTGTTGCAAAACAGTCATAGGAAATCCTAAAGACCGCTCATGAAGGAACATCTAGAGTGAAGATATCAAGACTTCAACTTCTTGCAACCAAGTTCGAGAATTTGAAGATGAAGGAGGACAAGAGTATTCAGGAGTATCATATGAAGTTTGTGGATTTAACTAGTCAGTCAGATGCTTTAGGAGAAAATATCTCATAAGCCAAACTGGTTCAAAAAAATATAAGGTCCACTACTATAAAAAACCCATTTAACAACGGCTGGGAAATATAGTTAATGACGCGGGCGAAGACATTGTTATGTAGAGTATTGTTGTATATGACATACCTACAATCACAACCAAATAGGCGTTGTAATAATCTGGAAAGTGCGTTGCGTATCACGACGAGTATTATAATGAATCGTTGTAATAAATATAATAGTCCTGGGTTCGATTCCCTACAGCACCGTTTTGATATTTATTTTTTCCTAGATAGTGCGCCAGATATTATAACAGTTATCAAATATAACCGTCGTTAGTTTTCTGCAAAATTAACAAATATGATAACAATTATGAAATACAATGATCGTTAATTTTTCTGTAAAATTAACAAATATTATCATGTGGTTATAATTAATCCCATTTTTTACATGTATTACTATCCTCCATATCAAAGCGAAGCAGAAAATACAATTCACATTTATAGTGAATTATATATACCACATTAGAGAGAATCAGATATACCACATTACATTGAATCAAAGCAAATAACTAATATATTCATAATATCATATTACTGTTTATCAGAACATAACTAAACTTACATATTCATAATATCATATTCCAATTTATCAAAATACACATTACATAACTTCACATAATTGTAACTTGGTGTATTGGTATCTTGTCTCTTTGGTGTTTTGACTCTTGGCCTGGTATTGTCTGGACTCAAAATACCTATGATTTCAAATAATTATACTTAGTAAAAATATACTTCTAAACTATAACATGTAAAATTAATATATTATGATTAAATAATAATTTATAATTTTCCCATATGCCCTCTTCATGATCGAGTCGTATAGCATGCACGACGTCTCCATCAACTTCATCATATGAGATAGGAACTTGTGGTGTGTAAGAAGGTGTGGACAAAATATCAAGACTTTCATCAATAAGAGGAATGTGTTTTACTTGGAGAACGATTGACCATTTATCCGATATGTCTGATGGATTGGCAACATAGAAAACTTGTTTTTCTTGAGATGCCATAATGAATAGTTTGGTATTAAAAGATGTCTTGCCAAGGTCGACCCGGATGAATCATAAGCCATCAATTTCTACACCATTACTATTATTGGGAACCCACTTGCATTTAAATAAAGCCACTTTGAAAATAACATAATCAATCTCCCAAATCTCATCAATGAAACCATAAAACACGGTAGTTGCCAATACCAGATTCTTATCTTTTGAACTTGAGAAATACATCGATTCGACTTCAACCATTTAATTATCTCGGATGCACTACGATCATTAGTTACACTTTTATTAAACCAATCCATGAATCTATTTTTATACTCTATTAACAACAATTTATCACTCATTCGGGGTTATTTTTTCTTCAAAAGTCTTTTGTGAGTTTCTATGAAAGGTTGGACCTCATCTATATTATTCAATATATAGAAATGTGCTTGAATAACTACATCCCGAGCCATTGGCGTAATAGCTAGACCTTGAATACCTCTTCCATCCATGTCAGCATGATGGGACTTTGGAATTCTTATAGAATCTGCATCCGACAAATAGTTTGTATAAAATTCAACAACTTCTTTTGTGATGTACCTTTCAACAATCGAAGCTTTCGGTCGGTGATGATTCTTCGTATATCCTTTAAAGATCTTCATATATTGCTTTATTGGATACATCCACCTCAAATAAATTGGACCATATATTTTGATTTCTCTGACGAGATGAACAAGTAAGTGAACCATAATATCAAAAAATGATGACGGAAAATACATCTCCAATTGACCCAAGATTATGACAGCTTGGCCTTCTAATTCATCTAATTTTTTGAAATAAAGAACTTTATTACATATGGCATTGAATAATAAACACAATTTCGTTATAGTTATTCTCACATTGTTTGGAAGGATCCCACGGTTAGCCACTGATAGAAGTTGTTACATCAATACATGACAATCATGAGATTTTAAACCAATTAACTTTAGATCTTTCATTGATACAAGCTTCTTGATGTTTGATGAGTAACCTTGTGGAACTTTAATACCTTGCAAACACTCACATAACATCTTCTTTTCATTTTTAGATAGAGTGTGACAAGCTAGAGGCAGATAAGTTCTTTTACCTTTCTCTATTGGAGTCAACCGTTTTCATATACCCATCTTCTCCATATCAAGATGGAAAGCCTTGATATCTTTAGTCTTGCTCGGAATATTTAGAAGTGTGTTAATCAAACTATCACACGCATTTTTCTCCACGTGCATCACATCAAGACAATGTCTAACATCAAGACTTGACGAATATGGAAGATCAAAGAAGATGGGCCTCTTTTTCCATATAGTTATTGCAACCCACCTTTTTCTTTTTCTCGTTTCCAACCTTTTTCCTTTATCTCTCTTCCCACCTTTTTCTTTTTCTCTCTTCCCAAAGACAACATTAATGTGTTCCTGTCGTTGATAAACTTCACCCCCTATTAAAGGTTTAGGAGCCTCACCAAAATCTTGCTATCCATTAAAAGTCTTTCCTAATCTACGATAAGGATGACCCGGTTTTAGAAATTTTCGGTGCCCAAGGTAACATGTCTTTTTTCCCAAACTTAAGTTGGTGATAGCAAGTATCATCTTCACATATAGGTCATGCTCTATGTCCTTTGACATTGTATCCATCCAAGTTACCGTAAGCCAGAAAGTCGTTAATGGTGCAAAATAACATTGCACACATATTAAACTTTTCCCTAGAATATGCATCATTAGCTTCAACGGCTTCATCCTACAAGAGTCACAAATCATCAATTAATGGACTTAGATAAACATCGATGTCGTTACTAGGTTGTCGCAGTCCAGAAATCATCATATTTAACTGTATGTACTTACGCTTCATGCACAACCAAGGAAATAGGTTGTAAATAGTGAGAAGAACAGGCCACTGAGAATGATTAGTGCTCAGATTACCAAAGGGGTTCATTCCATCAGTGGCTAGCCCAAGCCAAAGATTTCTTGGCTCGAATCCAAAATCCGGAAACAACAAATCAATTTTCTCCATTGCAATGATTCAACCACATGGCGAATGTTTCCATCATTAATCCTTTCATCTGCATGCCATCTAATATTCTTTGTGTCCTTCGAGTCAGGAAATAGTCTCTTTAATCGTGAAACACCAAATTTCGGATGTGTCCTTCCTACTAACATTGTCATAGTCATTATCATCACCATTGTTGGCCTTGTAACGCGAAACACCAAATTTCGGACATTGACACAAGTATTCATACTCTTTCCAATATAATATGCAATCATTAGGGCAAGCATGTATCTTGATATACTCCATACCCGTTGTACATAATATCTTTTAGGCATCATAGCAATGATCCAACATTTTGTTATCTTTTGGTAACATTTGTTGTAGCAATTCATGTAATTTCGTGAAACTTTTATCCGACCATCCATTTTTTACTTTCAGATTAAAATACTTTAATACTGCTGACAAGTGAGAACTATGTGCATCCCTTATATAAAGGGGTGTCTTTATCACTACATAAAGTATCATAAATATCATTCTTAAAAGAAGATTCCCCTATATTACGAAACATATCCTCTAGTTGATCTTCCATATATTCATCTTCATCCATACTTTGACTTTGTGATACCCGAGTTTCCTTATTATCCACCTCACCATGCCACATCCATGTTGTATAATTTTGACAAATACCATCACAACAAAGTTGACTGTGTATTTCTTTCTTCGTACCCTTTTTGATATTCGCACAAACAACACAAGGACAATAAAATATACCCTTATTGTCGGAAAGATGTTTATCAGTGTATTCAAGGAATTCACAAACTCCTTTCTCATAAACCTGACCTAATCTAATGGCTTTCATCCAACTACGATCCATTACAAATTCTAAAATTTATACATGTTTAATAATGTGAATGAAACTTCTCAAGCATATGCATATACAACATGAACAAAGATAAAATCAATATACAATATGAACGTAAAACATATGAAATAGGTCCTTCTGACTTGAGCATATACAATATGAACATAGAAAAAAGGAATGAAGATATTAAAGAATACCTAGTTGTAATCAAATGAACATAAGGACTAAAGATGTTGAAGAGTATCGTACGTCGAATCTGAAGAATCAAATGAACGAAGTTACCTCGAATGAGAAGCAACAAATGAATATTGGTAAAACATCAACAAAAAAAAGTAATGAAGATATTGAAGATTACCTTACTTCAAAGCTGAAGCAGCAAATGAATATTGGTAAATAATACCTAGTTGTAATCAAATGAAGATGTTGGAGTACCGTTGCCGTCTCTGGCTCACTTGTTCAATTAGGGTTTCTTATAAAAGAAATACAGAATAAGTTTTGTTTTAATTTATCAGTAAAGCTTTTAATCTAAGTTGGAAAACAAATCTTAGTGGAATCTTAAACCTATAACAGCAGTTGTTTAATATAATCATCGTCAAATAATTTACAATTTATTTTTAAAATAATGGTATTAGGTGACTCACGCTAAATGTTAATAAAAAATGGAAAAACGTAGTTGCAGGGAATCGAAGCTTGTTACATTTTATTTATTACTACGATTGTTTGGCACAACCTTTGTAAAATAATTTACAATTTATCTTTTAAATAATGGTATTAAGTTACACTCACTGAATGTATCCTAAAAAATGAAAAAAAATATAGTTGCTGGGAATTGAATCTTGCTACATTTTATTTATTACAACGGTGGTTCTATTCAACTGTCATTAAAAGACTGATATTCATCCCGCTTTTGACTAGGCGCAAAATTTTTAACTTATTACAGGGGTGCAAAAGGATGTGTTGTAAGCCTGGCATTGTTGTTTTAGCGTTTTGTAGTAGTGGTCTCTCTCAAAGAGATTCGATATGAAGGTGACAGCTATTGAAGAAGCTCGTGATATCAATACCTTCAAAGTTGATGAGCTTATTGGGTCACTTCAAACCTTTGAAGTTGGATTCAAAAGTGATAGGCCTTAAAAGAAAAGGGACCTAGCCTTTGCATCCAATGAAGATGATGGAGAACTGTAAGCGAAGGGGAGTTCATCTAAAGGTGATAGAGCTCGGGGAAAACAGTTTAATCAAACACTAAATACTTGGAGACCTAGATAAGATGTCAAGAACATATCATTTTACAGAAGGCAAATCCCTAGGAGAAAAATCTGAATTGAAGACAATCAAGGCAAGAGAATCAAATACTATGAATGAGAAGGGTTTGGTCATGTAAGGTCTGGATGTCCTACTTTTCTAAAAATGGAGAGAAACGGTGTAACACCCCATTTCTACCCAACGAAGTTAATAAAATCAGAGTTACAAAATTTCTAACATTTAAATAAGATGTCACACTTACAACTTATAGCAACGACATTTATCGCATATAAACTGATACATAACACTTAAAACATCGGGTGACAAATAACAACTACAATTAGTCTTTAAAACAAAACAACTTTATTGCTAAGTAGCGGATTCACAATATTCAATTTTAATGATACAACATTTTTATTCAACTTAAAACAACTTTCAAAATACAAGTAATCTTTCGAGTTTAACTAGCAATGGAATAAAAACAACATTAAAGCAACAAGCGTTCAACCCCCCGAGTGTTACGTATCAGAGCGACAACACCGACTTGAACTAAACGAAGGTAAGCAACTCTATTCTGGATTACTTGCATTTTACCAACAGAGGGCAACATTCAAACAGAAGGGGTGATATATCGAACTATATAATCGAATATATGATAAATAACATATTATATAAGATTATATACAACCACCACTTCACAACACACACAACATCAATCAACATAAAATACAACACGACGACATAATTACGCAACTTTGAAAATGCAACTTAGAAAAATGCACATGCATGTGGTACAATTGGAGCAAAACTCCCAACTTAATAATTTTGCCAATTAACAGAGAAATCAACAACAAGGCATAAGCCTTCAATTTAATTTGCCAATCCATACCAGCTTACTAAGCATCAACTCCAACTTGATGTTTTGTATGTTATGACATAATTATCAAAACAACAACAATAATAATTATATAACCACACAACAACAACAACATACTATCACAACTTAGTAACAACAACATACTACAATAACTTAATAGCAACAACAACAACAAATCAACATTGGCCATGGCCTACAACTTAACCACGACAACAGATCAACATTGGTCATAGGCCTACAACTTAATTCTTGCCACTAATAAGGCAATACAACAAGATTCACAACTTCCAACAAGGAACACAACACAAATAATCAACCAATTATACCACAACCAAGCACATTATTATTCCTACAGTTTTCGACTAAGACCGGTTAATTAATTATCGGCTAAAAATCCAATTAATTAAGACCGGTTAATTAATTATCCTCTCGCCGTATTCGAAAAACCAGTAATGAAGTTCGTAGTAATTTTGTATGATTTCCACTCTGGAATCTCTAACGGTTGCATCAACCCTGAAGGTTTTTGATGCTCCACTTTTGACTTCTGACACGTCAAAAGGCGTAAACAAATTGGACTATGTCTTTCTTCATGCCGAACCACCAGAATAACCTTTTCAAGTCATGATACATTTCCGTAGCTCCTGGATGAATACTCAAGCTACTTCGGTGACTTTCCTCTAATATTTCCTTCTTCAATTCAACATTATCCGACACACAAATTATGCCCCAGAATCTTAACACACAAATGTTATCCACTTTGAAATCTGGATTATCTCCACTGGTAGGCATCAAGTCCACTAGATTCACATCCAGCCTCTGGTTTTCCTTAATCACATCAAGGAAGTCATTATTCACCTTCAACATACCCAATCTAACACTCGCAAGTGTCGTCTCACAAATCATGCTCAAATCTCTAAATTATTCAATTAAATCCATCTCTTTCACCATCAACATCGACATATAAATTGTCTTCCGACTCAGTGCATCTGCTACAACATTAGCCTTTCTTGGACGATAACTCAAATTGAAATCATAGTCCTTTAAGAACTATAGTCATCTTTTCTATCTCATATTCAATTCCTTTTGATCGAATAAATACTTCAGACTCTTGTGATCACTAAACACCTCGAATATCAATCCATATAAATAATGGCTCCAAATTTTCAATACAAAAACCACTACAGCTAATTCCAGATCACGAGTAGGATAATCCCTCTCATGTGTCCTTAATTTCCGCGAAGCATACGCCACCACTTTACCATATTTTATTAATACCCCGCCTAAGCCCATCTTAGACGCATCACAGTACACAATAAATGGTTCACTTGGACTTGGTAAGACTAACACTGGTGCTGAAGTCAATTTCTTTTTAAGCTCTTCGAAACATTCTTCACACGTTGTATCGCACACAAAAGCAAGACTCTTTCTAGTCAACTGAGTCAAAGGCAACGCCAAGTTAGAACCCCTAAATAAATCTTCTGTAATAACCTGTCAAACCCAAAAAGCTTCTAATTTGCATTACTGTATTTGGAGGCTCCCGTTGAAGTACTGCACTTACTTTAGAAGGATTCACCGCTATATCATCACCAGAAATAACATGCCCCAAGAAACTCAGAGTCTTCAACCAAAATTCACACTTTGAGAGTTTTGCAAACAGTTTATTATTCTCCAATACCTGCAACGCAATTCTCAAGTGTTCTGCATGATCTTCTTCAGACTTGGAATAAATAAATATATCATCAATAAATACCACAATAAATTGATCTAGATAAGAATGAAAAATATGATTCATGTATTCCATAAACACACCCGGCGCATTAGACACTCTGAAAGGCATCACCGCATATCTATAATGTTCATAGCAAGTTCTGAATGCAGTCTTCTGAATATCATCTTCCTTTACCCGAATCTGATGATAACCCGAAATTAATTCAATTTTACTGAAAACAAGAGCCCCAACAAGTTGATCCAATAAATCATCAATCCTCGGAAGTGGATACTTATTCTTGATGGCCATCTTATTCAACTGACGATAATCAATACACAGACGCATACTACCATCTTTCTTTTTCACTAACAACACTGGAGCTCCCCACGGCGACACACTTGGCATAATAAACTTCTTATCAAGCAACTCTCCAATCTGATATTTCAATTCTGTCAACTCTGATACAAACATCCTATACGACGTCATAGAGATAGGCCTTGTACCAAGAATAAGATCAATAGTATATTCAACTTCCCTTCTCGGAGGTAACTCCTTGATATCATCAGGAAATACTTCAGGAAATTCACTCACCACTGGCAACTCTTCAACTGATGTCTTGCTTTCAACACACAACGAGGCAAACACTGCAAACATCTTAGCTTTGTCCTCCAACAACTTCTTCAACTCCCTAGTAGATAACTAATTCGCTAATGCTTCTTCTTCAGGGGTAAGAAACAACAACGTCTTCCCAAAGCAATTAATATAAACTCGGTTGAATTCCAACCAGTTCATTCCCAAAATAACATCTAGATTACCGAGTGGCAAATAAATCAAATTCACTCTGAAATCCCTACCAAAGATAGCCAACAAACACTTCAAACACACTAAGGAAGTAACCACGGAACCAATAGGTGGAGTTTCAATAGTCATTCTCTGATCTAAAGTAGATGGCACAATTCCTAATCTCTTCACACAATCCACAAAAATAAACAAGTGGGTTGCACCCGTGTCAATAATAATAATCAAAGGAATGTAATTAATGAAACAAGTACCTTTGATGGAACGCTTTTCATTGGTGGATTGGGTTCCCACTAAGGAAAATACTTTCCCACTGGACTGAGACTTCTTTGGCTTCTCATAGTGAGTGTTAATATGACCTTGTTCTCCATAATTATAACAGGTAGGCATAGTGGCCCTACAATTTGCTATAACATGACCTAGTTGTCCACAATTGAAGCATTTCTTCACTTCAATCATACATCCATCAGCACGGTGACCCATGCCACCGAATTTGAAGCACTTTGTGGGATTGGGAACTGCCCTTCCCCCACTTGGCTTCTTGCCAACAACAACTTATTGTTTTCCTTTATCAGTCGGAGCACTATACAGCGTACCCCCAAACCTCTACGTACCCTTATGATCACTCACAACCTTCTAATGAGAAATCGGATTCCTGTTATCATTGTCATAAATTTTGCTTTTGCTTACCATCTCTGGTTAATTTCTGATCTTCTTACACACAATGCCCTATTTAATGTCGGAACGCATCCCATTCACAAACTTCAAGCATTTTGAAGTCATAGCATCTTTAGTATTATAGTGAGCAGAATATTGCACCAACTCTTCAAACCGAGCAACATACTCAACAACAGTCATGCTACCATGTTTCAGT
This sequence comes from Lathyrus aphaca, assembly GCA_963966055.1. NCBI lineage: Eukaryota > Viridiplantae > Streptophyta > Magnoliopsida > Fabales > Fabaceae > Lathyrus > Lathyrus aphaca. The sequence goes on along the minus strand of OZ014519.1, from coordinate 719,764,078 downwards.
TCCAAAAACTCCACCTCTCTTGCACTTAGGATGTATTCCGGAAAGTACTTCTCCAGAAATTCAGCCCGAAACACTGCCCTAGTAATACCAGTACCCGCAGCTTCAAACTTTTGACGACTATTGTCCCACCAGATCTTACTTTCTGATCGTCACTGAATCCCATGATCCTGAAGATCTTCTCAACAACCTTCACCCATTTCTGTGCAACCTTTGGATCAAGGATACCTCCTTCATATGTAGGCAGCTTTTTGCTTCGGAACTGGTCTAAGTTACGAAACTGCGCATCACCATCAGCTAGGCCAATGTTCTCTACAACATGTGCCATAGCTTGCATAGTAGAAGCAAGAGCATCATCATTCCTTACTGCTATAATGTTCAACAGTCAACACAAGGTTAGAACACACAATCTACTCCTATTCTAAGGACATACTCTATTACTATACCTGGTCGACTGGACCGACCCGCTCTGATACCAATTGTAACACCCCACTTTTCTCATTTTAAAAAATACAATATAATACATATAATCAAAATTTAACATCACAAGTGGAATGTCACATAATAAAACCAACAATGAAAATTAAATTATTTCATTAACCTCATTACTCATAATTAAATGAAAACAACAGAAATCAATATTTTATTCAAAGTCACGACAATTTGCCAGCATAACCAAATATCCACAAAAACTTGTGGTCCACAATGTTTTGAAAACTAGTAATGATACGTAACAAATCAAAACAAAAGAATAATGAATAATAAAAATCACCATATCCCGTGTTACATATCAGAGCGACTCCTAAGACTCGATCAGGCAACACGCATTCCATGTACAACTCAAGTACCTAGATTATTATACTTCCAAAGAAGCACAAACAGGAAAAAAACAAGTGAGAATTACATTCAATAATTAACGGTGTATAATACATGATAAGATTAGCATTCACGCAATCACACCAATCAATCAACATGTAATAATAATGCAATGTGACTCAACAACTGACACAATGCATGTGATACCAATACACATGTTGGTTCATTCAATCGAACCCGATAAATCACATACATCTCTACTTGGCAATGATTTATCCCACCTACGAATCACATACACTCCTCCTGGGTAATGATCCTTCTTCACCAAATACACCATGAATGCAAGACAAAAATTATGCAAACAAACACATGTATAATAATAACAAACATGCACACGATCCTCCTGATCACATGTGAGTCTCATACTCACTGTAATACACGAAGGTATTACCATATTGTTAGACAATGCAACATACACACATACAATCATATACAATGCCTTAATTATTCTCCATTAATTAATTAATCAATTAATTCACCAAAGTTTACTTCTTTAATTAATTTTAATACGGGTCTTAGTCCTAATAGGTTATGACATCTACCTCAACTGCTCAGGTGAAAGAATGGAGAAGAAACTAGTTGAAACTCATGAAACAGAGAAAGTTACATAAAAACTCAAGACAAAGTAGTGTGACAGTCGCCACACTCTCCTGTCGGTCGTCACACTCATGTGGCCCTCTCCACGTCTCCTTTATGTGGCCCTTACCACGCATTTGTGGCCCTCACCACACTTCACTACGTGAAAACTTTAAATCTGCTACGGGTTCCTCCCTTTTCCATTTTGATTCAGTCCTGAATCGTTCTATATTGATTTTTTAATAGTCCTAAATCTAAATTTGTAGCCTTCTCTTGCACCAAAAACCCAACCTTCACACCCATGTTCATATAATCACAGCAACAACATTATTTTCCACCAGTTCATAACAGTACAACGCAATTTCATGAAATCATCAACCAATTCATACCAGAACAGCAACAATGCACCAATATCATATTCAAAGTTCACATACAGAACACACACACACACACACACATATATATATATATATATATATATATATATATATATATATATATATATATATATATATATATATATATATATATATATATATATATATATATATATATATATATATATATATATATATATATATTATAATCCTATAACTTCTCTTACAAATATTCCCGTCAAAACAAATAATAATAATAATTACCCATCACTAAATCTATGTTTCAATTAATTTCTAATAATAATAATAATAGTTAAAAAAAATAAAATTACTAATAACTCTTCATTTAACCATAGACATCCCGCATAGCCATTAAATTCATATTTCAATGTAATAATAATAATAATAATAATAATAATAATAATAATAATAATAATAACTCTCCATTAAAAAAATCTAATGTAACTTCTCCATTATCTCATCTCCAACTTCTCTCACTCACATTCACATGCACATCTCCATTATCTCATCTCCAACTTCTCTTACTCACATACATATCTTCCATTATCTCTCCATTTTCTTTCATATCTCTAATCTAACTTCCATATATATATTCTATAACTCCATTAATATCATTAGCTCACTACTAAGTTACATTATCTCTTCACTTTCTTTCATAACTCTAATGCAACTTCCATACAAATTCCAATAATCTTATTATTTCACTGCTAATTTGCCTTTGAATCTTTATGTGATATCATTAATTTCTTACGATGAAATTTTCTAACAACTAACATCATTTATTCTTATAGGTATTAAAGTTATGTTTGTCACTAATAAAACTCACTCCATCACCTAAGTGTTAATCAACAAATCGAATGAAGTTGCAAATTTTTTATGTAGTTTAACTATACAAGATCTATCTTTCTTTTTTTTTATTGTTTTTTATGTCAATCCAATCCAAATTTCACCATCATATAGTTTTCGGATTTAATGTTTGGATATAGTTTTCAAATTTAATGTTTGGATGTTTTGCAAATTGCTTATATTGTAGATGCATTTTGGAGAATATATAAAAATAAACTCATGGATGGAGAATTTATTTATTGCAAAAGATTTAGAATTTTATTTTCATGAGATTGGTCTTACGAATTTGTCTAATGTCTTGATTTCTACTATTCACAAACCATCAAAAGTTTACTATTCACACTCCATATGATGTGATGTAGAGAATAAGAATTGTATTCCTTAAAACCGTGACGTCGACATGTCATGGGTACGATATAATGCATCTAGAAAGTGAATGTTGTATGCATCTTTTACATGAATGTATATATTTTTGCAATACCTTTTCATTTTATCTCTTTTCAATAATAAAATCAATATTTTATTTGATACATTTTCACTTTATCAATTTTCAATTATAAAATTAATATTTTATTTATTCTTGGAAAACGACATCACAGAGAGGAAAAATGTTAAATAATTATAATACTATAATTCTTCTAAATATTTCCCTCCAAAATCTTTCACCTTTCTCCATTTTTTTAAATAAAAATAATAAATATTTATCAACCTATTACTAATTTATTAATTAATTAACAAAATAATAAAAATGTTAAATTAAAATTAATAATAATAAAATTTATCAACCTACTATCTCCAACTAAAATAATAGTACATATACTAACATCTCAATCTCCATATTTATTATTATTTTCTTTTTTATTATCATACTTTATCTAATTCTTATTTTTGAGTTATAACATAAGTAGATTTCTAGAAAAAGTTTGGTACTTGAATTTGTTTATATACACTTTGTATTTTTTTTATTTTATATTGTTGATGTTGTTATAACAATAACTTCTTTATTTTTTTCATTAAATTCTAACTATTATTTTGATATTTTTATAAAGAAAATACAATCAATGTCAAATTATATATATATATATATATATATATATATATATATATATATATATATATATATATATATATATATATATATATATATATATATATATATATATATATATATTATATATATATATATATATATATATATATATATATATATATATATATATATATATATATATATATATATATAATTTATATATAATTCCTACGAGGATAAGGACTCATCACTATCCTCTGGTGATATTACCACCCATTGAGAATTGCCCTCACTCTCCCTTATTCTTCCCTTAACTTGTTCTTACGTGAGATTTTCTCCTTTTTGGCTAAACTCCCCACTAAATCCACATAGAAACCTATTTTTCCTTATTTTCCTCCATTAATCTCATTACCATTAAAAACCATATTTTAATTGATAAAATAATATTAATAATGATAATATTTATAATAATAATATTAATACTAATACTAATAATAATATCATAATAGTGACCATAATAATACTATTACTATTTCTTACACTACCATTACTAATTACACCCTCTACTTCCCATTATCACACTATTTATTCAATACCTCTAAACCAAACCAAGCACACAAACCTCTTAAATCAAGTCAATCAAACAAAACAACATTGTGAATTAAATAAATTAAAATGGGGTATTACATTACCATCCTACTTACAAATTGGATGTTAGAGTTATGTTACTGAATAATCCCATCACAAATATTTGGACATCCAAGTTATATTTCTGATCTAGTCCCATTAATAATCATCAGTAATCCCTATCTCCGATATACTTGATGCATGAAAATGCCATAACAATGTATTATGAAAATCATCACCAATATGTCATATCTGAACCCCATTATTCACCATAATGGAATGCAAAAATACATCCCTGACACATATGATGTATTATTCATGCAACAACGACATACAAGGGTAACAATACCATTGGTTCCACCTTGAACCATATGCAATACCAATAAAGGTAATCACGAGAGTTCTCACTCCGAACAATACGCCTCAATATCAACCAGATATAATTATATTCATGAACACACAATTATACCAACATTTCACAACTCATACACATAATTATAATCCACACCATATAACTATGTAAAACATCTCAAATATTATTAAACTCATCATAATATTTTATCTCAACATAAAAATCAATGTCATATAATTTCTCATCAATATTCATCTCAACATCAACATCAACAACCCTCCTCATGAGGTAATAATTAATTCAATAAATCACAACAATCAAAGCAAAAAGATTTCATCATCATTAACTATTAATTAGGGTTACACAACAAGTAACACCTATAATCATGACATTAAGTATACTATTAACCTCTTAGGACCACCATGATGTAGTACTACGAATTAGCTTTACAACGCTTCCAACTGCACCTTAATTAGAGTCATGAAACTCGAGTTACGATAAAAACTGTATTCGAACAAAATTAGTCTATAGTCGTGACGGGTGGACCGTCAAAAAGTTGACGACCATCAACTTGTTGGACGCAATGACAGGTGGTATGTCACAAAGGTGACGCTCATCATCGCTACAAAATGACTAATTCTACGTTTTTCATCATAGGAGAACTTTCGGACCTCCGATTTTGATTCCGTAAAAACCAGAATGCTTAGAATTCGACATACAATAATTATATAACAATTATAACTTCATAAAACACATATTTTAGAAATCCTAACATCATGTAATCATTAATTTATTCTAAATCTAAGAACATTTTTATCAAGCCAATTTCCCATTTACATTCAAACTCATATTTGCACATACATATCATACACAAAATTCATAGAGCACGAATTTCAAAACAGTCATAACAATTATCACATATTTCACATAACATCATTCAAAACTCATAAAACACCAACAATGGGGAAAAAAAGGAACCTAGAGTTGCCTCATTTCCAACAAAGATCCAAGCTTTTGGTTATGATGTTCTTCTCCAACCTAGGGTTGCCTCATTTCCACTCTTACCTCGTTACCCTAATTAAAGTCTTTCTCCCTTCTACTATTCTATTTAAATATCCTAATATTAATTTTAATAATTCTAAATATTTTCCCTATCTTTTCTTTATTCTACATTATCACTCTAATTTTCTTATTATTCAAGTTTTCACTCCAAACTTCTAATTCCCTCTTTATTTTCTGAGTAGGAGGAACATACATAGTCTGAACTGTCGGTATATCCAAATTCTTTCATGTTTTTCTCATGTTTATCGATACTCAAAATAATATCAAGGTTATCAACTCAGAACTCGGTAGACTCCCAAATTTGATTATTCCTTCAAGTTCATAATTGAGACATCAAACTTTCCACTCCAACTCAACAATAATAAGCATGATTCTAATTTTGTCTCGAAGAAGAGTTTCAATTCTTTCCTTTCCTTATGCTTCTCATTCACCTATGATTCTTTAATCCACTTTAAATCAATAGTTTTATATGATTCGAGAAGGACATGATCAAATAGCTCATCTTCATATATTATAGGCTCAATATCAATAGGTTCAATATCAATAGGTAACTCTATTAAAAATATCTTTAATACAAGTAGTAAATTCCACAACACTACTTGTTTGAAAGTATATTTCTATACAATGATCATTTTGTCTTGAGATATTATATGGTTCTGTCACAAGGTGGAGTGTCAGCGACAATTGCGACTATTTAAAAAAGCATCTGTTGATTGTAGAATTTTTTTGTTACAATGTGATAAAGATTTTGTTGACTATAAGAATCGACTTCAAACTAGACAATTTAAACATATACTATTAATCATATTTTATGTGACTTGTGTAAATATTGGGAGAGTGATGTTAACATACTGTGTGTGAACTTTCTTATATATAGCTACAAGTTCAATTTGTCCACCACCTACCACAGTTAAAACTAAACGAGAATTAAAAAATAGTAAGAATTCAAATGGATATATCATGTGGATATGTTTAGTGTTAACAACGATTCTAGTCCCCTCGGAGGTTATCTTGACCCTCTCATAAGTCATGTAAACAACCATCTCATCCCTCTTATAAAAAGTGTGAAAGCATATTTCTATCTAATGATCATTTGGTCTTAAAATAAATCTAGAAGGTATCATTTGGCACATAGATCATTAAGCACCATGATATAGAATATGTAATAGTTGGGCGTGTGTCATGAATACTTCGCTTTGTTACTTATTGTTAAATGCTTTCATTTTTATCTAGGAGGGATCAATATTAAGCTTGCAATGTCTATTGCAAAAGCTTTCCATGCTTTTGTGATTTGAAACACTATATTCTTTATGTTGGAACTTTGAACCATTTGATTAGGAGGATGAACCACTTGATAGATATAGATATAGATATAGATAGAAAGATAGATAGACTGACAAAGAGAGAGCGTTGCACTTACTTTGGATGAAAATGCATCTAACATATTTATACAGGTGTTATAATATGATTGAGATCCAAAACAAACAATTGTATAACAGGAAAAGTTCAAAACTCGAGCCTATAACCAATTACACCATTTGGTTAACCGATTACAGCTGATATTGAATTAAACTACATTCAATGGTAACCAGTTAACGTCTGAGGTTAATTTGTTACTGCTTCAAAATCTTCACTTTCTTCCTACTTCAGAAGTGGAACTGGCTTGGTTGTAACCGGTGATACACTCGTGTTAACCGGTTACAACACTTGAACTACCAATATAACTTTTAACACACCACCTTAATTCAATTGCTCCAAGTCTTACATGCTCATGTTCAACTTCAACCTCTTGAGCACATCATTTGTGACTCCCTTAGTCAACAAATAAACAACTCGGTCTTCACTTCTGCAATATCTCAATTGTAACCTTCTTTCACTAACAAGTTCCCTTAAGTACTGAAACTTCATCTCAATATGTTGTCTCATCCCATGTGCAATTGGGTTCTTAGCAATATTAATCGCAGAAACATTGTCAAACATGAGTGTAATAGCCTCACCCTCACTACTGCCAATCTCTTCCAATAGATTCATAAGTCAAACGACTTGGTATCCACATAACTAAGCGACAATGTACTTGGTCTCACAAGATGAGAGTGCAGTTATTGGTTCATTCTTCAAACACCATGAGATTGGTGTTCCACCAAACATAAAGATGTATTCAGTTGTAGAATTTTGAGCTCAGTTGTAGAATTCAAGGAAATTATGTCATGAGGTCAAGGTCGGTCATCTCAAACTATTTCATAAGTTCACTTTTGAGCTTAGTAATACAATTTTTGTTGTTTCCCATTATCAACAAGTCGTCTACATATAGAAAATATATAATCATTCTTTCATTTGTATCCACATACACTCCATGCTCGAATATACACTTCTTGAAGCCAACATCATGTATTAATCCATCTATTATTTCATTCAAAACTCTAGGAGTTTGCTTCAAACCATATAACACCTACATCAACTTTTAGAACTTCAACTCTTGGTTTCTCACAACAAAACCAGGGTGTTGCCTGACATATACCTTTTCTTCAAGTGGATCGTTCAAAAATGAATATTTAACGTCCATTTGGTAGATAGGCCTATTGTTGTTATTTTAAATACCAACAACAAGCCTAATGGTTTCAATCCTAGAAATAGGTGGAAATACCTATTCAAAGTCTATGTCTTCTCTTTGTAAAAATCCATTAATAACTAATCGAGCCTTATGCTTTAATGTTTTGCCCTTGGGATTTGCCTTCACTTTGAACACTCATTTCACACCAATTGGCTTATTCATCCGTTAGATCAACTAACTCCTAAGTATTCCTCTTCTCAGTGGATTCTAGATCATCCTTAATAGCACAAATCCATTTTAGGTCACTTAAATCCTCTTTCGTTTTAACGGGTTCAGATTCAGCCATAAGTGCAAAATGGACAAAGTCACCATCATCATTGACTTCGTTGCCTCGGAACAACTAACAATCTTGGAGTTTTTTAGGCAAACTCATTTGTCTTGTTGATCTTCTAACATTTTCTTCAATTTGGGATTCGACAATGATAGTTTTTTCTCCTTTCGTTTTTGCGAAAACTAAATTTTCAAAGTTGTAACTAGTTGCAACTTTTACGTAACCGGTTACAGGCTGTTGTAGCTCCTTGATTTCGTCGACAATGATGTCTCGGATGATTATAGCCTTTCTCTTTGATGCATCAAACAAATTGTAACGAGTGATACCCTAAAAGTATCATCATTTCTCCATCATCATACAACTTCTTTTAAAGTTATCTTGGAACATGTTGATACGCTACAGAACCAAAAGCTCTAAAGTGGTTCATATTCGGTTTGAATCTCAACAATGCTTTCTCTGGTGTTACATTCACAAGCTTCTTTGAAGGACACATATTCAACATATAGACATATATGGATACCACTTCTCCCCATAACTCTTTCGACAAGTTCTTCTCCTTTAACATGTTTCTCACCAAGTTCATGATCGATTAATTCTTCCTTTCGGCAATATCATTTTGCTACAGTGTATAAGGTGGTACTACCTCATGTACAATCCCTTCTTGATCACAAAACCTCTCAAAGTCATTCGAGGTATATTCGCCTCTACCATTTATTTTGAGCACTTTGAATTTGTGACCACTTTGTCTCTCAACCATGGACTTGAACTTATTAACACTTCAAATACCACATCATTTCTCTTGATTAGGTATGTCCATAGTTTTCTACTATGATCGTAGATAAATGTGATAAAATACATATTGCCACCAATGGAATCTACTTGCATCGGTCCACACACATCCTAATACACCACCTCAAGGTGACACTTAATTCTACGATCTACATCCTTGGTAAATTTACCCTTATGTTGCTTCTCTTGCACACATTATTTACAAATATTAGTCGGTATGTTGCTAAATCGCATCCCGATTACCATTATGTTCTTTCACAAGTCTTTGAGATCTCTAAAGTTGAGATTCCCAAGCAGATAGTGCCATATCCATTTTTCTCTACTTGTTGTTGTAGAAATACATCCATGCTCCATAACCTTTGGCTCAATCTTGAAGGTTATGTTGGTAGCCATAGGCACTTTAAGGACCAAAAATCCTTTTACATCCATAATGTGCAATCCCTTATTTTCCATGAGAATCTTGTTCCTATTCTCAAGCAATTGGACAATACTTTGAATGTTGCATTTGATTCCTAGAATGCACAAAACATCCTTGATCAAGGATTGTCCACCATCATGTAGCTCTATTTTCGTGGTCTTTAATCACTATCACATTTTTGCTACTTTCTGATTTCTTATTTTTTTCCTGATGAAGCTGGTTATGGAAAGGAAAATAAAGTTGGTTATATAAAGGAAAAAATATCTTAAACTCACCCTATTTTGCATACTATTGATTGACAGATACCCACATGGTTTTGGATTCTTTCTAGATTATTTCTTCCTTAAGTATAGTGCAAATTTGGCCTAAGTCTCATGAAATTCTACATGATGATTATTTGTGAAATTGATTGAGGGGGATGATTTAACATATGATTACGCACATGTAGTAAAAATATAGTGCGAGGAAATATGCATGGATTATGAAATGACCAAGTTTGAGGCTTACCGGACTTGGAGCTTGCACCAGCTGGGGTGATTTTTATCTGGAGGTGTTACATAAGACTTATGATGATCTGAATAGCTTCCTTGGATGATATAAATTGTGTTTGAACCCTTGGACTTGATTTCAAGTGGTTGGATCAAGTTTTGATCTTCAAGTTGCAGAAACAAGGTTTCTTTGAGGTTTTGAAGAGTGATTTTGGGTAGGAGTTGTTTCTGGGTTGGTTCAAGTGTTTGAACACCTCAGATACATCATATGTGATGTGTTTGGGAAATTAGATTGAGTTAATAGTGGTCACAACTCAAAACCTGATAGTGTTTGCTCAAAATGTCAAGTTTTGAGTCTTTGAGAGTGAAGGAGAGAAAGTTTAGAATTCAGAGGCTTTGGTGTAAGTTTTATGATCAATTGAGGTCTCTATTTCTATGCAAATATGTTGAGATTGCTTAGCCTTTAAGTTTTGAAGTGATAAGATCAACATTGTTGATCATTGCTTACCATAATATCTCTTAAATGGTGAATGATGAGATTCCTCAAATAGCGCAACTATGCAGCAGGCTAATTCACATTCTTCAGAAGTTTTGAACTTGGATTGTGGATACTTATTTCTTGTTGATCAAAAGATCCAAGAATATGTCATTTCGGAGCATGGTGACTGATCAATGAATTTTAATGCATAATCTCCCATGTTTGCACTTAAGCATTTATTTGGTTTTCTTTGTTTATTTTTATATTTTAAATTGTTTTTCCAATTTATTTTATTTTTGGTTTAATTTTATTTTCGTACTTAATTTTCAGCTTTAACGGCTTTTACGGAAACGAACATAACTGGAGTTTCAAGAATCTAATTGAGATGTTCTACCAGTCGATGGAAAGCTAAGAGAGAGAGTTACAACTTTCGTGTTGGAGTCGAAGTCAGATTCGGAGCCATATTTTCCAGAATTTCGGTTGAAGCTACAACATTAATTTTATTTAGTTTCGGGTCATTTAGAATTGGGTATGGGTTATGTACTTGACCCAGTTGGGTTGTAAACGGGTTTTTGGTTTTCTCATAATACCTAGAAGCCGAAATCACTGTTCATGAACCTATATTGACTATTCACGATTTTATTTTTATGCTTGAAAGAACGCAAATGGAGAACTAATCACGAAGGTTGATCTGTTGTAACCGTACCTCCGTAACTTTGAGGTTATTATAATTATCAATGCAATTTCTTTTCTCTTTCAATATTTTTTCTATATATTTTGTTTTCTTAATCCAATTTATATAGAATGGTGTTGATTTATTTCGATTGATTGACATTCCTTGATTTTTATCGCTTATTATCGTAGCTTTACTGTTAGACTGCGTATGTTAGAGAGAATTGAGGGTGAGAAGTGATAACTACACTTACTTTGGATGAGAATGCATCCAACACATTTATACATATGTTATAATATAATTAGGATCAAAAACAAACAATTGCATAATAGGAAAAGTGCAAAACTGGAGCATATCACCGATTACACAATTTGGTTAACTGGCTACAACTGACATTGAATTAAACTACATTTAGTGGTTACTAGTTAACTTTTGAGGTTTATTGGTTACTACTTCCAAATATTTACTTTTCTACTACTTCATAAGTGGAATTGACTTTGTTGTAGCCGGTTACGCCTCCATTTAATCGGTTACAAGACTTGAATGACCAATATAACTCTTAACACTTTATTAGTCTCTTAATTCCTCATAGTGTGGTATCCATATTTTATGTTATATCATACATCCCAAGTACCCCATCTAAATTAACTGGTCTTCACCATTAAACTATAATAAAGGGATTTAATTTATTTAGACAACCTCGAAACTAAGAAAAAATGTGTTGATAAGGGAATGGTTACAAATTCTTGTTTCCTTTTCTAAAAGGTTTCATAACTCCAATGAATTTGGGATCCAAAGGGCATTGTGTTAGATATTTAAACCCATTATTATAAGAAATAAGTTGTTGGACTTAGTCTTTATCTTCGGGAGTTTCTAAATACACCATTAGTTTTCTTAGCCACCACTCGAAAATACTTAAATACCCTCAGATTCCTGAGATGCATCTCTGGACGCACCAAATTCTGATTGAACGATAAAATATTCTAGAGATACATCTCTGTAACAACTTAAAACATATTACGCATCATACTTAGAAGCCATTATACACGTGTATTGTACCAAAGTTGCATCTCCATGGATTTTATAGAGATACATATTTGTAACATATCAGAACACAACTCTTCATGTTATGTTTTTCTTACGTGTATTTAGATGCAAATTGAAACCATACAATCTACTTTTTTTATAAAAAAAGGTGTACATAAATCCAAATGGTCCAAAAATGTCATATATAAATAAGAGACTAATAAATGCCGAGAACAGTGATAAAGTAGCATGATGTCAAAATAAAATACATACCATAGTACTACTATATATTTATGCACTATTGTGTATGTCTGACTACATCTCTCTTACCTCCTCGGATATCAATCCCCTCGTCCTTCGGCATTGTCTCAAATACATAAATGCCTCTTGTTCATCTTTCATGTTGGCATCTAGGACCTGCCTCACATCAGGCCCATCAGGGAAGATACATGTGTCAATGTCTGCCTAGGCAATCTCCATTATGCGATGACATCTAGGTAAGACATCTTCAGCTTGATTTAATTGTGCATGTTCCTCGTATAGTATCTTCTGATGAGATGGCATAGATGAATCTCCTATAGAATCTTGCATCATATACATACGTGACACCCTGAAGAACCATCTCATTTACCCTTCGATGTATCTCCAATCACTCTCAGTTATGGTACTTCATGCCTCCTCAGGTACGAGATGACTCTCATAATCATCAAACATGTATTTATCTATCTACATGTCAAAGATGGAGGAGAAGAGATAATAGGGTGTCTGGGAATGGTCTGAGTGTAGCTGAACTGCTGTATGACGAGGAACAATGAGACGCGATCTACAGTCAACCATCCAAAGTATATCATTATTTCGTCAAATGGCCGCGTCTCACGGTGATCAACATATTTGTTGAAGTTCATATCCTAGGAAACCAAATGATCAAGATAGATTTTGAAAGGCTCAATCGCTTTATTCCCTTTGAGCGAGGAAAAGCAATAGCATGCGGCATATCCAAGCATGAAATGAAAAGTTTGGAACACACGAATTATCAGTAATGGTTTTGCAAAGATGAAATGAAAATGACAAAGATACATTCAAAGACCAATAATTATTACCGTTAGTAGTGTAACGCTTCCTGTGGCCTACTTCGTCTTCCACATACAACCCTTTCTCAACTTCGAGTATAGGAAAACCAAACATACGCCCCTCAATTATACTCATGGATCCGCTCAAATTACACAAAGTAACGTAGTTAGACGACATTTGTATAAGTGGCACTCTTGTCCACAAAAATTGCAGTGCAAACCAAATATAACAAGTATGCTCTCTTAGGATGCGATCGATGCATCGCCACCTTTTCACCACCTACAGCCTATTGTGTTATCAAAATCTCATTTGTATATACCTTTTTCAGGTATTTAAATCTAGCATGAGCACTCGTGGTTTTATCCAACTCCTCATTTGCCTCTCCTGGGTCAACCCCTAGATAGTTTGATATCATCTCGGGTGCCTCATCTTTGGTAATCATCCATTGATATAGAAGTCTCCCCCTGGTCGAAAGATGTATTCAACACGAGACATCGTCGATTGTGATAAACATATCTCTATGTGGGATATGAAATGACAAAGTCTCCAAGTGTCATCTCTCCACAAATACATTAAGCATCACGTGGTTGACTGTAGTATAACTGGTCATGCACAATACCTTCAGGCTAGATAAGGACAAAACTGCCTAAAACCAATCCTCATTCGGTTGAGGCAAGCCAGTAATCTTCCTCTCGTGGTTAATAAACTTTTTTCAGATGAAACTCCTGGAAAAAAATCAAATGTTAGAAATTTGTCAATTAAAATTAACGTAAATAAAAAATAATGAATCCAACTAATGTTACCTCTTCGTCTCAGATATGTCTGGAAATAATGACAAATCAATAGGACATCATACAAATGCCTTGTATTAGCATCCACAACAGCCTCACCCTTCGGAGGTGGCACTCAATCAATAGCATCAGCAGTAGGAGGTGGCACAGACTCAAAAGCATTTACAGTAGGAGGTGGAACTAGTAAATCGGGTACCTCAAGATCCTAAATATGGGAAACCTTGCGCCTATGGGAGGATGGAGGGAGTGATGCATCAACAGGTGAATCTCATCTCCTAGGGGAATAAGAAGATGGAGTTGCATGAGAAGTAGTACGAGCCCTAGAAGTAGATGGATCTGCATGATCAGGGGGACCAGAAGTCTCTAAAACATGCCGACTCTTCTCCCGCCGCACTGATGCATGATGAGCAATCCTCTCATGTCTCAGTCTATCGTGTCTATCAGCCATTATGCATGTAGGTTATAGTAAAGTAGATAATTAGTGCATGCAAACAACACCACAAGCAAGAAAAACTCCAGAATCTGAGAAACTAAAACGTTGAAAAAATTTCGGAGATGCATCTCCAATATTTTCTGCAACTCAGAAGTTGCATCAATGACATCAATGTACCCCCATGCAATCCAAAAAAAAACATAATTTGACCATCCTTTTCACCAAACAAATGTCTAATACACTATGTTTAAACTATTATACATGCAATTTCTACTCATTTCTAACCTTAATCATTAATTCCTACTCATTTACACAAAAACTCAAAAAACTTACAAGAAATGGATGTTTCTGATGTTAATTGAAGTTCCCTTGAGCTTTGTTGATTGATTTTTGACTTGGTAAAAAGAAAAAAGTTGAGAGTTTAAAGTTGTTTTTAAGCAAAATGAGGAATGAGATGGTCTGACGCGATTTAACCTCCGAAATATATTAATGTTAATTGAGTTTTTGGTGTGTCTGGAAATGTATTTCGAAAATCTAGAAATATTTATATATTTTCGCATGGTGACTAAAAAACTTGAAAGATAATTCTATTTATTATTCATACAATCGAAATTCAGAGTATATTCAGTAAAATAATTTTGTAACTGGAATTTAAATTAAATTTTCAATATTTTTTTCTAATAAATAAATTTATAGAACGAGTTAATTATTCTCCTCTTTTTTCGAAGTTCAAGTAGAAGTTTTTAGAAACTGTGTAAAGCCCAACAGGAAACATACGAATACCTTAAACGGGCTAACTGGTTTCGACCCAACAGGGAACTGTGTGATTATTTTTAAGTAATTAACAATTTTGTTTACTTGTCTAAAAAATAACTTAGAAAAATATGGTATAATAGATATTATTGTTAGGTTTAAGAAAAATATAGAATGAATAATAAATTTAATTATTTTAAGAAACATAATTTAAAGTCTAACTAACATAATAAAAATTAAATAACAAAGGTAGTAGATGATACGTTTTTATGGAACAACCAGACACTTCAACATAATTAAATAAAATAATTATGGTAGTAGTGATTTTCTTTTTTTGGTATAATGATAGTAGTGATTTTGGTTGAGTATTTACACTAAATTGTTATAATTCATTTTTTTTTTAAATTTAAAGAGGATTTAATTTTAAGGTACAAATATTTGGATTGATATTGAATGAAAATTATATATAAATAGCATACAAACGCGTCTCTACAGTTTTATAGTTTAAATATTATTTTCATATTTTATGTATGTATTAATGATAAATATGTGTTCCGGATTTTTGGTATATTTATCAAGTTAAATATTTGTCATAAAGTTAAATATTTGTCATGTATTTTTTATTATGATCATGACAAATATATATTTGTCTTTTATATATTAATCAATAACATATTATTATTTCTGTATGGTTTAAATAATTTTTTGATTCTCATAAATTCGCAAGTTTTTTATTTATTTATTTTAGTTCTTAATTTATATTTTTTGGTTTGAATCCTTATATTTTTTTCGTTAATTAACCAAAATCTGCATGTAAATCTATAAGTTTTCAGCAGATTTTTCTTTATTTATCGATGACAAATATGTATCATATTTTTTTATATGTGTATCCGATAAATATTTATTAAATTGTTTCTTTAGTAATTTAATGATCAAGATTTCACCTCTTAAAAGTCAATAAACAGTGACATGTATTCAAACTCGTGAATTTGAATTCACACATTTACAATCAAATGTTCATTCAACTACTAACTAGTTAAATTAACTAGACATAAAACATTTTGTATATGTTAGTGATAATCATTTGTCTTATGTATTTATTTTTCACATCAAGATAAAATATTGTCTTATTTTTTATATCAAGATAAAAATGTAGCTCAAATTATTATAAATAATATATTTTATGACAAAGTTTTCATTTCAATCAAAGAAAAAATAAGGTCAAATTACTTGAAATGTGTCATTTTTAAAAATTAAATCTTATCTCTCGGTTTTGTAGAAAATAGATCGAAAATATGATTCAGGATTTGAACTTCGATTTCTAACTCCTGCAATTTTATGATTTATTTAGAATCAAAATGACGCTCTTATTTTATAAAACATCTTATTCCTCAATTATTCAGGAAAACTAACATGAAACATTGATTAATATTTTATTTAATTAAATTGAACTCAATTTTTATCTCGATTGTGTTCCCTCGGTTTTTCTAAAAATTGAGATGTAAACTCTAAACAATATTTTGTTCATACATCATAATATTAAGTCTCATTCATTTTTCACTATGTCTCATAAACTTTTTGCGCCCTAGCAAACGAAAGAAACATCATTCTTCTCCACCTAACAAACTGAAACAACATTCTTCATCTTTCCAAGAAGGAAGGAGGCTCGAACCTCAAACTAACACTTTTCTTTAACTCTCTCATCAAGTTTTTCGTATGTAAGAACGTCTCCATGATTGTACCAATAATATTGTTGTTGTCATCATTGTTTTTGTTGTCGTTGTCGTTATTATTGTTATTGTTACTGTTATGGTTATTGAGACTTAGGATATAATGTAATGTTGTTTTTCAGGTATTGGTAGTTGTTATTATTGTTTTATTGAGATGGAATGTTCATTTTTGTTGGTTGTGTACGATTATTATAATATATTAAATTTGAGACACAAACTATTTTGTTGACAACTAATTCTTTAATTTATCACATAACTAAAAATCTTATGTGACATTCTTCAATTAAAACACAATATTTTAGAAGTCTCTAATTCATTATAGAAATATGTGTAACTTTTTATGTATAAATCACATTCAATTAAAAGATTTATATTCTTATAGAAATAAGTGTAACGTTTCGTATATAAATCTAATTTAATTAAAAGACTTCTATTATTATATTCCATGAGTTATCTTCTATTATTATATTCCATGAGTTATCTTCTTCCATTGATTTATTTTCTTTACACATTCATTTCATATATAATGTTACATCAAAACACATATTATTATTATAAGTAACATACACGTATAAATTATATATTCACCATTGATCAAAACTTAAACTATTAAACTTTAAAATTATAATTACATGTAAATATTACAAAATTAAACCATAAATTTTCATCTATCGTTTATAATGTTTTACATAAAAATGTCTATAATGTATTGATAAATTGTAAATAAATGAATTTGAGTAGCTAATTCAATTGAATTAAATCAATTCTAAATGTTGCAAATTAATGATATAGTAAAATAAAGAGTTTAATCTAAGATTTTTGGGTTGATTATATACATGTTTAGATAGAGTGAGTCGTTTGAATGTGAAACATCTTTCATCCATGAAATAATGAAGAATGAACTTCTTAGAGATGTTGGAAAAAAAAATATTGAAATTTTTTACATTTATTTCACATTTTAAAATTAAATTGTGAAGTGTTAATTTGCATTTCTATGATTCAAACATATTTCTTTTCATTTTAAATTTTACTCTTATTTATCATCTTCGTCTTATCGTCTCAATTACAAAAAATCATAATAAATAATATCAATTTTTTATATAATATTATCTAAAAAAACTCATTTTAGCCTGCACATCACACGAGTCGTAATATGTTAACTAATATATTGAATCTGAAGCACACAATATCCTGTGAACAGTTCATCTATTTGTGTAGCACATCACTCATAATCATATGTGGCACGTCTAAAAACACTTTTTTATTTCTCATATGAACAAAAACCATATGTATTATCTATTGGAGGTCATGGACTTCGAACCCCCACAAAGAATTCATAATCCTATGTGACACATCTCATAACTCTTCTTTATTTTCCATAGGAACAAAAATCATATGTATTATCTATCAGAGTCATGGATTTGAACCCCGTAAAAAAAATTTAAATTAAAATTTGTATAAATTTGTTTCACATGACTCATAATTCTATATCACATATCCCAAAACTCTTCTTTATTTCTCACATGGACCAAATTCATATATATTATCTACCGAAGATATACTAACTTTGATATATATTATTTTATAAACTTTATAAACATTATTTATATTTTTTTCAAGATTTTTTCAATAATATAAATGAGAGAAAAGAAATGATGATTGCACCATTGTTAAATATAAGTCACTCTTAATTTATATTAAAGTATGATAGAATATGCAACACTCTTTTACTGAATTGATATATTTCATTATTACATTCTTCATATTATTTCTTTATATTATTTCAAACAAATAAATAAAGACAAACAATAATATATCTAATCTCTCAAATACGAGAATATTAGGTTTTTCTAAAGTGATAATAGTTATTTTTATATTAGTGATCATATAAATATAATAAAAATGGTTAATAGTCATTTACCCCTGCAATATAGACGTGTTTTGACTTATCCTTTTACAAAAATAATTTTGGATTACTCCCTATAATTTTAAAATTCTAAGTCTTTTGAAAAATTATAAGTTCAAAAAGATAAAAGAATTGAATTTACAATATAAACCACTAATGATAATTTTAAATTATATAAACATGTAAAATTAAATCGTCTCTTTCAATTTACAAGTATATATATTTATTAACAAATAAAATATATATTTTATCTATTATTAATTATAATTAATAATAAATTATTATATATTAATTATTAATCATATTTATTTTTAAAGAAATTAAACATAATTAAAATTCAATACCAATTAAATATAACTAATTACACTCGCACATTGATAACATGATAATATATTGTATTTCTTGACTCGATTTACATGGATTTTAGTTTCGTTTTATTTATTTTCCTTGATTTATGTTTTATTATGCCGACATTTATTATGATTTCAGGTAACTTGGATTAAATCGGATTAATTTATAAAAGAAGGAAAGAAGGAAGAAAGAAGAAGAAAAAGGAAGAAAAGAAGACAGATAGCAGAAAGTATGAAATTTTGCCGATTAGGTGTGTGATGCCCGTCCCACATCTATGAAGACCGACGCACCCTAAGTAGTCAAGACGACCGTCAGACCTCCTAGGACGACCATCATGAGTATTTTATAAGGAATTTAACTGCGTGGATTACTTAGTCAAACAAAAGTTATTTCCTTCTTTTTTCTCTCCCTCAATTCAGTCTTCAAAACCAACTAAGTCACTCCATGAATTTCTCAACCTAAACAAAATTATTTTCTAATTTTTCTCCTTCAACAGTCGTACTCAAGACCTATAAATTGAAACCAAGTGAATTTGAATAAGGTAACTTCTTTTGATTATTATTCTTAGTTTTTAGCAGTTTTATTTTACCATGTAAAAGTGGTACTTTCTCACAAGGAACTACCACACAATTAGTTTTAGGATTCTATTTTCTACTATTTTATTTTCTGCAATCAGATTCACATTCAAGATTTCGGTGTATCATTCAAAACATCCATTTATTCCATGTTTCTATTACTGTTATTTGTTTTATTGCTTTCTTATTTAATTTCCAAAACATGTTTCCGATTTTAGTTTATTATCATATGTGCATGTTTATTTTCTTATCCATGTGTAGCTAAATAGGTTTGAGTCTGGCGTATGGGGACCGTCGTTATCGACGGGACTCGGTAGAAAATAATAGGTGCGAACTTATAATTAAAATTTTGTTTTGATTTTAATTTCTAAGTTTAATTTAAGTAGCTTTGTCACGAGAGTGAGAAATTAATTAAGGTTAGAAGCGGAACTGCGAGAGCGTGGGGATCGAACCAGATAATGAGAATTAGAAAATAAATCTAAATACAACAAGAGCGTTTTAGATAAGTTTAGGATATTATTGGCTTTCAAAATATATTTCTTACTTACCGGGCGAGCAAGAGCAAAATCTTGGGATTGGGGAGTATGGCTTTAGTTAATACCGCGAGAGCGTAAGGCGGAGTTTTTAAGTCGGTATATTTTACGGAACTAAGTTTTAGTCGTGATTAGTACCCGAATTCTACCAAGTCCCTCAGGAACACGAAATCCATATTTAGTCTCTCTTTATTATCTTATTTTCTTAGTTTTATTCTAAGTTCTAGTTTTAGTTTTTTTCTTAGTCAAATACATTTCACATTAGCTTTACAAAGTAACGATAGAGTACGGTAGGTTGACATTGGTCTATGTGGGATCAATATCTTTTATTACTACATGATAGACTATGCACTTGCAGTTAGTAACCGTTAGACTCAGAAAGTCGCGATCAAGTTTTTGGCACCGTTATCGGGTGTCGCTCCCGGGATTTTCATCCTAGTACAAATGCGAAATTGACGCGGAAAAAGAAGAAGAGTTGCCAGCCAGGCATTTTAATCCCAATGGAAGGGAAATGTAATGTTGCACAAACCTAGGGTAAAGGAAATAACGAGGTCTTGTGTACCAGAGAGAATGTGTAAGCGAGTCAGTTACGTGAAGGGAAGGTATTAGCACCCATTTCACGTCCGTCATACTCGACGAGATTCACGTTTACTTGCACTATTTCAAAGTGTATAAACATCTGCTTCATCTAATGCTGAATTGGAAAAAAGATAATGGAAAAATGTAGCATAAAGAAAGAAGTGTGCTCGAATGGTACCCTACTGCCTACGTATCTCATCGGAAATGAGAATCAGAGACAATGTAGTTCCCCTAACTAGGGATAATATTTGTTTGTTGTGTTTTTTAAGATTGAAATGCTTATGCCTATGCTCAGGTGTTGTAGGCTCGTCTGGAACGAGTGTGTTTACCGTCTTGCAAAAGACAAGTCAAAGTGATTTTTTTCGTTAAGAGTGAGGAAATGAGAAGAGAATTCCCGAAGGAAAGAAGCTTGTTGGTCGTTTGGAGCTTCTTAGAAGCTTTTTATTTGAGTTTACATAGGAGAGTGTATTCAAGTCTTATTCAATAGAGTGTGTACTTCTCACATCACTCCAAGATGGAATGAAGAAGAAGCACACCTAAGTAAGGAGAAGATCCCCAAGACTTAGTTCCAAGGATTGAGGCTCAATCACTAGTCTACTTTTTCTTATGAATTGTTTTTGTTGTTTTTCAAATGAAGAAGTATTTTTTAGATTTTCTTTGTGAAAAAACTTCATGTTTAAGACTTGTGCATAATGCTAGACAAGTTTAAATTACCCCAAGATGGGATAGATTAAAATATCATATGGAATAAGTCTTTGACACATGAAGTCACTTCAACCATTACTATGTGTTTTTTAGTTTTTGTTTTGAGATGAGAAAGAGAATAGACCAAAAGAAACTCAAAAGTTAAAAGGTCTAAGGGAAACTAAACCATCTTAAGTAAGTTTTCATGCTTGGATATACTATGTTAGTGAGGCTCAAGATCTCTATCCTAATAAAGAATAAGGAGAGAAGAAGAGAAAAGAAGAAGAAGAAGAAAAGGATTAAAAGATAACTTATTTCCAAGATGGAAGTTAAGTTGTTTCTAAGGGGAAGGAAAGAGAGTTATGAAAATCAAAGCATCTTGTATGCTTAATCAAACACAAAATTGAAATGTAAAAGGATAAAAAGAGGTTTGAATGTGGAAGCATGTCCACACTCCTAAGACTTACCAAAGCCCATGAAATGTTAGCAAATGAAACACAAAAGTTCATAAGAAGTGAAATAGAAGATAAACACACAAAGATGGCACATGGAAAGGATTCCAAGGTTAAAGAACCTCACAAGTTAGAACCAAACCATAAATGAACATTAAGAATCTCAAAGAACCCAAACCAAATCAAACAAGTGCAAAGAAGCACCAAAGTGACAAAGAAGTTCAAAGGAAGCACACATGAAGAAGTAAGGATGCAAAAGAGCATAAACATGGATTAAGACACATGAGAAATACCAAAGTCATAATGTTATGTCATATTAGAATTCCTAATGTTATCCTAAATGAGCATACCAAAATGTATGGATTAGTTCATGATAGAATGAGAGAGGAAGAAGAGAAGACAATCACATGTTCATGTAAGAATAAAACATAAGTCAAGATGAAATTCAAAAAAGAAAAGATGGAAATGAGATGATGAAGGTCAATAGCATATGACCAAGATTACATGTTAAAAATTCACATACAAGAATATTAAATTCACATAGCAAACAAATTCAATCAACTCACCAAACATGCAAAAGAAAGTCACATAAGGAAAGGATGTTTCATACTTGAGATGGATGACAAAAGATGCAATATTACATACAAATATGGATGATTATGCATTAAGTCAATATCATACTTGATGTTTAATGCAAATGATATGAAGATGTGAACA
Source organism: Lathyrus aphaca (assembly GCA_963966055.1). Lineage (NCBI taxonomy): Eukaryota > Viridiplantae > Streptophyta > Magnoliopsida > Fabales > Fabaceae > Lathyrus > Lathyrus aphaca. The sequence continues at coordinate 719,740,985 of OZ014519.1, read as the reverse complement.
TGTTAGATGCACACAAATAAGCATAAGAAGCATAGTAGGAGAAGGCAAGGAAGAATTAGGTCAAAGGTGAACAAAGATACATAAACTCAAGCAAGAGGAAAACACAAACCACAATGGACCTATAAATAACCAAAAGATACATATAAACATATAAACAACCCTAGCCAACCCTTACAAGAGACCTCATACAATGGCATAAATGCCTTCAAGCCATTAGGGTTAAGGAAAGACAAGGAATGATCATGAAAAGTACCTTCAAATACAAGCAATCAAACACACATCAAATAATATTAAAATATTGTGAAATTGTACCTCCAATGACCTAAGTCATAGGCTAAAATAAAACTACCTCAAACAAAGCTTCAAAGTTGCATCAGGATCAAAGAACAAAGATGCAAAAGGGAGGGACCAAAATGCAATTAAAAATGATTTAAAAAATATGTAATAAAATGTTTTATGAGGTTTAAGATGTTGATGGATGAATGCAAAAAGAAGAGTTGCAAAATGTTTCTTATGATATACAGAATAAAAGTTTGAACTTGAGGTATCAAGAATAGAAACAAAATGAAAAGAAAAAAATGTATTCAAAATATAGTGAAAAATAGGGTAAGTTAGAAACAAAAAATTACAAAAATTAGTTTAATGTGAAAATAAGATTCATGATTTTTTGTATGATTTTTGGATGATCAGAAATGATTTTAAAAAATTAAATGCAAAATTATATGAAAATAAAATAAAATAACAAAAAAAAACATACCAGGGGGTGTCACATTAGTAAAATACTAGTTAAAAATGTCATTAGGCTCAGAGTGGGGTGTGGGAATAGCAAGTAAGGCCTGGTCCAGATACACGTGTGGCTTATGGGAACTATGGTGGAACTCAGTTAACATGTTGACTCACTAGGAACCACAAGATCAAGTCAGAGTGTGATGATCAAATTAGTAAATACAACAAACGATTCTGAATGCATGTGCATGCTACTTATGATGAATGAACGCATATGGTATCAAATACAAACCTGAGGCTGATCACGTGAGAGAGAGAGCCTCCTCATTAATGTGTTGGCATAATGAGGAGAGTTTGATCTATGGAATCTAATGGTTACGACTTAAAGTCATAAACCCTAGGGTTTACCAACCTGAAACAAATTCAGGTGACCGGAGAAGACCTCCAATTGTCTTCTCCGGTGGAGCCAAGGTTACAGGTCAATGAAAATAAACATGCCATACATCAAATGAAGCTAAGGTTGTGTAGAATCCATATCCAAACTTAAAATTCACAAACAGTGCAAAAACAGAGAGAATTAAATCCATGAATTTTTCCTTAACACTCAGTCATCACCTCTAATAGGTCTATAAACTATCCAGAACAATTCATTAAGGTAATTAAGAAATTAATCAAATAAAAACAAGCCTTAAACAATTGAATTCAAAGAGAAATAAGTTGAAGAACTTTGAACCTGAAACTATGAAGAGCTTGAATCAACAAGAAAACCATATGTGTAGGCTTGTTCTTGAGCTTTCAAGAAGCAAAATAAATGCTCATATGCCTTGGACTTTGAAGAGAATCGTGAGAAATCTGAATTTGAACTTGAAGTTCACTTCAGAATATTGACCTGATCTTAGCGTGTTCTTGAAGATCTTGAGGATGATGAATTGATGAAGGTGATGATGAATAATGTGAAGCACTTGCACGAAAATCAGAAAGAAATCAGAGAGAACTTTGAGAATTTTTGGGTAAATTTGATGAAAATGAAAGTTGAAACCAAAATTATGTTATGTTGAGTTTTTATATCCATAGTTAATGGTTAACCATCACAGTTGATGGTTAGAAACTTGGTTAACATGGGGGTGTGATGAGCAATAAAGGTGGATGAAGCAAATTGAAAAAATGAGAGATGAGAATGAGCTCGGGTTAGGTTATGATCATGTGTATGAAGGCTCATGAGCATCATGGTGAGGTTTAGGGATTAGAGGTGGCGATACAATTCTTGCTGCAACATTATGACTTGTTGTGCAAGTTCCATATTTCCAAACTTTTTCCCTTATGATACATGTAATGTCATGCATACATGCATGTTTATGGACCATATGTGGTGTGAAATTGTAAACTCTGAACGTGTTTGTTGCATATGTATGTGAAACTGAACTGGTGAAGCAAAATGCCAAAGTCTTAATACTTGTCTTGCAAGAGAAACCAACATCATATGCTCATGTTTGAAGATGAAATTTTATCACTTCCATAGATGAAATTTGGAGTTCTTGTGATCAAATGAAAGAGGAAACATCAAAGTACATGTTTTATGTTTGGTTTGAATCCAATGGAAGCTTATATCACCCTTGAAAATGGCTTGAAACATAAGAAATCCTAACTGATGTATGGGCGTGTTAAATTTCATGCAGGCCTGGCCATGGGCCTATGGATATTCAATGTGGAACCCTTGACTTGGAGCCTTCATAACTCTTCATCCTTTTATCAAATGAAAAAAATGTCTAACATCAAAGTTGAAGAGGACATGACAATGAACAACTTTGATGTTCAAAAACTTTTCATTTGAAGCTTTCTTGATGGAGAAAACTGGCTTGACATTTGGCACACCACCTGCTTGATGAAATGTATGGCATCTGACACGCCTATGACTTGGTTTCCTAGGAAGATGTTATTGATCATATCTCACTCAATTTTGATTGATCATATATCACTCAATTTTGATCCAATGAAGATGTTATTGCTATGGATTTAAAGCTTTGATTGATCATATCTCACTCAATTTTGTCAAACTTTGATTGATCATATCTCACTCAATTTTGATCCAATGAAGATGTTATTGCTATGGATTTAAAGCTCGGGATATGCTCTGGCTCAACTTAGGCCTGAAGTTTGAAGCATTTATCTTGAAGAAATAGGGCTTGGAAGTGAGGTGCAAAATGGCCTAAACTTGCCTTAAATAGAAACCTTAAGTTTCTATTTTGGACAGTTTAGTGATTTCTTAATTTTTTTCATGAATTTTTTTACTTTTCTTGATCAAATTTCAACCATTGAACATATTCAACTTGTGGAACATGATTTTGACCTCAAAAAGTTAGGAGTTCACTTTTTCCTCTGCATAGTTGATATTTCCCAAATTTATTGATTTTCAAGTAACTGACCAATTGGAGACCTTATGAAATGATCCAATGGATAATATCCCATCCTTAGACACTTGATATCATATAAAAAAACATTGAAATCAATTTTGAGCCAAAATTTCATCAAGAACTACTTTGAATCAAAAACCCTAATTTGGGCCCTTTTTGTTAGAAGATATTGCACTGCTTAAACTTCTTGATCAATCCACATCTTCCAATGACTTAAGGATTCATTTGATATTGTTTGGACTATGAGATACGCCTGAGGCTTGTTGAGAGGCATTTGGATCTTCTTCTTTGAATTTGAATGATCATAACTTTGACAATCATTGATCACAAGCCCTATGCTTCAAACTATGGATGTATGCATTCTCTTCCTTTGATTTATATGTAATGCAATGTATGAGGATGGTATGATAAATGACTTGAAAAAGGGAGGGGAAATTTTGGGGTATTAAAGCTGCCCCTATTCAATCCACTATAGACCTGAATGGAAGATAACAATGAATCTCAAACGTTCATGGTATAGAGGGATTGAATATCCGAATAAATCAGAAAATTTTCACTTTGTAGGAAATAGAATATGTTGGGAATAATTTCATTCTTGGATGAAAACTCAAAGAAACGAAACCATACTTGGATGGAATCAATAAGCATTTATCACACTTGGGCGATAAAGCAAACAAGACACATTGTGAGTGAGCTTGAAAAGAGGCTATCATACTTGGATGATAACTCGAAGGAATGAAATCGGACTTGGACGAAATCAATAAGTATTTATCACACTTAGGTGATGAAGTGAACAAGACACACCGTGAGTGGGCTTGAAAAGAGACTATCATACTTGATGATAGCTCGGAGAGACGAAACTGGACTTAGACGGAATCGAAAAGCATTTATCACACTTGGATGATAAAGCGAACAAGACACACCATGAGTGAGCTTGAAAAGAGACTATCATACTTGATGATAACTCGGAGATACGAAACTGAACTTGGACGAAATCGAAAAGCATTTATCACACTTGGGTGATAAAGCGAACGAGACAAACTGTGAGTGAGCTTCAAAAGAGACTATCATACTTGGATGATAACTCAAAGGAACGAAATCGGACTTGGAGGGAATCGAAAAACATTTATCACACTTAGGTTATAAAGCAAACAAGAAACACCGTGAGTGAGCTTGAAAAGAGACTATCATACTTGATGATAACTCGGAGAGACGAAACCAGACTTGGACGAAATTGAAAAAGCATTTATCACACTTGGGTGATAAAGCGAACAAGACACACCATGAGTGAGCTTGAAAAGAGACTATCATACTTGATGATAACTCGGAGATACGAAACCGGACTTGGACGAAATCGAAAAGCATTTATTACACTTGGGTGATAAAGCGAACGAGACACACCGTGAGTGAACTTGAAAAGAGAATATCATACTTGGATGATAACTCGAAGAGACGAACCCATACTTGGACGAAATTGAAAAGCGTTTATCACACGTGGGTGATAAAGCAAACAAGACACACTATGAGTGAGATTGAAAAGAGATTATCATACTTAGATGATAACTCGATTGGGGATAACAAATATTGAGTGGTAAGAGTAACAAATATTGAAAAGCGCTCTCTAAAGGGTCACCTTAGAAAGCGTTGTCTAAGGTGACCCTTTATAGAGCGCTTTTTTGAGCGAATTTTTTCAAAGACCTATAACAACGCTTTTTGAAAAAAAGTGTTGTCTTTGTTGCGCTGTGTGTAGCGGTAAAATCATGAGTGTAAGCTATTGATTAACTTAACTCAATATACACAGAGTCGCCACCGCACTTTTATTTATTTCCAAAAGGAAAAAGGCAAAAGAACGAACAAAACCTTAAAGAATCTTAAAAGCTAAAAGAATCAAACAGAGAATGGGTACGGGGATTGGTTACGAACCGGGAAGGTTTTAAGCACCCGACTCGTCCGTAGTACTCTACGGGAACCCTTTGAAATATTTACTGCATTTTAGTCTAAAATTGGTTTGCCTGAAAAAAGATTGAGGAGATGAGAAGAAGAATGTTTTTTAAGATTTTGGTGTTTGAAGAGACGAACGTCTCATGCCTACGTACCCACAAAGTGCAATGCGAGATCAAAACCCCGTAGTTCGTGGTACCAATTGTGAAAAGGCAAATGAGTTGAATTGATTTTAAAAGGTAAAGATAAGTCGTCATTCTTTAGCGAATAATTCCGCTAGAAAGAATGAATCATATCTAAACATAAAAAAAAGGTTAAAAGAAACGTGCACGAGGGCACAAAAACAATTGAATGAGTTGTGAAAGTTTTAAAGTTTTTGAGAAGAAAAGTTTCGATATGCTTATGTGGTTTAGCATTTATTTAAGGAAATGAAATGAAAAGGTAAAGCACATGACCGAAGTCAAGGTTTGATTGAGAAAATGTTTGAAGTTTGAAAACAAAGAAGGTTTTGAAAATAGGAAGGAGATTTGAAAATTGAAGAAGATGGGAAGAGATGAAGGGACTATCCTAAGACTTGAAAATAAAAGCTAAAGGAAGAATGATCAAACCATATGGCAAGCACTCTTTGAAACAATTGGATTTCCATCTTCATGAACAAGTAAACTCAACCGGAGCCAAAGTCTTCAATCCATAACAATTTGAGCAAAGGGATGATCCTAGAATCTAAGTCCAACTCCAAGTCTCATGCTAAGGATAGTAACCATAGTCCGAAATTAAAGTCACCAATATTTTAGATGTTTATTCCTTTATTAATATGTTTGTGTCCCAATGGACAAAGGAAAAATCACAAGCAACAATATAAACAATAAGCAATATGATGAATGATATAGAAGCATAATAAGAGAGATAGGGAACAAGAGATTGAAATAAAAGAGGATAAGGTGCGAGAGATTAAAATTAAATGTTAGTATATTCACATTATTATAATATTTACAATATAAGTGGTATGATGAACTTAATCAAGCACAACCACGAAAAGAATAATAAAATCGAGGCAACCGGATCCAAGTGGATCGCATTCCGAATCGGGACAACTTTAGGTCTATGTTAAGCAATCGCCGAGTAATTTACGGAGTAATTACCCTACAAATGAGGCCGGCCACCACCAATTAAGGTGGAAAATATTCGTGTTAATACATGTTAGAGAAACGATATTATGGATCGTTCTCCGAAAACATGCCACACTAAAAGAAATAGAACGGTCTAATCCTAATCGGGATTTCTCATTGTGTTTATCGAAGGCAACCTATCACGATTCCAAAGTATGGAGAATGATCCAAATGATCATTCATCCATAGATTTGAAATAATGAAGATTAAACATCTTCGAAAACTAATAATCGCGAATCGAAGATCTCATCGACCAAAAAATAAAAAGAGATGAATAAGAAATGGATCTAATAATATAATCCATAACAAAAAAGTCAATCGAAAGAAATAAAATCCAATTGCCATAATGAAACAAAGTTCAAATGCTAATCTATTTTTTTTAATACTTTTCTTAAGAGAAACCTGTAGTTGAAGATCAAGAGAAATTTATTAACAAAATTATTTTAACAAAAACATATAAACAAGAACTAAATAGAAAAAGGTTTTTTTAAAAAAAAGAATAGGAAAAGGAATGAAGGTTAGTGCGCAAGCTATGGAGGTGTGGTTAGCAATTGTAATGGACCAAAGAAAATAAGCCTATGAGGAGTCCAGTCCATTGAACAAAACCAAATTAAAAAATCAGCAAGACCTTTTTACCTTTTTATTTTTTAATCAACAGCAAATAAAATAAAAGATGGAAGTGGCATCCTCAAGAACAAAAAACACGGCTCAGTTAAAGAAAAGAAAGGGGATCCATCTTCTCCAAAATCGCGACAAACACTAGGCGTTATATTTCACTCCATTAGACCGAATTCATCATCGAATGATTCCACGATATCATCCGGCTTTCTCCTTCACCTCTTCCTCTCTTTTCCTTTTTGATTTTTCTTTGCCGTTATCGTTTCGATGATGCCGAATGGATTACAGTTTGATAGCGGATTACAATGGGAGATTGAAGACGTGAATTGATTTGTTACAAGTTCATTAAAGATGAAATTTCTGTAGATCTGATTTGAAGATTGTTGAAGTGTTACGGAAGAAGATTGAAGAAATATTGTGAGAGGTTTTGGAGGATGAATTTGGGATTACGAATTCGAAGCTTGGGATTGATTTTGTGCAGGGGTTTTAGGTGGCTCTCCAAGCTTAAAATCTGAAGGTGGGAAGTGTTTAATTTATAGAGGGTGAGTGTAATTTTGAACTGAAGAATGAATTCAATTTCGTTGCCGTTTCGGGTTTAATTGAGATGCGTTTTGGAGCTCACACTTTCTTCATGTTGGTGCTGAATTTTTTGTGCGTTTTGTTTAGTTTGGATTTGCGTTTTGAAGGCTGCATTTTGTACATGTTGTAGGCGTGCAGCGTAAGCGTGTGGTAAGTTGAAGCTGGAAGTTGTTTACGGCTTATTTCGGTTGTACGACTTATACGTGGGCCTTGGAGTGAGGTTTTGCTGCTTCGGCTTAAACTGTTTGTTTTTGGTTTGCAGCTGAGAGGTATGCGTGATACGGCTGAAGTTTGGTTGTTGGCTTGTTGCGGCATTTTGTGTGTGGTGTGCAGCTGAAGCTGATGGGCGTTGGCTGTGCGTGATGGCTAGCAAGTGTGAGGCTTTGCTGCGGGATAGCTGGAGAGCTGGTGTGAAGCTTGTCACGTGTGAAAGCTGGTTGGAAAGCTGGCGTGGGGAATTTTCGTGAAGTGAAGTGTGGCTTGCTGTTTCGAAGCTGGTACAGCTTGGTGTAAAGCTTGTATGCATTGTGTACGGACGGCTTGAATTGACTGGTGTGTGGGCTAAAGTGTGTATGTTGGAGATGTAAAGTGGAGTTTGGGAAGTAGTAAAAAGAATTGTGGGCCTAGCTTAAAAAGACAATGGGCCAATACATTTTTTTTTATAAATCTTTTTGACAAATGGTTAAGAAAAATAAAGGGATTTGATTACTAAATAAAAAAAAGGTAATATTGAAAGAATGGAGAAAGAAATAAATTGGAATAAATGGAATGAATAAAAAAATGATGAAATTTAGAAATGGATAAAAACAAGAATTAAAAGAAAATGGTAATTGGATTGAGAATGGATATTGAAGAGAAAAAATGGATTTTTTTATGTAGGATAAATGATAGTGATCGAAATGGATAAAAAATGACTATTGAATACTAATTGGATAGATTGGAAATGGTTTAGGATAATGAAAAATGATCGTTAAATAAAATGGATAATAGAAAAATTGGAAAGAACGGTTTAATCGAAAATGGATATGAAATGGTCCTAAGCCCACAACCAATCCTGATTTTTTCTTGCACAAGCCACTGATAATAATGAATACAGTCATCACTGAACAATCTTGCCAACTCAACCACAATCACTGAACCACAATCACTGAAAATTGCCCCTGATAAATTTGAGGAAAATACATCCACAAACAAATCACTGATGAACTAATGAACATTAAAGATTCGAACCAAATTTCGCACAAAACACTGTCTGATAACTGATGACTCCGCACATAACACAGTCTTGAACTTTGAATACGCACTGTCTGAAAAATGAACCACTGGCACAAGCAACTTGCAATTGAACGATCTATTTGATAGTTTGACCAAGATTAGGTCAAACATCCATCTGAATCGAATCGTGACTGAACAAACGCATCTTAATTGAAAATCACAGCCCATGTCTTTGAAATCCTGCAACACAGAAGAAAAAGAAGCAACTGCAACATATTTTTTTTGTATTTTGGTTAGAAGTTAGTGAATATAAACAAATAACAGAAATTAAACATGGTGATCCTCTGCAAGGCATAGACCTGCACCTGAAAAAGGATAAACAAACAGTGCGTGATCTTGTTTGTATGCGAAATGCAGATGAGATGCGGAAAATCTTAGGGTCAAAAATTAGGGTCTGACACTGTGTAATGCCAATTTTGGCGTAGCGACACAAATGGTGATGAAGTTATGACCATCCAATGAAGAAGACAAAGATTATGTCTTTTCACTTAGGGGTATTTTGGTCACTTCACACGGTCATTAACCCGTGTGGTAATTTAGATTAAAAAAAACAATAAAAATTGATGTCACGTCAACATTTTGGGTGATCTGGCGTGGTAAAGGTCTTACATGATTTTTTTTTTAAATATTAGGGTATTTTTTGTAATTTTTTTTATGATGATTTTTCGAATAACACCTATACACAGGAGTGAAAATGACTATTATTTTAATATTATATATATATATATATATATATATATATATATATATATATATATATATATATATATATATATATATATATATATATATATATATATATATATATATTTGCTATTACACATGTATTTGATTTTGTCCTTGATTATATTTTCAAGCATGTATAGATTCTGTTGATGCACGTTTTGAATATGTGTGCATTTGATTTTATAAACAATGTAACGTAATTTAGTACAACGACAAGGTTCTCTCCTTATAAATCTGTGTGGCTAATTCTCATTCCGTTTGGTTCTTTATTTACTGAGAAATGGTTCATTCAAATTGTACAACAAGTTCTAATAATAAACAAACTTGTAATTATGCAAAGTGTTAAGGTCAGAAAATAATGAGAGTATTTTTATTTAAAGAATATAATCCATCTCCCATTTTGACCTCAAAAAGAGCATAATTATCGGAGTTAGCGATTATTACTCAGTATTAAAAATATTGATTTTTCTATTAAACAGATAATTTCTACAAAATTGAACTCTTCCACTTTTCCTTTCTGCACATAAACAGGCTTTCTGACCACTTTCCAATCCAACACTAAAAAGCAATAATCCTTTTTCAAAAAGCCAAGACTAAATTCTTCAAAGTTATAATTATACCAATAGCTTTCGGCAACTTACCCCTTCAATTAGTTAACTTATAATTATTACATGACTACATTATATTGTACTAGTACAAAAATAATAAAGACTTATGGAGCTAAATTATGGGCCAGAACAACAAAAAGGACAACACAAAAAAAGATTTCAAATCTAGCTAAAAGATGGAAACAAATAGTTGAAAGTAACTATCAAACATTGTTGGTTTTTGTTGTTTGTTGAGGGAAACATAACACAAGACAATTAATATAGTATGGTCCATTACAAGTATCTATCACGAGTCACGAGTATTACTAGAAAGCTGAAAATATGTGCTATGATTTGTATATTCAAATTAGGTGTGTTAAATGGGTTTATCCATCCCGTTTAAACTCATCACGTAAAAATCTATAAAAAAAATGGGATAAAATGAGATGAACATATTTGATGATGTGGATAGTTCCTTCATCCCGCATAAAGACTAGGCGGGACAGACAGGTCGAAAACATTAAATGTTTTAGTTCTAAAAATTATAATATATATATATATATATATATATATATATATATATATATATATATATATATATATATATATATATATATATATATATATAAACTTGTAAGATACTCGTGCTCCTGCACGGGTAAAATCATTTAATACGATATACAATATATTAAAATGTATATGTAAATTTGATACGATATAAAATGTATATATATATATATATATATATATATATATATATATATATATATTTAAATTTAAAATTAGTTATTAATTTTAAAATGAACAATGATTATGCAGAAATCAATTAAATTAAAATATAAAGAAAAAAAAAAAAAAACTAATATTTAAAAATAATAATTTTATGTTTTAAATTAGTTTAATTATTAATTAAAATAAAATATGTTTTGTGTTTATAATGATCCATGAAATAAAAAGTTTATTTGATACAATATAAAATGTATTTATATGCGTATCTAGAATTAAAATTAATTATTTAATTGTAAAATGAAAAATAATTATACAATTTCAATTGTATTAAATAATAATGCAAAAAAAAAAAAGACTTGTGATATGAAGAAAGACAAAAAAAATTGATGAGATAATGATCCGTGAAATAAAAATATTATTTAATGTGTACAAATGCAAAATTAAAATGATTTATTTAATTATAAAATGAACAATAATTATATAATTTTAATTCTATTAAGTAATTATAAAAAAAATCGTGAGATGAAAAAAAAAAATTAATATTTAAAAATAAGAATTTTGACTCTTAAATTAAGATAATGATTGATTGAAATAAAATAGACATTGTGTTGATAGTGACCCGTGAGATAAATATATAATGTTATTTTATTAAAATCAAATAAATATATTATTAATATTTTTAGTGATAATAAATAAATAAATTAAAATGAAAGTGAGAAAGTGTGAGAAAAAAAATATGAGAGAGATTTGAAATTTGAATGAAGAGAGATAATGAGAGTGTATTGGTGGGAAATTCGTTTTTGAATTGTGAGGTAATATGTGTATGTGTCATGTGTCAAGCAAATAAGTAATGAAGAGAGTTTTAATTGTTGGATTTAGTTGTTTACAAAAATAGTCTTTTAGTGGTGTAATTTTTTAAAGTGTAATGAGCAAAATCGGAAACTCATACAAATGATTTTTGATATATAAATAATAGATGGTCAAAATCGAAAACTCATACGATTAATTTTTGATATATAGATGGTATATAGATTTGTGCATACAAAAATCCGTAAAAAATAAATCAGGGTATAGTGGATAAATTAAAGGATACGAGAGAAAAATCTTAGTACATTAGAAAAATATATGGATAAAAGAGACTTATTTAATAGATCGGATTAGTTTTGTCATCCTTGATTTAACTTAACACATTAGATTCTAGGAACTTAGAAGTTGTATGTTATTATCAGAGACTATTATAGCCGACACAAGGAATACTTGTTAAGGTTACTGTTAGGTGTATAGGAGGACTTGTTCCTAGTTTTAATCCCTTTTTTTCTAAATGAGCATTAGATTCTACATAAGAGACAATTCTTTGAAGTGACACGTCTAAGAAATGTTCACCATAAGTTTTGTCTCTAGACAAATGTACGTGTATATGAGGATATCATGAAATAGTAATTGTGATTCGAGATGGAACCAAAATTGACGGCCGGATTTAATGAAGCTTGGTACAGAGGATTGTGCTTGAGCTTGCCATCTAAAATATATTTGTAATAAACTTCGACTATCAAGCTAATATTTAAATTCTTCATCTAACTCATAATAAATGTTCTATTTAACCATTTAATATAAATTAAAAAAATAATAAATAAAAGAGAGAATGATATTTTTTATTAAACTATTATCAAATATTAAATAATAAAAATAATATTAGAGGGTAGAATTGAAAAATATATTTAGAAATTGAATTAATTCATTCATATTTAGATATTTTTATTTCAAATGGATCATTTATTTATTGTAGAATGGAAGAAATAAGATGATCGGGAGGTGTTTGAAAAAGAATATGTGAATCATTATATTAATTTAAATGTTCATTTTAAGAAAAATAGGTGAAAAAATCATGGAATATATTAATGGATTCTCCATTTGATTTTGTTAAAATATGTCTTAACTAATAAGAGAAAGAAACATATTATGAGATAGATAGAAATCAAAACGTTAAAATGTACAAAAGGCAGTTGAAAACTCAATTGAGAACGTTGGAACTGCGAATGTACAATCCAGAAGGGTAGAAAAGGTTGGTGGATGTAAGAGAGAATTTATATCCATTGAAGTAAATCTGTATGAACAACACACATTAACACACATTGTGAGAAACATATCACATATTCACTCAAAATCTTAAAGTGATAAGTTGTGTGAGTGTTTTCACTTATAAAATATTCATTCTCCACTTTTCTAATCAATGTGGGACTTTCCCACACTTTGTTTCCCAACTCTTCTAACTCACATTTATTTTTCTCAACACTCCCCTCAAGTGTGAATCTATCCACAATGCTTTCTCTCAAGAGGAAGCTCTTTCATCCATATACATTTGTATCATCGTTTACACTTTTCAATGGGATATGTCTCCTGCCCACCATCATGTGGGGAGGAATTTTGATATCAGGAAGTCGTTCTCTCACTCGAATCAAGATTTGATACCACTGTTAGGTCATAAACTCTTTAGGGGGTCCACATGAGGGAGCATTTACATTAATTTGAGTCTTTGTTTATGAGCAACACACTTTATGAGAGACATACCACATATTCACCCAAACTTTAAGGCGATAAATGTATGAGTTTTCTCACTCATAAAGTACTCAATCTCCACTTTTCTAATAAATGTGAAACTTTTCCACACTTTGTTTATTAACATTTCCAACTCACAATTGTTTTTCTCAATAGCGAAGACAATTTTCAAAATCGGAGTGGTGATTCTCATACAACGGGGTTAGTTCGGTCAATTCATATCTCTATAATTTTTGTAAGTGGAACTTGAAGATTACAATGCATAAAGGAAGAAATGAAAATAACAGTTAGCGAGGCAATGGTAGAAGTTCCTTGAAGTTCTTGAAATCTTTGAAATCTTTGGAAGTATTTAAGAGGATTGAGAGATATTTTTAAAAATTTTGGGGTTTTGTGATTCATATATAAATAGTTTGAGATATTTTGAAATAATTGGGTAGAAAATAGAGTTTATTCTTGTGAACTTAGGAAACTATTTTTTTTTATAACTCGTTTATAATTTTTAAATAAATTTTTGAAGTATAGAGAATCAGAGAATTACTCACTCCCCATAAGTAGATTGGTTTTATCAAACAGGGCAATTTATTTGTGTGCTCGTGTTTTATATTACTCTTACTTGTTATTGTTTTACTTACAATGTTTGATATGATATTTTGTTCCTTGATGTCATTTATTTTGATTGCCACCCTTCTTTGTCCTACATATCATTATTCTTGTTTGTTTGATATTATCAGGTTTGCCGACAAGAAAGTCTTAGAGTGATTGAAACTTTCAATTTCACATCAAATTTGTGTATTACTATTTCCTAATCATGTGGTGGTTATTTGATAAGCATTTTATTAGTTAAGGTGTGTTGGCATAACATCTTTTTCGTGTGCGTCTTTGCAATAAAGTCCATTAAAAATTGAGACATTTTGAGTTAAAAATGTGAATGAATAGTCTCATATCGACTATTAATAAACTAACCATAAGATATATAAGAGACATGACTCACATATCTAATTCCTCTAGTTTTTTTTGTGTGGAGATATAATGTCTACCTCTCTATTAGTTTTAGAGCATTGACATGTTGTTTAGTGTTTTCTAAAATTCCTCCAACAACTTGTACCATATCCACAGTTCAATTTCATGGGGAAGCAACATTGATATTATAATGTTGGATCGTTGTATCAAATGTCTTTACGATTGTGTAATCCAGAGAGATGTTATGTTATTAATAACAATATTGTACTTGCTAAAAGTACAATAAGTGATAACCCCTATTTTTCTAGGGTCGTCAGAGGGTTTTAAGGTTGTTGTTGATGAAGAGCAAGCTCACATAAAGATGGTGATAAACTCTATATCTAGGTGGTTTGTGAAGAAATTCAATGTGAACTCAAACCCTAGTGGTTGAGGTGTTTATAGAGATTGGTTAAGTTAAGTCTTGATCATGGGACCCATGAGAGAACGTGAAGCCATTATTCTTCTAAGAGAACGTGGTTTTCCCTATTTGATTGAACTTTAAAGTGTCGGAGAACACGTCAAACTCCATATTTTGTAAGTGGGTAATTTGTGGTTTATTCAAGCCCAACAAAGGGTGCGTGATGCAACCAAATGGCGAGTGAACCACCCAACCAATGATTAGATAAAAGAGTGACTATCCACTTAAGGAGATGTGTGGCATTCACCTACCCTTAATGAACATTGTATTGACTTTTGTGAACCCTTTTAAATTATACTAGTACATATAGGATGTGGGAGATTATCATTTAAAGGGGATAGGAACAACAAAGATAAAGACATTAGAAAAAGGAATATATCAAATCTAGTAAAGAATTTAGGAAAATTAGTAGTGATGTGAATCTATATGAAGGTGACAACTAGGGCTTCTGGATCATCATTCATAATGAGTAAGACGTTGTGATTGTGGTGGACATGAAGAAGACTTGTGACTTCAGAGATGTTATGGTTGTTGAGGCATTCACCATGCTTCAAGCTTTGATATTTACCAGGAAAAAACATGGATTCATCGTATTGAAGTAGAATTAGATTGATTGAGCCCCATCAACCTCATGAAGAAGAACTTCAGTTGAGAAGAGTATATATATGAATAACTTCGTGGAATCAATAAACCAAATTAAAATTTATTTTAAGAAAACTATATTTAGATATGTGGATTGGGTTAAGAATAATGCTAGCCATTAAGGTTGAGATATTACTTATATATATATATATATATATATATATATATATATATATATATATATATATATATATATATATATATATATATATATATATATATATATATATATATATATATATATATATATATATATATATATATATATATATATATATATATATATATATGTGTGTGTGTGTGTGTGTGTGTGTGTGTTAATACTAATAAAAGGTTTTTGATTTTTTAAAATGGAGAGTATAAAAAGATTTTACCGTATCAAATAATTATAATCATTAGATGTTAGAAGAAGTTTGACTTTTATTTTAACAACTAATAAAATAATATCAATACATATACATGATGATTATGAATCGGCATTTATTAATCATTCAATCAAACAATGTTATTTAATGTGATACTACTATTTTATTTTATTTTATTTTATTTTAAAATAAATTAGAATTTTAAATCAATCTTAAAAAAAATGAATACTCCATTATAATTTATAGGTATTAAATATTTTACTTTACTTTAGTCGATGTTATTTTTCCCTCTAGTAACAAGTTACTGGAAGTATTCAGTAAGAATTTTAAAATCATTAAAAGAAGTTAAATCTTATTTTCTTAGTTCTAAATTAAAATAAGTTTTAAATAGATTGCAAATAGGCAATTTAAGGCAAATATTCAGCAAGAACAACTTTTAGTAGGAACTAAGAAGGCAAGTATAAAACACAATTCCAATTAGACCACAACCAAGCACAAATAAAACACTATAAAAGTTAGTTTGAAATCAGAAAATTAGTCTAAGACAAACATGAAAACACATACAGTTGCATTGTTCTTGCTCTAAGACTTCTTCCATTCTATGTTGACCTCGATCCATCTATACACAAATGTTTGAAAGCCTTAATCACCTGTAAATAATTGGCCAAAATAAGTCAAATAACATGCATAAATTCATCGTTATAGAGAGAGTGAGAAACATTATACCCATCTATAGAGAGAGTAGAGAAACAAAGTAGAACATACTTTTCAACAAGAGAGTGATATAAGATCTGTTACCCCTCTATAAAATGCTTTTGGAATTGGAAATATCTGCAATTTAAAACATTATACACATCATCAAAACAATAGAAAAGAGAAATAGAACAAGAAAAAAAACTCTTAACAGTAAAGTTCTAAACCCTAATCCTATTTTCTTCAGAACATAGAAAGGATGACGATAGATGAAGTTTATTAAGGAAAAACACATTATTCAAAACGAAAATGGAGATGAATATACGCTTGATTCAAAACGAAAATAAAAATCACGATTCAAATTGAATCTTCAAAATGAAATGGTACTTTCCCGTGTTTGAAGAACGGATATTTACGAACAGATGAGAAGAGACGGAAGAGGATCTACGGCGGCGAATGGAAGGGGATGTTCATATTTAGGGTTTGTGACATGATAAAAAGAGAGAGAAGGAAATTTTTGGATTGTAGTTTTCAAATGAAATGATGTGTTTAATGATACTGGAGAATGAAAAGTAATCGTTTAGAAATATCATTTAGAAATTAGAAGCACATCCTTACAGCCGGGCGGGTAGGGGTACCCACAGTTTCAATATGTTGAACCGGACCCGCCCAATTGAACCCTTACGAAACCGTTATTTGGACCCGCAAAACCGGAAACCCGAATACATCCGGCTCAATTCATTTTTTACCAATCGATTGATGCGGGTTGGGTCGGTTCTCGGTTGCGTGTCCACCCCTACACATATCTATTGCAATTACAATTTGAAAAGTAAAAATAAAAAGAAGAAAAAGACATAATTAAAAAGGTCAGCTTTTGATCTGTACCTTAAAGAAAAGCTCACGCTTTTAATAATGAAAAAGCTCTTTTTTTACTAGATGAAGAAGAAAACAAGCTTGAGCACGTGTTAAGGAATTATAACTCCAATAGCTCATTATCAATATCATGTACAAAAACTCATATAATGTAATCTTTATTCAAATAACATGGTGTCAGTTAAGACTACTTAGAATTAGAATAATTAGTAGAATAACATGGTACTAGAATTCATGTAACCCATGATCCATATAATTCCCTATAAAAAATAATTGGTACTACTTTTGGTCATTTAGTGCTTCCCCAATTGTAGCAATGTTACTAGAATTCATGTAACCCATGATCCATATAAGGGTATCAAAGACCCTTAACACATTTTGAAAAATAAACTGAAAACATCTTCAAGAAATAAAATTGAATACGTAAAATTAATATTTTCCATAAAATAATATTTTCTTTGATACGTAAAATCATGTCTTTCAATTAAATTCTAAATAAAATCTATACATCAACCACCAAATCCAACAAAGGTAAGCAATTACGCACTCCTATCAAATTTTAATATTATTTTATTTTAAACGTAATTATTAATTTCATCAAAATAAATAAATAAACATAAGTGAAAAGTGTTAACGTATAAAAGTAGTTTTGTACAATTCTCTATATACGTATTTTGCAGCAATATACATAATTTTGTAACAATAATATTCCAAGTAGTTATTACGTTAACGCTTTTTTACATTCTACCGTTATTCTCTAAGTAATTGTACAGACAGAATTTTCAGTCATCATAAAAAAAAGGAATAACTAACTCCGTTTCATCACACGTGCAAAACCCCACACGTGTGTCAGAACTCTGCAAAAGAAACACTATTCCGAAACTCTGACGACGGTGACCGTAACGGCGAAGCTGGCAACTCAGGCGGAGATTTCATCTTTTCAAAATATTCATTTATATTCACTCCCTCTGCAAATTTCTCCGACGTGAAAAAACTTTCATCTCTCGACGGAATAAACGGCGGCCGAACAACTTCCGTTAACATCTCCCACTTAACTCCTCTGAAAAACTCATGCTCCTTTATCTCACCAGCACCACCAACGTAACCAAATCTCTTCATAGGATCCTTCTCAAGCAACCGTTCTATGAGATCTGTTAACGCCGTTTTCCTTCCAACAAACTCCGGCGACTTGAAAAGCACGTTCCTAAACGTTTCCTTCTTATTCTTGCCCTTAAACGGCGTTTTCCCATACATCATCTCGTAAGTTAAAACACCAAGCGCCCACCAATCAACCGCAAACTCATGTCCATCACCACGAACAACCTCCGGCGCGACGTACTCCGTCGTACCGACAAACGAGTTAGACCGTTCACCGTCAGAGAAGCTCAGTTCACGTCGAACCACCGGACTAACTCGTGCTATCTTTCCGTTAGCCTCGGTTAACGGGACTCTCCATTTCCGAAACTTGCGGGGAGATTGGATTCTGTTATTCTCAAGTGAGATGAGAGTTTTGATTTTAACCGTTTTGTGAGAGAGTTTACGTGAGAGATCGAAATCTGTTAACGTGACGTGGCCTGATTGTTGAATGAGTACGTTTTCGGGTTTAAGGTCACGATAAGCGATACCCATGGTATGAAGGTGGTCGAGAGCGCAGAGAATCTCTGCAATGTAGAAACGGATTACGGTTGTGGAAAACACGCGATCTGTTTGGTGGTGACGGAGGACGTTGAGATCGCCTCCTGGGCAATACGGAACGGACCAGGCTAATAACTGATCCGTTTCGAAAGAACCCAGGAGGGAAGGGAGAAATGGATGGGCTAAAGTTGATAAGACTTGGGTTTCCCAACGGGCTCGACGCTCGGCGTCGTGAGTTGAGGTTTTATCAACTACTTTGAGAGCCATGAAAGAACTGTTTTGTTGTACGAGGAAAACGGTTCCCATTGCTCCTTTACCTAGGATTTTGAGTGCTTTAAGGTTGTTGAGGTTGAGTTTGAGTTCTTCAGTAGAATCCATATTCTGTCTTCAGTTGGATAGAGAGGGGAAGGTGGGTGTGTTTGAGAGACAGAGAGACAGTGAATTGGATATACATGACATGGTTGTGATTGTTTCCGTTTGGCTTTTATATAGCAAGTGTTTTATCTTTTGTGTATTTTGTTTTTTCTTTGACTGGTTTTGTTTTTCGTTTCTTACCGTGTCGCTATTTGCTTGTTTCATTTAAAAATTGATGGTTTAATTTTTTTAACTCTATTGTAGCAATATTGTTAGAATAAGCTAAAAAGAAAGAAAACTTGACTATATAACTGTAGTTAGCTTTCTAATCTCACATATAAATGATACTTTACATTACAAATCAAGGCATCAATATTCTTTTAGCTAACTTGACTACAAAGTTTCATTCGATTAGTTGTAATCTCTAACTCTTGTGTTAAAAGTTGTGAATTTTAACTATCTATTTAGATGTGATAAATCGGGTTCGATCTATTAAGCATATTCATTTTACTTAATTTTAATGATAGATGGATAAGGATTTAGCCTCTCATCCATTAATGTGTGTTTAGTCTCGTTTTTTTCATGCAGTTTTGTCGGTGTGAATATTTATATAAATTTTTACACTTTTAGAATTAAAATTATAGTGTCGAGAATTTTTTTGCACTGCCCTAACTTTTTTATGGAAAATATATAGATTTTAGACCGGAATTTTCACTATGTCTATCATGTAACCTTAACCTTAGTAACTTTCATAAGGTTAAAAATATATAATATTTGTGATTATATTTATATAGATAAAATAATGTCAATAAGAGATGTATAAAGAATCACACGAGTAAGATATAAAAAATGGTTATCTAACAATAATGCCAATTTTCAAAACAAAATGACAAATGAATTGGTCGTACGGTAATCAAAATCACATGGGGCTCTCGGGTCTCCCCTAGAACGTGAACGTGCACTTCCTAGTCTAGTAGTATAATATTAATATAACACTAATGATGGAACCTGTTGCTATCTTTCTTGTCATTTACTAATCCTTTCTTTTTTATATTGCGTTTCTTTCTTGTATTCATAAAATTGGACATTTCACTCACCCTTCATCATCATGCCACTTTAAATTCTACTATGCTTAAGAAATATACAATATTTTACATTTCAATTATATGACCCACACTATATGCACTCCATTTACATTATAGAGTGTTGAATTGACTTTGTGTGTGAAATTTAGATGCATATTCATTGCTACAATCAGTTTTGAAGTTAATTATTTGAGTATGTTTTGTATTTATATGCTTCATTTTTATTGAGCTGCTCGTTTGGTTTTTAATCTATTGAAAACCTTCAGATGCTAGTTTGCATATGTGAAATGCATGTCTACTAATATAACATCTTTGAGTTATTATGCTTTGAATAATTGCATAATTAGTTAATTTACTATTGAGTGTTAGATTTCTTTTTTTTAGTATTTAAATAAAAAATATTACAGTTGTTATGTCAACCAAAATCTCAATGTAATAAATAAAATGTGAATATTTTGGTATCGATTAACTTATTCAGACTATCGGTTAACTTGCTTTCTATCAGAATATCTGATATCAATCTTCCCATGAGAATGTAGGTCTTTTGATTCTTACTTTCTATCAGAATATCTGATATCAATCTTCCCATGAGAATGTAGGTCTTTTGATTCTTGCCAAAATTTATGGTTTCTATCACATTATTTTTGAGATATTTAAATAAAATTGATGGAAAACAAAATTTTCTTATTCTCCGAAATATAGTACAATATGTACTTCTAATCACTGTTAATGAAATTTGAAGAGTTAGAAGTAGGTATGTGATAGATGAACTCGCAGGTTCTTAGAGAGATCCTGAGATTTGATTGGAGCTTTCCCAATTGCAGAGTTGGTAAAAATAGCAGGGCTGACTGTTTCATCTAGAAATTGTGTCTTGTTCTTCACTTTGTAGAGACACTTTTCTCCACCGTTCTCCATACCAAGTAATGTTGCAATAGATTTCTCAATTATGATGAACTTTTGACCTAGAACACGCGACACTATGTAATAATCATCAGCTTCAGCATGTGTCCAGAATTCTTTAATGAGAGTTAGGTATATAGGACCGTACAAGCGATCAAAGTAATTCTTCTAACCTTGAGCCTTCAGTTGCTCAGTTAAATCAACGCCATTGTCGTGAAGGTTGTCAAAGTATACTAACAATTCATAACAAACATCCAATTTAGGAAATGGAGTATCAAAATGAACTTTATCAGGACGACACACAATAGGAATTTCAATAGGTTTCGTATGCAGATTTGTAGTTTGAACAGTTGTTGAAACCATTGGAGCATATACTTCGATTTGTACTTGTTCAGATTGTTGAGCGAACTCGTAGACTCTTTGTTGATGAGCATTCATTGAAAAAGATGGAAGAGATTGTGAACTCAAAGGGTTTTAGGTTTTCTAGGAGAAAAGTGTGGAAGTGAAGTAACGTAGTGTGTGTAGTGATAAAATGGCTATATATAGGTTACTCAGAAAAGTAATAATCCACTAACATGATTACAAATAATTAATGCAAGGCAAAAATGGGAAAGCGTAAATATTTAGACCTATTTTCAAAACAACTAACTAAGCATAATGTGTCAATTCATAATCACAAATGATCGGCGAGTGAGACAATTGTGTCACATTCACGTTCACACAATCTTAGATGAAAGTACAACATTTAATGTTGTGGCTGTTCACCATTCAGAGAATAAATTAAAATATTTTCTCTAGAAAAGAAAACGTTCCAAATTATGAGACTTTCATTTTTCAGAAAGTTCATGTTTCAAAATTACACAAGCATATGACTAGACATGTTTATGATTAAAACACCTTCTAACTTGTATAAGTATCTGATCGTACCTGGAGATCAAGATCCGATGCGGCTGGCCTTGAGTGTTGTTGGAAGACGGTTGGTGAGGAGAGGAGGGGGTGTACCTGCAAGGCACTCCGATGCTGAAGTAAGACACCGAGCAAAGAGTGAGCAAGTACTAGAATTAAGGTCAGAGAATTGAATACCTGACCCTCTCAAATGAGAGGGTTTATATAATGGGCCAAGTGGAAGATTATTGGTCCACACCGTTGGACGCGGATCGCGGAATCCGTAAAGATAGGTAACGGTCAGAACTAGCCGTTGGAAGACTTCGTCTTGGTCGGTACAACTTTGGTCGGCAGAGACCATGATTCTCAATATTGCTCGACGTCGAGCGTTCCGTAGAGCTGGTTCGCCTGGCCCAATTGTGGGAATTGGGCCTGCCTAGAACAGCCCAGAACAGGAGCCCCCCAAGTCGTTGCTCGTCCGAAGGAGCGATGACTTAGTAACAGTTTCGTGCTCAAGGATATACAGTTTGCGGGCCAGGGAGCTATCGCTGACGATCATCGGTAGACGAGCAATCGTTACGTCGCTCGACAGGAGGATATGAAACGAAAAGTTGGCGTCTTTGGGAATTCGCGCCTATTAATGCTCTGACGGCTAGCCTAGGGGTTAGTGCGTAGGTAATAATTGGCTAGGGGTAGGGGTCACGCGCGTCTGCACGTGTTCCCTTCCCTATAAGTAGGATCTCAGAGCTTTATTTCAAACTTTTTTGTTCCATCTTCTTCTCAGTTGCTCTGCTCGTCCACACACAACCATTCTCAGCCGCCGACCACCAGTTCCCACCGTCGACCACCGTTTCCAGAATCAATCTCTTCTACAAATGGCTTCTCAGGCTCAAGGTACGGTTTCTTTTTGGTGTTTATAGTAGTTATATGCTAAATATCGTAGAAATGTATGTGGTTTAGGGTAGATTTCCTGGTAGTTTTAGATTTAAACTAGTGAGTATTAGAATCTCTGCCACCGTTGTTGGTCGGCTACAAACCCTAACTTGTGGTCGACATAGGTGTTGGTCGACCCTCACTTAGGATCTGATAAGCATTTAGGCTTAGATTCCGTCATTTATGAGGTTGGGCGTTAGCCATTGCCTTTGAGTGATGGTCAGCCGGGGCTATGGCTCGGGACCCTGTCCCTGGGTCGATGTGCGCCCTTTCACTTGTTGAGCGGTGGAAGGGTGGATTTGATATTCTTAATCGAATTCACTGACGCCTTTCCTCTGCTTTTCAGGTGAAAACTCGCTCATGGACCCGCTGGAGGTCTCTTCGGAAGAAACGTCCTCGGAAGACTCTAGTTCTCCCGCGTCAGTTCCCTCTGACTCCGGGAGCTCTTCAGGAGAGTCGGACGCGAGCACCATAGAGGAGGGGGCTTCGACAGATTCACCTCGCTTCCCTGAATGGATAAGGATTTCGCCCGAAGAGTGGGTGGTGGAGGATCTACTGGATAAGGTGTCTTCGTTTTCGAGGCCTCGCGCGGAGCCGCTGCC
Source organism: Lathyrus aphaca (assembly GCA_963966055.1). Taxonomy (NCBI): domain Eukaryota; kingdom Viridiplantae; phylum Streptophyta; class Magnoliopsida; order Fabales; family Fabaceae; genus Lathyrus; species Lathyrus aphaca. The sequence goes on along the minus strand of OZ014519.1, from coordinate 719,717,284 downwards.
CGCTGTTGGCGACCCTGCGGATTGGGTTGTTACTTGCCCAGGGGATGAAGACCGCATCTTCTCGGACTTTGGCGGTCGGAAATTCTCCATGTATGAGTACGCGACCTCGGTCCTGGGGGTAACTTTGCCCTTTAGTGACTTGGTCTGTGTTGTGCTCGGGCATCTAGGTGTTGCCCCGTCTCAACTACACCCTAACTCCGATGCGTTTCTGAAGGCGTTCAAGGTGACGTGCGCCCATCTGGGTGTTGGGGCCACGCTTCCTCTGTTCTTCCGTCTATTCTCGCTGCAGCGTCAAGTCGGGCGAGGGACTGATCGGAAGGGATTCGTCTCCTTTAAACAGAGGACCAAGATCTTTAAGGCTCACTCAGAGTCCATCCGGGCTTTCAAGACGGATTATTTTTTTATAAAACCCGCGAGCGCGGAAGCTGTGAGGGCGTTAAGTTTCTTGGGGATAGATACTGACGAGAACGACGAGCCTAAGCTTGACGACCAAGGACAAGTGATCCCGAGGAGGCTTTGGCTATTCCCTTTCACCTGGAGCTACACTCACTATGAACGGTCGGTCAGCGAGTTCGTCCAGGTGGGGGATTCTCTGAATGAAGATGATGCGGCCAGTTTCGAGGCCTTTAGGAAATTGATAGCTTCTTTTACCCCGACTCCCTTGCTAGACGGAGAAGGGAAAATAATGTTGGATCAGGACAGGGGGGAAGCTGTGGAGCGTCCTCTGATTGACGTCACAAACTTGCTGGCGTGTAATACCGGGCAGGAAGTGTCTGAGTTTTTTGGTATCTGTTTTATTTCTGCTTATTATGTCTTTGATAATATTTTTTCTTCCGTGATTAGTCTAAATCTCTTTTCTCTTTTTCAGGCTCCTTGTCGAACCCGCTCGACAAAATTCAAGAACGCTTGCGTCAACAACAGCAGAAAAAGAGGTCGTGGGTTGTTCAGACCAAGCTGACCGAAACGAGCGACTCTGGGTCGGGCCCCCTGGTCCGGGGTTCTCCAAGTGCTTCAACTGACTCTCTGATGAAAAAGCACAAGTCTGCAACGACTGTAGATCTGACGGCCAACGCTCCTCCAAAGCCGAAGCATGTGATGCCGCCGTGCTTCGTGAAACGTAACTTCTTTGAAGGGACGAGCATGGAGGTGGACCGTGCAGACTCCCTGTATCTAGAGGAGATGGATCGTCCTGCTCGGCGACTGTCTTTGGCCCAGGATGCGAGTGCTCAAATGCGGGTCCTGTCGATGGTCTTGCAGACGGCTGAAGAAAATCCCGGGCAAGAGAGGGAGAAGGCGAAGCTGAAGGAGCAACTGGTTGCAGCCGGGGAGAAGTTAAAGACGACCACTGAAGAAGCCACTGCCGCGGCCACAGAGCTGACCGAGCGGGGCAATGTTATTGCCAAACTGGAGGTCGACAAGAAGAAGGTTCTGGAGCAGAACAAAAAATTGAAGTATGCCTTCTGTCCGAAGGAGGATGAAGATGCTGAAACCAAGAGTATGGTGACAAGGGCACAGTTCCTTGCTCGAATCGACCAAGATATGGAAGATCTGAACTCGTCAACTGAGCTCAGTTTCCAAAATGTTGTGGATCAAATAAGGACTCTTCATCCTGACCTAGCCTTGGACACCAGCCGGATCAGCTACCTCTACAAAGTCGAGGATGGCCAGATTGTGGTTCCCTCGGATATGGTAGTGGAGGATTCTCATCCTGGGACGACTGTTCAACCCGGTCAACCAGAAGTGTAGCCGGACCAGGGTGAGGCTCGTCAAGAAGAGGGTCGCCCCGATGGCGAGGATAATTAGTTTTTGGCCTGCGTGCCTTGTAATTTATTATGTTTCTTTTTTTTTGGGCGTGGTCCCCTTTTGTATGTAATCATGAACAAGTCGGCCCTTCGGGGTCGCATTTTTAATTTCATATATACGACCTTGGTGGTCGGTTTCTATATTTTATTTGTCCGTAATGATGCGTCCGTCGGAGGACATATTTTATTTGTTATTTTTACTAAGTGTTTGGTGTGCATCTTTGCATTAATTGGATGTGATCGAATAAATACGGGGTGTGTCTGTGATCTGTTGGTTAGGGGGACCGATCAGATTTTGCAGTTTTACTCCTGGTTGGATCCCGGGCCAAGGTAATGGCCCGGGCTCTGTGGCTTGAACATCCCATCGCGAGCTGGGGTTCTGCCTGGTCGTGGTACTTAGGCGACGTCGGACTCGTTTTGAGTATCCGCCCGTGCAACAGTTTTCTCCTTCTCTTGGAGGGAGACCCTGATGATCATGTTATTTTGGGCTGTCGTGCTTGTACCTGGGCCGCAGTTCTTAGTCAGTCCTATCGCTCCTCGCTTGAGAGTTGAGCAAGGTGACTTTGTGAGTTAGCTGTAATATTGCTTGAGCTTCTCGGCGTTCCATGGCCGAGCAAGTTCTTCCCCGTGCAGATTTTCTAAATAATAGGCTTCGTTTTCGGTTTTTGCTCGGACGCGATATGGGCCCTCCCAATTGGGTGTAAGTTTTCCCTCGCGGGGGTCCCTGTGATTTCTTCTGAGAACAAGACTGCCCACCTCGAACGTTCGTCTTATGACTTTAGAATCGTATCGAACAGCTATTTTTTGTTTGAGAATGGCCTCCCGGAGAGCAGCTTCTGATCGAATTTCTTCGACCAGATCAAACTCGTTTCTCAAAGCTTCGGAGTTGGTATCTTGGTCCATTGGGGACTCTGTGCGTCTGGATCGGATGTGCATTTCTACAGGGATCACTGCCTCGGTCCCATACGCCAACCGGAATGGGGACTCCCCGGTTGTTGAGTGGGGGGGGGGTCCTATACACCCACAGCAGGCTGTGTAACTCCTCGACCCAGTGCTTCTTGTGTTCGTCCAGTCTTCGTTTCAGGCCTCTTAGGATTACCTTATTCGCGGCCTCTGCTTGCCCGTTAGTTTGGGGGTGCTCCACCGAAGCAAAGTGTTGTTTTGTTCCTACTGATGCAACAAATTCTTTGAAGTGTTTATCTGTGAACTGAGTGCCGTTGTCGGTCACAATGGCGAGCGGTACCCCGAACCAGGCGAGGATGTTCCTCTTGAAGAAGCGTAGTATGTTGAGTGCAGTGATTTTGGCTAAGGCCTCAGCTTCTATCCACTTGGTGAAATAATCGACGCCTACAATCAGTTGGCCGGATCCGACGACGAATGGTCCCAAGATATCCATCCCCCACCATGCGAATGGTCAAGGCGACGATAGTGATTTTAGCTCGGTAGGGGGTGCTACGTGTACGTCCCCGTGTCATTGGCACTTGTCACACCTTTTCACGTGTTCCTTTACGTCGTGTTGGAGTGTAGGCCAATAGTATCCTGCTCGGAGAATCTTTCGGGCCAACGAGCGTCCGCCCGAATGTTGCGCATTAATTCCTTCGTGGACTTCTCTTAGTACGTGTGGGATGTTCTCTTCTTCTACGCACCTGAGGAGAGGTGTGGAGAATCCTCGACGATACATACGTCCTCCCACTAGAGAATATGAGCATGATCTTCGTCGTATGATGCTGGCCATTTTCGGATCGGACGGTAATTCCCCTTTGGTCAGGTAGTTAAACACTGGGGTCATCCAGCAGTTTGTGTCGCCCACGAGATTAATGTCTAGGTGGGTTGATGATTGCCCAATGCTTGGTCGGGGAACCGTTTTCTGTATGACGGATTTGTTGTTTCCCTTCCTTTTAGTGCTTGCCAACTTGGAAAGGACGTCAGCTCGGGTGTTGTTCTCTCGCGGGACGTGCTTGACCTCCACGCTTTTGAATTGCTTTAGTTCGCCTTTTACGAGGGCTAGGTATTCGGCCATGTTATCGTTTTTGGCTTGGAAATCTCCTCGGACTTGGCTAGCGACGAGCTGAGAATCCGTGTAGATTGTGATTTCCTCTGCCTCTAGGTCAGTTGCGAGCCGTATGCCTGCTAGGAAGGCCTCGTATTCCGCCTGGTTGTTGGAAGTGGGGAAAGGTAAGGTTAAGGATACTTCGATGATGTTCCCTTCCTCGTTTTCTAAAATAACCCCAACTCCGCTACCCGCTGGGCCGGATGCTCCGTCCACGAAGATAGTCCATCTGGAGGAAGATTTTGGCTCCTGCTTAATGAAAGTGAGTTTTTCCACAAAGTCGACCAGTGCTTGAGCTTTGAGAGCTTGTCTCCCCTCGAATTTGATGTCGAATTCAGACAGTTCTAACGACCATTTTAGCATTCGCCCGGCCATGTCTGGTCGACCGAGAAATTGTCTTATGGGTTGGTCTGTTCTTACGATGATGGAGTGGGCCAAGAAATAATGGCGTAGCCTCCTGGCTCCAAAAAAGGAGGGCCAGGGCCACCTTTTCTACCTGGAGGTACCGAATTTCAGGGCCATGGAGTGCCTTGCTCGTAAAATAGACAGGCTTCTACCCCTCGAGTAAGTCGCGTATGAGGGCCGCGCTCACGGCTTCGTTTGCGACGGCGAGATAGAGGTAAAGTGTCTCCCTTTCTTCAGGTCTGGATAAAACTGGTGGTTCAGATAGTGCCTTCTTCAGGTGGGACAATGCTAGCTCGCACTCCTCCGTCCACTCAAAAGTGGCCTCTTTGCGGAGGAGCTTGTAAAGGGGGAGAGCGTGTTGAGCGGATTTTGCTATAAACCGAGCGAGGGAAGTGAGGACCCCGTTTAGTGATTGTATGGATTTTTTAGAATTGGGAGTTGGAAGTTCCGTGAATGCCCGACATTTGTCGGGATTGGCCTCGATGCCTCGTTCGGTCAGATAAAATCCGAGGAACTTCCCTGCTCGGACCCCAAATGTGCATTTCTTGGGATTGAAACACATTTTGCATTTTCGTGCTTGATCGAACACTTTTCGTAAGTGGGACGCGTGGTCCGTTTCTTGTTGAGATTTGACGATCATGTCGTCCATATATACTTCGAGCTTGTCTCTGATTTCTGTCCGGAATACTTTAGTCATCATGCGTTGATATGTCGCGCCTGCGTTTTTTAGACCAAAGGGCATAACGTTATAATAATAGTTGCCCGATTCGGTCATGAAGGCCGTGTATTTTTTGTCGGACACGGCCATGGGTATTTGATTATACCCTGAGTAGGCGTCCATGAAGGACAATAGTTTAAAGTCGGACGAGTTGTCGACCAATTTATCGATCTTAGGTAAAGGGTATGCATCTTTTGGGCACGCCCGGTTGAGATCAGTATAATCAACACACATCCTCCACTTTCCATTAGATTTCTTGACAAGTACAACATTTGAGAGCCAGGTTGTGTACCTGGCCTCGGTTACAAATTTTGCCTCTAGGAGGTCTTTAACAGCAGATTCAGCTGCCTCAGTTTTTTCGGTCGACTGCTTCCTCATGCGCTGGGCGACCGTTTTGTGTGTTGGGTCGATGGAGAGTTGATGGCAGGCTGTTTCGGGGTCGAGTCCTGGCATCTCTGCAACGCTCCAGGCGAATAGATCTGTGTTGCCTTTGAGGTAAGCTTCCAACTGTTGTTTTGCTAAGTCGGGCATATGTGTTCCGACCTTAATGCACCGGGTCGGGTCATCCCCCAGAGGAATCAGCTCGAACTCTCCGTCTGGGACTGGTCGTGATAGTGAATCGGTTGGTTTTTGAATGCCCTCGTTGTTGTTTGAAAATATGCAGTCCAGATCGATCGAGTCTACCTGAGGAAATGTCCTGGATGTTTGTGGAGTATCTGGTGAAGTCAACGCTGAAGGGTTCGGTTGGTAGGATATCGAGCTAAGACCTTTAGAAGCCGCTTCGAAACACCGGCGAGCAGCATCGACGTCCCCATGCAGTGTAGCAACCTTGCCCGAAGTAGTATAGTATTTCATATTTAGGTGGACGGTGGATGGAACAGCGATCAGCTCGGCTAGTGTTGGTCGTCCCAGAATACACTGGTATAACGACGGGAAATCCACGACTAGGAACTGGACTCGGACCGTTCTGGTTGTTTCGACTGCTCCGAAGGTGACAAACAGATCGACGTAGCCCCATGGTCGAGAGACCGCCCCGTTGAAACCTTGCAAGTCTGACCCGACGTACGGAGTCAGGTGTGTTTCGTTCAACTGGAGTGTTGAAAATAACTGGGAGTACATAATGTCGCAGGAGCTGCCCTGGTCCACCAAGATTCTTCTCACATCAAAATTCGCCATTCGCGCCCGGATGAGTAGCGGGATGCTGGTGTTTGGCGCCCCTCCCAAGAGTTCTTCTCGGTAAAAGGAAAGGGGTACCGAGCCTTCTCTTGGAGGGTCCAGGGTCACGTTCTGCGCGGGCCCCTTCGCAATTAGCTGGTCGAATTTTCGCTTTACGGATCCGACCGTGATTTTGTTGAACCCTCCCCCTGAGATGACCATTGCGGACGGGAAGGTTTCCCATGGGATATGGGAGGAAAGATACCCTGGACTCCCAGTGTGATCGGGTAGGAAGAAATCTTCCGGGCGATAGATACCCAGGGCGACCTGCATGTTTGCATCTGCAGGAACAGGTATAGCCTCCTCGATCTTTTGAGTCTCCTGTGCTTCTTGTCGAGGAGTGTCCCTGGATTTGGTGAATTGTTTAAGGTGTCCGTCCTTGATAAGTATTTCGATTGCGTCCTTGAGATGGATGCAGTCTTCGGTATTGTGGCCATGACTTTTGCGGAATCTGCAATATTTTGTTTTGTCTGTGCCCGGTTTGCTAGGTTGTTGCTTCAGAAAGCGTACCCCTGCTTGCCTGAATTTTGAGTTGGCACACTCGGACAAGATTTTCTCCCTGGAGGCCAGGAGTGGAGTATATTCGTGAAATCGGCCGACGAGTCTTCTGTGCTCCCGCGGTTCACGGGAGCGGTCATCCTTTCTTTTGTCTCCTCCCCGACGAGATGTCGAGGGTTCATCGACTCGGTGGGGCTTCGCATCCTCGCGACGTCGAGCGTCTCGTATGGAGCTGGCTGCCTGCTTTTCCTCATATTGGATATAAGCTTGGGCTTTCAGCAAGAATGCGTCAAGGGTGGCAGGGGTCTCGATGCCGACTGCCCGGTGAAAATCTGTTGACGGGCGCAGTCCTCGTTCCAACAAATACCTCTTCATGTCGTCGGTTGTGGATACTTGGACTGCCTATTTGTTGAACCTTTCGATGTAAGTTCACAAAGGTTCGTCCCTCCCTTGGATGATCGCTTCGAGCGAAGCTTCTGTCTTTGGGTGCCGCCTTGAGGCGGTGAAGTGCCTGGAAAATGTGTGTCCAAGTTGTTTCCAGGAAGTGATGGATTCAGCTTCAAGGCTTTTATACCACGTCATCGCTCCTTTCCTCAGTGTTGTAGGGAAGAGGCGACATTTGATCGCTCCTCGTACTCCTCGGTAGTCGAGCAACGCATCGATATTCTCGATATGCTCATCTGGATCTGTGGATCCGTCGTATGAGCCTAGTGGTGGGGGTTTCTCCAAACCTCTTGGAAGTTTGGCCGCCATGATTTCCGACGAGAGGGGGCCCCGAGAGTCCTCGTCGTCGCTGGAGTTGAACGAATGGGATCTGGGCGCGCGCTTCTTTGTTCGCCGGGGGGATGCAGATCTTGATCTGCTCCTTCTTGACTTTCTTGGAGGGGACGACCGTGAAGGAGACTGGCGAGGTCGTTTGTCCCCAATAAATTCGTCGATGTGTCCCTTCCTCTTTCTCTTGGGAGGAGAGGGACTACGCCTTCTCTGGTGTCTCGTGGGAGACCGGGATCGACAATTGGTATCCTCGAGACGAGCAATTTTCTCGCCGTGGGCGAGGAGCAGCAGATTTATCTGATTCAGGATTTCGGCCAGCGCGGCAAAGTCAGATCCTGAAGGAGTTGGGGGAAATAGGACTTTCGGGCGACTCTCTAGAGGTTGATCACGGTCGGGAGAAGGCGAGGCCGTCTTCCCGTCAGGGTGATCTTGCACGGTTTCTTCGTGCGGAGGATGATGAATGTTGCTCTCACGTTGTGTGAGGATTATGCCGTCGTTCGACCGATTGTCCGGATTGTCTCGAGCAGCCATGGATCTTGGTAAAAACTTTGGTTCTTTGAGGACTTTGAGAGAGAAGAACGGGGAAATCAGTTTCCCACAGACGGCGCCACCTGATCGTACCTAGAGATCAGGATCCGATGCGGGTGGCCTCGAGTGTTGTTGGAAGACGGTTGGTGAGGAGAGGAGGGGGGTGTACTTGCAAGGCACTCCGATGCTGAAGTAAGACACCGATCAAAGAGTGAGCAAGTACTAGAATTAAGGCCAGAGAATTGAATACATGACCCTCTCAAATGAGAGGGTTTATATAATGGGCCAAGTGGAAGATTATTGGTCCACACCGTTGGGCGCGGATCGCGGAATCCGTAAAGATAGGTAACAGTCAGAACTAGCTGTTGGAAGACTTCGTCTTGGTCGGTACAACTTTGGTCGGCAGAGCCCATGGTTCTCAATATTGCTCGACGTCGAGCGTTCCGTAGAGCTGGTTCGCCTGGCCCAATTGTGGGAATTGGGCCTGCCCAGAACAGCCCAGAACAATATCTTTATCAAAAGATCAAATGAAATGAGTCATAGATAAAAGAAACATTACCTTTGTGATTCTGAATATCTTCATGTTGATTCAGCATTTGAGAGCTTTCCTTTATGACTTGACTTTGGCATTCTCACAATAAAGCTTCTAATTAACTCTTTTCTGCTCCTTTCTTCAAATGACTTCTCAAAAGTTATTTTGCATTATTATTCCGAAGAGTATATGCTTCTTCTAAGATTTGTTTTCTAGTGCGACAACTAGAAACATTCATCTTTGTTTATAACCTATTCTTTTTACTTTCCATAAATATCCATAAGAATCTTATGATCATTGTACATGGCACAATAAATTTCTAAACTTCTCCATCTTCCTTTTTGATGGATAGAAAACATATCTTCTGATGTGTGTCTTGATCTTGATCATCAGAGAAGAATCAAATTATTTCTCTAGGCTTTATCTTATGAGGGAAGGAATATTTTTTTTGTCTTCTTCTTATGATCTTATCTTGAGTAGAAGCATCTTCAAGGTTTTCTAACAACTTGATCAGTTATAATAAGATTTTGGTCAAATAGCAAGCTTTTTATCTTCTTCATAAGTTTTGACAAAGATGAATCATCATTTAGAACCTAAGGTTCTTCAATCATGATTTCCAACAACTTCAGCATACTTCATCGTGAAGTCATCATGCTTCAGAATCATGACGTTAGCAATATTTCTTCTTTACATGAAAAAATTTCTAATGAGCTTATATGAGAAAGTAAAAAATGGACCAAGTCCAGTTTTTGAAAACATCTCACACTCACAGAATTAATCTTCAACAAACAAGATTTCTTGCTTTCTGATGATTCTTAATAATCATTTATGATAATTCTTTTAAGCCTTGTATTGGCATTACCTTGAGAAAATACGTTGTTCAACCAACATATTCCAAGAATAACATTCAACAAATAATTCTCCTTATCTAATGAGTCTATTATTTTCTTATCTGATGATTCTTTAATCTTGCTATTCAATCTTCTTGCAAACGCCAATAGATTTTGTTGTTGACAACAACAAGCTCTAAGAATAAATGACTTACTCAAAGTGAATCTTTATGGTTTATCAATTCAATACTCGTTCTTCTTCATTATTAAATGAGATTTGACCAAACGAGATTGAAACCGCAGGTGAAAGAGTGAATCAACCAGAGCGTTTCTCACAGCGCTTTCAGATCTTTATCTGACACAGTTAAGTGTTTGATAGCTATCAATAACAGAGCCAGAGCTCTGATATTAATTGAAGGTATGAGGAAAACACAAGAAATAGGGGGTTTAAATTGGGTTTTCACTCTTGTTTACTTTTTCTTGCGGAAGCATAAATAAATAAAACAATACAAAAATAAGAGATAAGAACACACGATATATCATGGTTCACTTGAAAACCTCAAGTTACTCCAAGGACTTAATCTACTATAACCAAACTGATTACAATTGCACAACACCACCTGTGACTAACAACCTGCACAACACCACTTGTGACTAAAAACCTACACAACACCACTTGTGACTAACAACCTTCACAACTACCTGTCGTGACTAACTGCACAACAACAATTGTGACTAACACCTTGCACAACCAACTGTTGTGACTAACAACCACTAAGACACACATTCCTAGTCTTCCTAAAGCTTCAGATCTTCATTCGGTCCTTTAGGGAATACAAACAACTGTTTGTAGAAAGGGGAATGTTTAGAATTAAGTGTTTCTTCATAAGCTAGGTAAACACATTGAAAATCAATGGACTAGAAGATCAACTTATACACACACTATGAATATTACATTTTATGGTAGCTTAGAATTGTGTGAAGTTTTCTTCTTCTTTCTCACAGGAGCATCTTTATGGACAACAACTCAAGCTCTTTGTATTTCATGAAGTCTTCTTTTCTAAGTTTTTAGAAGCATGATCAAACTTGTTAAAGCACACATAAGCATTTCTTCTTCTTGTTTCTTATGAGAGAAATACCGTGGACAACAACCCCGTTCTCTCATTTCAGTGATAATCATATATTCCATTACTTTTTTTATATGATCACATTGTCACAGACTTAGGCTTCAACATAGAGACTCGCATTGCAGCTCATTGGCAATCATCACGTTTCTTCACGTGATTGCATCCTTATATAGCCAAAAATAGATCTGTTAGAAAGTAGATCAGTAATTCTTAAATGAGCTAGCTACTGAAGGAATGTCGTTACACAGGGATAAAAATCATACAATCGCATATGTCATTTTCCACAAATTAAGGTTAGTGGAGAGGTAGTGGAATAAAGTGTTTTTGTACTATGTATTATTCCCTTGTAAATGGTAACCTTATCTTCTGATATTCAGAGGCTTCTAATTTTTAGATGATTGAAGCATGAATAGAGAAGTAATAACTGGGTCTTCAGAATCTCAAGTCTTCAGTGTCTTTAGAACTTGTTCACCAGAACCTCGTCTTCAGAACTTCAGCACTTGTCTTTTAAACCCTTGGTCTTCAGAACCTTAATTCTTCAGAGTCTTCAGAACTTCGTTCAACATAACCTTGTCTTCAGAGTCTTCAACACTTAGTCTTCAGAACCTCAATCTTCAGAAACCTTAAGTCTTCATAATCTTCAGAACCTCGTTCAGCAGAACCTTGTCTTCAGAATTCTTCAGCACTTAGTCTTCAGAAGATAATGACTTTAGAAGCTTCACTGACTTCATAAGTAGAACATCAGAACCACTCACATAATAGAATCCAAGAGAGCATTGCAGCATCAACATATAGTCATTTTAGGATCTTTCTGATTTTGATCAGATATAAAAACACTCTTTCTTCTTTGGCACAAAAGCGACTTTTATTACACATAGTAACTTGCATATTGTCTTTATCATCTGAACCTTGTTTGTTAAATCTGTACAATAACAAACATTAGTGCACCAAATTGTACATATAAGATGTAAAACCAAATCTTGCTCTTACAGAGAAATCTTAACTTATTTATAACTAAGTCAGACCTAATGGTGATTCACGGATGATCCCACCAAATGAATTCATTGGCTAACTTTCTGAATATGTACAATATCTCTTTATCCTTATCTTCCTCATCCATCCTTTTATTTTTCACTACTCTCCGTGGGAAAGGAAGTGGTGATAACCACTCTTTCTCTTTCCCAGAATCAACAATTACTTTAGAATCAAGATTAGGTGTGGGCTTAACAACTTTGTTACTTTTTTCTAGAGTTGGTTCAATTGGTTCAACACTCTTTTCGGATCACAAGGAAATTGCACTTACATTAGGTCCTTTTGAATTCACTATTGTTTGGGTAGTTAATTGGTTGGATCTTTAAGCTTACAATGCATTCATTGAAGTGGTAAGTTGTCCAATTTATGTCTGCAAATTTTGAATACTAGAATGTGTTCCTTGCTGAAATTGGAGATTATGTACATCCATTTGCTTGACAAGGTCCTCTAATGAATGTCTGAAAGGTGCTTAGGTGGTTACTTATGGGAGTCTTATGTGGTGGTGGAAGTGGTAGCATCAACTATTGTGGATTAGGTTATTGTGTGTGTGAATTCCAACTCTAGTTGGGTTTATACTTGTTGGTGGATAGGTCAGGAGCGTTGTACCTATACCGGTTGTTACTTTGAGGATTGTAAATGTTTGTTCTGTATGTTTGAGGCAAATTAGAAATTACACCTTATTGCAAGGTAGTACATGTATATGTTGGGTGTTTAGGAGAGGTGCAAATACCACATAACCTTTATGTTTTAGTTTTTCCTACTTTCAACTATCTCACCAATAAAGTAAGCTCGTCAATGCTTGTTTCTAAAGCCTTATTGGAAGAAGAAACTTGAATCTCATGCACTTATTTTGTCAGAATCACAAAGTTGTTTCTGGTTGTGAATTGGTGTGAGTTGAGTGACATGTTTTCAATTAAGGTCTTAGTTGTAGTTGGGGTCTTATTAACAAGTTCTCCTCCATAAGAAGCGGCCAGAATATTTTTGTCCATAAATGGGAACCCCTAACAAAAGTAATTGATTAATAATTGTTTAGAAATTTGGTGTTGGCAACAACTTGACACTAACTACTTGAATCTCTCCCAATATTCAGTCAATGATTCCATGTCAACCTGTTTAATACCACATATTTCTTTTCTGATCGAAACATCTTTTGATGTAGGGAAAAATCTTTCTTGTAACACTCTTTTCAAATCATTCCAGCTTGTAACAAAATTCAGTTAAAGATAGTATAACCAATCTTTTGCAATACCTTGTAGTGAGAATGGAAAGGCTGTGAGCTTGACAAGATCTTCAGTGATTCCTTGGTGGTCTCAATGGTGTAGAACATACAACCTTGAATTCTTTCATATACTTATGCAGACCCTCACCTGTAAAACCACTAAACTTCGGCAACAAGTGTATTAAATCCGATTTCAATTCAAAAGGTGTAACAACTTCAGGATACTCAATACAAAATGCATTACAATTTACATCTGATGCAAAAAAAATTCTTAGAGTTCTTTGTTCATTCATGTTATGATAATTAAACTCAAAATCAGAATTAAACAAATTATGGGAGAACACAAAATCAAAATCACTATTGCTAACGGGTGCACTAGTACTAGTTTGATTGACTCTACGACATGCGCGCAAAGTTCTCTCTACTTCGGGATTAAAATCAAACAAGTCAGACCTAGTATCCATAACTACTTCAGCAATGCAACAACAATTATAAAAATACCAACAATGTCCCTATTAATAAAAAAATTGAAAAAAAAAATTAAAAATAATCTAAAAATATCACTAAAAATAAATAAAATCAAAATAAGACTCCATAAAAAATTTCTATTTAAAAAAAAAAATAAGAAAACGGAAAATAAATTTAAAAAAGAGAATTTGGGGTTTACAAAAAACCAGGTTTTTTTTTTTTTGTTAGATCGTGTAAATACCACCAAAACAGCAAGAGCGAAAGGATCAAGATGCAGGAACACAACACCTATGACACTATTCATTGCAAGAAGCTTTTAGGATTCAAATATCAACATGACTTTGTTAGGGATGTCCTATTTGATATATTTAGGTGTGCAGATGTATCAGTGATGAAAGAGACACATGTGAATTTCTTGATTGGCCTACAGGAGGGGAGATCGACTTTTAGGCCAACCGATTTTCTGGTGTATGAGTGTGTAAGAGAGAAACATGCATGTGTCGACTTGACTAAAATTTCTCCGTTTGTGGGACTGGAGGCTGCACGTTTATTGTGGGACAACCAACTCTCAAAGTTGCTTCAATTAAAGTGGACAAGCATAAAAAAAAACATGTTTCGACAATCGACATATTTTTATACCATTTTTCTTTGACACATTTACTTTTCTAGCACTAGATGCAGTTGATCTTTTACAGAGAGTACAGCATATATTATTTGCATGTGTTAAAAATGTGTAATATCATTTAGTTAAAAATATATGTTTGAATAAATATGTCATAATATTATTTTTAAAAATTGTGTTTTAATACTATTTTTAAAATGTATTTAAATAATATTTAAAAATGTTTAAAATATGTGTCTAATGTTTTTTTAATCTATTTTTCTTTTTCAACAAAATAAAATATAAGAATTAAAATATTTCCAAAAAATTCAGTGACAAAAAGTTATCTTTTATCACAAGTTGAATTATATTTTTCAGTTTTTTTATAAACTAAATCAACTTCAGTCATTAATTAATCTAAATGGAGCCTGATGTAGTGGATGCTTCATAAGTAATGGCTTCATTGTCAAAAGTGTAGGCATTATGCCAACATAAAAGATGTTAATCATGAGATAAAAAAATGAAATATAGTATAAACTAGAATTAATAAAGTCTATGTTATATTTTAAATATAGATCTAACAAGGGTAGACAAGTGGAGAACAGAATGATTATGCTTCCTTTAACACTAACAACAAAATAGCTTTTCATTTGGAAATATTATATACTAGAAACTTGAATTTGAGGAGATAGTTATTTATAAAAGAAACTACCTCACGTAGAAAATAAGTTATTTTAATTCATCTAAATCGTTTTTGTATTTCACAATATTATTAAATATAACGTGGAATCATGATCTGTGTATAAGTTAGGTGATCTTCCATTGGTTTGGTGGTTCAATAACTATTACTTAATTAAAAATATATAGTAAGTACTATTATTTATTCTTTTGTATATGATATAGTGAGATATGATTCCAAAGTAGATTAATCACAACCTATCATGCATGGTTAGATGCTTTCTAGATTTCTGAGGATATTGACGTTTACGGCATCAAAGATATATGCCTTCACATGTTTTTCATCTTAATTCTATTGTACACCAACGATTTTGCGTAATATAAAACCTAAAAAAAAGGAAAAGGGTGTATGAGCAATTGGACAATTGAGTATTGGGATGTTTTTTTTTTGCTATTGAAGTTGTTATGAATGGTTTCACCATTGGACCACTCAGTTTGTAATTATAACAAACAACTCACAAGCATATGTTCCCCGTCGACGGAATTCGTGGGTCTAGCTCCCTCTGTCAACATTGCAAATACTCACTTCAAATATTAATGCATTCTCTATATGACCATAACTTAATCAACATGACACCATTTGTATATAAATTTAATATGTTAAATAATAAAAAATTTCCACTTGATGGATCTAAGATCGTATAACCAACTTGTACAGTGAGAATGTTCTTAAATAAGACAGAACATAAGAGATATCTATAAAGTTATCACTTTAACAGTCAGGTTAGTCAATGAATCTAAGTAATAGAGCATGTTATGGTTAAAGCAACCATGTAGATCTGTCGTGTGATGCTTTATAACGGGAGACGATTAGAACCATCTCACGTTTCCTGACATGGATGCGGGGATCTGGTAGAGCATATCTAACTATGGGTAGCCGTCTCTGAGTAGATCGAGTATGGATCCAATAGTTGTAGGTGCACTGAACTCTCACCCCATTCGTGGATACTCATTTTGATGGATAATTGAGTCTATTCGTCATTGGATCTACAACTTGTTGGAACAAATTTGATTCTACAACTATCCTTGAGTTTTGATGATAACAAAGTGTAGAGAATAATTTTGAAATCTAACTATTTTGCTAAGTGTGCAGATAAAAGAAGACAGACTCTGACATTTGAAGACGTCTAGACTCTAAAGAAGGATAAATTAAAAACGTGTTTACAAGGAAGTCAAGCATCTGATTTGATAAGTAATGTTTCTGAATAGAAAGTATCCAGGTAGACTCTAATAAAGACTATGACTACCAGCATCTGAAAGTTTCAAAACTCGAAACTAACTACTACAAATAATATTTATTGACAACGATTTCACCTCACATATTGAAAAATTGAGGTATAATTCCTGGACGCAACCTATTTTTTTTAAATATACAATATATTATGTCGGTTATTTTGAAAATCAAGGGATAAACTTATTCAGTGTACATGCTTCGAATCCAATCAGTCTCAAAATATGTTTTTATCTCATTAAAAGTGGTGCCTTATTGCATATTTTATTTTAAATCTAAAAGTACGCTACTTTCACCTCGATTCCTTTCCAACCGAGGTGAATATGTTTCTCTAATATTATAGTTTTAGCTTGTAGCATCCAATTTTGTTGTTTAAACAACACAAACATAACCCTAACAAATAGCCCTAAACAACGAGAGCCATAAGCACACCATCTTTAATGCAAAGATGTTATATATTTAGTGCTCTCGTTTCTTCTTCAGAGATTCAAATCATTTTCTTTTACTTCTTTTTCAGAGATCTAGTACGTCAAACATCACTACTAATATTGTTCTCATATTGTTGTTGTTATTGTTGTTGTTGTTGATGATGATGATGATGTTGGTGGCGGTGTTGTTGTTTTAGTGTTGTTGAGATCCGAAATTCTAGAGTTTTTCTTGTTGTTTTTATCGATGTTATTGTTCTTGTTGTTGAGACCTTAAACCCTAAAGTTTATTTATTAACGTTGTTGTTATTGATATTGTTGTTGTTTAATGATGTAATTGTTCTTGATATTGTTGTTGAGGTTGTTGTTTTCTTGTTCTTTTTGTTATTGATATTAAGATTATGTTTTTTTTTGTAATTATTTATGCAACTCTCATCTTGTTCCATCGAGTTGAGTTTATTATATCTAATGTCGACTGTTTGTTTCACTAACCCCTATTTGAACATATAACCTAGTAACATGATTTTTGGAAATAATCATTTGTAAAATTATGTTGTATATAATACTTATCTTACACTAATTAATGATGTTCTAACATTCTACAACTCATCATTCATCTCATGTTTTTTTATAGTTAAAATATCTCCAATACTTTTAGTTTTCGTTCAACTTTCTTCCATATTTGTTCATTTTTCAAATAAACAAATTGTATGCTTTCAATAATGAATTAGTATAAAAGGAAGTGTTGATTAAAGAAATTGAAACATTGAAGAGACTTTAACCATAAAACAACGTGATATGAATGATGAGTTGCAGGATGCTTCAAAATCACTAATCAATGTAAGTTGTTCTTCAAATATAGCACAATTATTCATATAATTATTTTCCTAACCAATTTTGAGAAATTATATGTTTAGTATAGGTTTTAGTGAAATAAACAATCCACATTAAAATTAATAAACTCAAAATTGTTTTACCCCTCAGTTTTATTAGATAACCGGGGTGAAAATGTGGTATATCCGTCGGTGAAATTACAAAACTGAGGGGACATGTGTTTTTGCCATTTCAGAATTCCAAAACGGTCTCCCTGTGGATCGAACCCATGACCTTTTCACATACTCTTCGATTATTTTAAAAATGAGAGGTAAAATGTGCTCTTTTCACTACACCAAAATTGATTGTTTGTATCGTCTAATTTAATAGCGCTTTTAAAGGAAGTGCTATTAAAAAGGAAACAAAGATTCTATAATAGCACTTTATGGTCGGGCACTATTATAGGATGAAGACAATGTGATTTTGATATCACTTTGTTAGAAAACGCTATTATTAAACTTCACTAAGATAACGCTTTCTTTAAAACGTTATTAATATTCTTCATTAAGATATCACTTTTTGAAAAATGCTATTAATATTCTTCATTAAGATAGCACTTTTTGAAAAACGCTATTAATATTTTTCATTAAGATAGCACTTTTTGAAAAGCGCTATCTTATTATAAAATATTTAATAAATAATATTTAATTAAAAAAATTTGCAGATACTTTTCATTTTTGACGCACAACTTTAGCCACTTACACCACACAAAAAAAACGCACTCTTCTCTAAATAAAACATTGCATTTTCGTCACATTTCTTTCTCAACCTATTATTATTCTTCTTCTTACAAACAAAGAAACTAATGGATTCTATTTAATTTCAGAGAGAAAAACTCTTCACACTCTCTAATTCCGTGAAGATGTTATAATAGTACTTTTGTTACGGGTGCTATTGTAAGCTATAATAGGATAAAAATTTACTTAATTATATAATAGCGCTTTCTCTAAAAGCGCTATTATAGGTTGAAAAAAAATTTCATGACTCCCTTTGTTAGCTCGTCTCTATATTCGAGGTTAAATGTATTTCGCATCCGAGGTTAACTGTACTTTTTCTAGTAGTGACTCCAAAAGCATTTGAAGTCTCACCAAGTTCTAAAGAAAAATTATGAATTCTTCTCGAGCTTCATCAACTGGTATACGGAACCTCTGACTAGAAGGTTAAATCCAAAGGCCAACCACTGATTGAAGTGACAGAAGTACAAAAACAAAATCTACTTTCCATGTAAAGTACTATACTTTATACCAATGAAGTTTCTCACGTCCCATCATCCTCACCAACTCTCAGCTGCAAGCGCCACTCTAATGTTGCAATATAAAGTAACCTTTATACAACTATTATATTCAGGATATTCCAATTTTACCCTCCAACAGATCTATTTCTTCCTATATAAAGAGGTTTTGGAAGTATGGAAAAGAAATGAACTGATTGGCAATAGAAACACATACACCCAAAGAACATGCATGAAAGAGAAAAAAAAATAAAAGAAGTGTTTTTCACACTCATACACTTAGAACATCTTTAAATATCTTTGCTTAGTGTAATATTTGATTTAAACTTATGTAACTGCTTTTTGAAGTAACTTGTAAACGCAAACCTTATTGATCTTAACCTTTGGTTAATTTCTTTGAGAGACTAAGTTTAGTCCGAATTTTCAAGAAGTCATTAACAATTAGTCTTTGAGTTGTCTTTCCTTGACACACTAAGTTTAGTCATAATTCTCAAGTAGTCATTGACAATTAGTCTTTGAGTTGTATTTCCTTGATAGACTAAGGTATAGTTAGAATTTCTCAAGAAGTATTAAAGTGTGTGTGTCTTTGAGTTAGTTGTAATTAATTTGATTATTGGATTAATCCTTATTGAGAAGGCGAAATCAGTCAGGCAGGTTGATTAGACATAGCTTCATTAACAGTGAACCATGATAAAAATACTTGTGTTCTTATCTTTATCATTATCTGTTTCTATTTGAGATTTTATGTTGCAAAAGTTTTTAAATCAATAAACTCAGTTCAAACCCCCAATTCTTGTGATTTTTTCACCTTCAATTGGTATCAGAGCTATGATTCTAGTTTTTGACTACTTTGTGTCAAACACTTAATCGTGTCAGATAAAGATTCATCTTTGTGAAACACAATATGGAACATGCAAACAATGATAAAGATCATTATTCTACAAAACCTCCAATCTTTGATGGAGAAAAGTTTGACTATTGGAAAGACATAATCAAAAGTTTATTTATAGGTTATGATGAATATATATGGGATATGAAGTTAGATGGTTACACACATCCTACTGATACAAATGACACTAAGCTTGAAAGAAGCAAAATGAATGAACGAAAAAAGAATGATCACAATAATTATCATATATCCAAAAATATATTGATAAATTTGATTTCCTAATTTTAGTATGAGAAGATAACAAATAGAGACTCTGCTAAGTCTATATTTGATTCTTTAAAAGTGACTCATGAAAGAAATGAGCAAGTCAAAGAGACTAAAGTCTTGGCTTTAGTCCAGAAATATGAATCTTTAAAAATGGAAGAGAATGAAATGATTGAGGAAATATTCTCAAGATTTCAAACTCTTATAGATGGATTGAAATTCCTAAACAAAGGTCATACCACTTCAGATCATGTAAAGAAAAGTATCAGAAGTATGCCTAAGAATTGGAGACCAATGGTGACGACACTGAAGGTGTTAAAAGATTTAAACAAAGTAACTCTGAAGGAACTTAAAAGTTCTCTGAGGATCCATGAGATTGAACTTGAGGAAGATAAGGCATATAAAGAGATAAAGTATGTGGTTCTAAAATCCAAAGGTAAAATTTATAAGGCCAAAACTCTTCAAGTTGAAGAAGAATATACTGAAGAAATCTCTTCAAGTTGAAAAAAAAGATATAGAAGAACATGTGATCTATCTGAGTCAACCTCTGGAGAAAAGAAGTCTGGAGCTAGCAATGATGTTATATGGTTTGAGAGCAAACAACCTGGACATTACAAAAATGAGTGTCCTAAAATCATACATAAAAAGAAATTCTTCAAAGAGAAGAAGATGGTTCAAATGGATACATGGGATGACTCAGAAGCCTCATAGAATGAATTTGAAGAAGATCAGGTGCACATGGAACTAATGTCTAGCTCAGAAGCATATGACTATGGATTTGAATCAGATTTAGACCCCAATGAAGTTTCTATAACCTTACTCGTTCTGAAGTTTAGTCTTGTCTCACTAAAAATTCTTGAAAATTCAGAGTCTTTAGAATAAACCCAAGGATTTAAAATGAATCCATGTAGCTGTCTCTGAAGCCCTTAATGAACTGAAGAAAGAAAATTAAATTTTAAAAGAAAAAATTCCAATTCTTGAAAAAGATAACTCAGCTCTAAGAAACATGAGTAAATAACTTGAAAAAGAGATTCTTTCAGAAACTTTTATAGACTTTGAGGATGTCATATAGAAGTATGACCAAGATTTTCAAAAATTTCTTGCACATAACATAGACAAAAGCAAAATGGCTTCCATGATCTATGGAGAAAGCAAAAATGGTAAAAGAGGTATTGGTTATGTGCCACCCAAACACTCTAAAGTCAAACCTAATTATAAAGAAAAGGCTACAAAACCAAAATATCTATATTCCTATTTCACTTAAGGGCACACACATGATTATCCTGCACAAAAACCCTAAGTTAATAAAAACTATGGGAAAACTAACAATAAAGGACCCAAAAAGATATGGGTATCTGAAGATAAAATAATCTATGTTATAGACATCCCTAGCAACAGAGTTGAAACACCAATAATGGTACATGGACTTTGGATGCTCACGACACATGACAGGAAGAAGGCATATGTTCTAAAGTCTAGAATTTAAGCTTGGAGGTATTGTAGGTTTTAGAGGAAATCAAAAGGGTAAGATTGTTAGCTATGGGACTATTGGTAATGGCTTTCTCCCTTATATAAATAGTGTTTTACTTGTTAATACATAAATTATTATCCATAAGCTAATTAAGTGACAATGGTTATGATATTATCTATAGTAAAAAATATTTCAAAGTTGTTAGTCAGAAGGATGGATTTGTACTTTTAAATGGCAAGCGGAAATACAACATTTATAAAATTAGACTTTATGATTTGGAAAATCAAAATGTTAAATGCCTCATGTCTGTGAATAAAGATAGATGGACTTGGCATAGATGGTTAGACCATGTCATCATGAGAAGGATCTCAATGCTTAACAAGCTAAACTTAGTTAGAGGCCTTCCAAATACGAAGTTTGCTTCAGATGATTTTTTGTAAGGCATGCCATAAAGGTAAGTTTTCAAAAACCTCTTTCAAAGCCAAAAATGTTGTTTCAACCTCTAGGCCTTTGGAGCTTTTACACATTGACTTATTTGGGCTTGTGAAAACAGCTCCTGACAATGGTAAAAAGTATGGTTTAGTCATTGTTGATTACTACAATAAGGGGACATGGGTTAAGTTTCTTAAACACAAGGATGAGTCACATGTTGTGTTTGTAAACTTCTACTTCCAAGTACAAAATGAGAAAGATTTTAAGATTGTTAAAGTCAGATGTGATCAAGGTGGAGAATTTGAAAATAAAGACTATGAAAAACTCTTTGATGAACATGGCATTTCTCATTATTTTCCTTGCCCTAGAACTCCTAAGTAGAATGGAGTTGGAGAGAGGAAGAATTGAACATTGTAAAAAATGGCCAGAACCATAATCAATGAAACAAATGTTGCAAAGTACTTTTGGGCAAAAGCAGTTAACGCAACATGTTAGACTCAAAATATGATCTGTATAAGACCTATTACGGGTAAGACTACTTATGAATTATGAAAAAAACAGAAAACCTAACATCTCATATTTTCATGCTTTTAGATGTTCTTATTTTATTATGAACACTAAATAAGACTTAAACAAGTTTGATTCCAAGGCACAAAAGTGTATCAATTTAGGATATTTTGAATGCTCAAAAGGTTGCAGAGTATATAACACTGAAACAAGAATTGTTAAAGAATCAATTCATGTTAAGTTTGATGATAAGCTTGACCTTGACAAGTTAAAGATAGTTGAAATATTTGTAGATATGGAGACTATCTACTTATATTTTGAAGGCAATGAATCTGAAGTAAAAGACTATGAAGACTCTCAACACAAAGTTGCTCAATCTGAATCAGAAGATGTTGCCTCATCGACACCTCTGAGGAAATAAAGGAAAAGTTCTTCACGACATGAGGAATTGATTCTGAGAGATAAATCAAAACCCATAAGAATCAGATCCTTATTTAAACCTTCTGAAGAAATTCTTATGGAATTGGTGTCTTTAATAGAAGCCACTTCCATTGATGAAGTACTTCTAAACACAGAATGAATTCTGGCTATGCAAGAACATTTGAATAAATTCTCCAGCAATGCTATATGAGATCTTGTTGCCAGATCCAAAGGAACCCATGTTTTATGAACAAAATGGGTCTTCAGAAACAAGCTAAATAAGCAAGGATGAATGGTAAGAAACAAAGCCAGACTAGTTGTGTAAGGATATAGTTAACAAGATGGAATTGACTATACTGAAACCTTTACTCCATTGGTCAGGTAAGAGTTTAGTCGTCTCTTAATTTCTTTTGTTGTAAATCATAACATCGTTATATATCATATGGATATTAAAAGTAACTTTTTGAATGACTACATCACTGCAGAGGTTTATGTACATCAATCTCTAAGTTTTGGAAAATCACAAAAATCTAGATTTTGTTTATAAAGTCAAAAAATCTTTGTATGGTCCAAAATAAGCTCCTAGAGCATGGTATGAAAGAATATCAATTTTCTTTCGAAGAATGATTTTACAAAAGGGAAGGTAGATACAACTCTATTTTGTAATACATTCAAAAATGATATCTTAGTTGTGCAAACTTATGTTGATGATATTATTTTTGGTTCTGATAATGCTACTATTTGAAAATAATTCTCTAAGTCTATGCATGAAAAATTTGAGATGAATCTGATGGAAGAATTAAAGTTCTTTCTGGTGATTCAGATTAATTAAAATTTAGAAGGAACATATATCCATCAAAGCAAGTATACAAAGGAACTTATGAAAAAGTTTGACTTGTCAGAGAGTAAACCAATCAAGACTCCAATGCATCCAACATGTATTATGGAGAAAGATGAAAGTAAACAGGTAGAATAAAAGGTATATAGAGGTATGATTAGATCCCTCTTATGCTTGTGTTAGATTCCAATCAGATCCTAGAGAATCCCATTTAACAGTTGTTAATAGGACCATTAGATGTCGGAAAGGTACTAATAACCTTATATTGTTTTATAGATACTCAAAATATTATAAGTTAGTAGGTTATTTTGATGGTGACTATGTTGGAGATAAACTAGAATGTAAGAGCACCAATGGAAGTTGCCAGCTCCTAGGTGAAAATCTGATTTCTCGGTCCAACAAGAGGCAATCAACAATAACATTATTGTAGATGTTTAAGAATTGGCAGAATTTTTGACCAAACAAGAAATGTTAAATTCAGTTCAGAATGTCCTATCAGATGTTGGGACATTAGCAAACAGAGTATGTGAACTTATTTCAGGATGTCTCATCAGATGTTGGGACATTGTGTAAATGACTAAGTTCAGTTTTGTCAGGATGTCCCAACAGATGTTGAGACATCTCAGACCTGCTACCAGAATTAATTATTGATTAACAGATCAGAGATATTTAAGGAGAACTATCTGGAATTAATTAATGCTGAATAAAAACAGAACAAGGCGCATCTGTAGGGAGTTTTAAATTGAAGATTCAGATTAAAACAGAAGACCTAATGCACCTAGAATATAGGAGGTAACAAACCCTAAATTCAAGGTGACAGTTGCTGCACATTAGGGCTGGATCATTCTACAGAAAGCCCAAAATTCAGATACCTATTTAAACAACAGAAACTCATAGAATTGAGTACGAATTTCAGAAGACTAAATAGGGTGTCTAGTGTTTTAATAGCAGGTTGTTTTTATGTACCACTTTATGAGCTTTTAAGCAAAAGTGCATTTGTGACTTGATTGAAACTGTGAAGTAAGATCAAGCTGTATTGTTTGAAGGATGTCTTCAATTTCTGTAAACTTGTAAACTTGATCACTGGGTGATTGAGGGGGAGTGAGTAGGGTACTCTTATCTAAGTGAGTCTTAGGTAGAAATTGCATTGGGTAAGTATTAAGTGATAGATTAAACAGGGTGGTTTAAGTCTAGAATTAATATTACTAATAGTGGATTTCCTCCTGGCTTGGTAGCCTCCAGATGTAGGTGTGGTTATACACTGAACTGGGTTAACAAACTTCTGTGTTGTTTATTTTTCCTGCTGTTTAAGTTTTGATTAAACTTGTCAAATGTTCTATTAAGTGTTGGAACATCTCTTAGGACATCTCATTACAGAATTTCAATTGGCATCAGAGCAGGCACCCTGCCTGTTTATACTGGGTGAGATCTAGGGAAAACAAATTCTGTAACATGGACAGAGATATAGGGTCAGTAAATAGACCACCTATTCTGGATGGATCTAATTATGACTACTGGAAGCCAAGAATGATTGCATTCTTAAAATCTCTTGACAACAGGGCATGGAGAGCAGTAAATGTTGGATGGAAACATCCTGTCCAAGACACCAAAGATGGATCAAAAGTTCTGAAACCTGAAGAAGAATGGAGTAAAGAGGAAGAAGATTCAGAACTAGGCAACTCAAAAGCCCTAAATGCTTTATTCAATGGCATTGATAGAAATATTTTCAGACTGGTGCATCATTGTGAGCTGGCCAAAGATGTGTGGGATACCCTCAAGACAACTCATGAAGGAACATCAAAAGTAAAAATGTCAAGACTTCAACTTCTCACCACCAAGTTTGAAAACTTGAGAATGAAGGAAGATGAATCAATTCATGAGTTCTACATGAACATCTTGGATATAGCCAATACTTCTGGAGCCTTGGGAGAAAAGATGACTGATGAAAAGCTTGTAAGGAAGATTCTCAGATCTTTGCCAAAAAGATTTGACATGAAAGTCACAGCAATAGAAGAAGCTCAAGACATTTGTTCCATGAAAGCTGAAGAACTCATTGGTTCCCTTCAAACTTTTGAGATGGGAATGAATGACACACATGTTAAAAAGAACAAAAGCATAGCATTGGTGTCAAATACTGATGAAGAAGAAGATAATGAACCAGAAAATGATAAGAGCCTGTCAGACAACATTGCTATGCTTGCAAGACAGTTCAAACAGATTCTCAGAGGTATGGAAGGTAAATCAAATTCCAGTGGAAGATTCACAAACTCTTCTGAAAATAAGAGAACCTATGATGCTAACAGAAGATCAAATCTTGCTGAAAAGACCAGTCAAGAAAAAGGAATCAAGTGCCATGAATGTGAAGGATATGGACACATCAAGAAGGAATGTCCTAACTTCTTAAAAAGACAAAAGAAGGGACTATCTGTAACCTGGTCTGATGAAGACTCAGTAGGAGATTCAGAAGAAGAATCAGCTAAGCATATTACTGCTTTAGCTGGACTGTGTGAATATGATAGTGATTCCAGTTGTGGAGAGCTTACTTATGAACAACTTGAGCAAGCATTCAAAGATCTATACAAAAGAAGCTCTGAAATATGTAGTGAGGTTATAAAGCTAAAGAAGCAGAATGAAGTACTAGAAGAGGAAAAAGCAAGTGATCAAGTAATCATTGATACCTTGAAAAGTGAAGTAACTCTTCTCAATTCTAAGCTGGAACATATGTCCAAATCTGTTAGAATGATGAACAACAGCTCAAATACACTGGATGTTATTCTCTGCAATAATAAACATTCAGGGGACAAAAGTGGACTGGGATATAACAGAGATGAAGCCAGTTCTAGCAAAGCTACTTCAAAAATTACACAGTCAAACAAGATGTCCCAACAAATGCTTCAACATCAGAACACAAAGACAAACATAATGTTCCAACAGATGTCTCAACATTCTGGAAAGAACAAAATGAAGAAGAAGTATCAAAGATGGAGATGCCATCACTGTGGAAGATTTGGGCATATCAAACCTCACTGTTATAAGCTACATGGATATCCAAATCAGATGTATCAGCAACCTTCCAAACAGAAAGTAGAAGGTATCAAAAAGGTGCTGCATAGACATCAAAGAAATCAGCAACCTCCTAAGCAGAAGACAGAGGTCATCAAGAAGGTTTGGAGACCAAAAGCTGACATTCAGACTGATCAAAGCCACAGTCCCAAGAACCAGATCAACAATCAAGCCTTGAGATCAGCTGAACAACACACAGGGCAGAGGCATCAAAAGAAATCTCAACTCATCTGGTCAAAGAAAAGTACTGCATACATAGCACATACATCACTGAAAGTATCAGCTAAAGAAGACTGGTATTTTGACAGTGGATGTTCAAGGCACATGACTGGGTTGAAGAATCTGCTAGTGAACTTAAAATCACATTCATCCAGGTATGTAACTTTTGGAGATGGAGCTAAAGGAGAGATCAAAGGAGTTGGAACCTTGGACTGTCAAGATGTTCCAAGACTAGATGATGTATTGCTAGTTAAAGGGTTAACTGCTAACCTGATCAGTATAAGTCAACTATGTGATCAAGGATACAGTGTAAACTTTACAAGAACTGAATGCATAGTGACTAACCAAGAGCAAGAAGTTGTCATGAAAGGTGCAAGGTCAAAAGACAACTGTTACATGTGGGAGCCATTAGACTTCAGTCCCACTTCAACTTGTTCTCTAGCTAGAGAAGAAGAAGTAAAACTATGGCACCAAAGGCTAGGTCATCTTCATTTCAGAGGCATAAAGAAGATCATATCTATGGATGCTGTAAGAGGTATTCCCAAACTGAAGATTGATGATGGCAAAATATGTGGTGAATGTCAAATAGGCAAACAAACCAAGATGTCCCATCCAAAGCTCCAACATCTGACAACTTCCAAAGTTTTGGAACTTTTACATATGGATCTTATGGGACCTATGCAGGTTGAAAGTCTTGGTGGTAAGAGGTATGCCTATGTTGTGGTTGATGATTTTTCAAGATATACATGGATAAACTTCATCAAAGAAAAGTCAGATGTATTTGATGTATTCAAAGAATTATGTCAAAGATTGCAAAGGGAAAAATCCAGCTGTGTGATCAGAATAAGAAGTGATCATGGAAAAGAATTTGAGAATCAAAAGTTCTTAGATTTCTGCTCTTCAGAAGGAATCAATCATGAGTATTCTTCTCCTATCACTCCTCAACAGAATGGGATTGTTGAAAGGAAGAATAGAACTATTCAAGAATCAGCAAGAGCTATGATCCATGCTAAAAAGTTACCTCTGTATTTCTGGGCTGAAGCTATGAACACTGCCTGCTACATCCATAACAGAGTTACCTTGAGAAAAGGAACCCTGTCCACAATATATGAAGTCTGGAAGGGCAGAAAACCCACTGTGAAGTACTTTCATGTGTTTGGAAGTAAATGCTATATTCTGGCAGATAGGGAGCAAAGGAGAAAAATGGATCCTAAAAGTGATGAAGGAATTTTCCTTGGATACTCTATAAACAGCAGAGCATATAGAGTATTTAACTACAGAACAAATGTTATCATGGAGTCCATAAATGTGATAATTGATGATGCTCCTACAGATGTCCCAGAAGATGTTGGAACATCTGCTGATATCAAGATTGAAGCTGAAGAAAAGAATGATCAATATAACTTCACTCAAAATGATACAAGGTCAGAAGATTCAAGCAAACCTCCCTCCATCAGAATACAGAAGGATCATCCCAAAGATTTAATAATTGGTGATCCCAACAGAGGTGTGAGCACTAGATCAAGAGAAGTGATTTCAGGTTCTTGTTTTGTTTCCAAAATAGAACCTAAAAATATCAAGGAAGCTCTCACTGATGAATACTGGATTTGTGCTATGCAAGATGAATTAGGTCAATTCACAAGGAATGAAGTGTGGAATCTTGTTCCTAGACCTGATGACGTAAATGTGATTGGAACAAAATGGGTGTATAAGAACAAGTCAAATGAACAAGGAGTTGTTACAAAGAACAAAGCCAGACTTGTAGCTCAAGGATACACTCAAATTGAAGGAGTAGACTTTGATGAAACCTTTGCACCAGTAGCAAGGCTTGAATCAATAAGACTACTGTTGGGAATTGCTTGTATCTTAAAGTTCAAGCTATTTCAAATGGATGTGAAAAGTGCCTTTTTAAATGGCTATCTTAATGAAGAAGTATATGTAGAACAGCCTAAAGGATTTGTTGATCCAAGCTGTCCAAATCATGTATACAAACTCAAGAAAGCACTTTATGGTCTGAAGCAAGCTCCAAGGGCATGGTATGAAAGACTTACCACATTTCTTATCAAGCAAGGATACAGAAAAGGTGGGATTGATAAAACCCTGTTTGTTAAAGATGAAGAAGGAAATGTCATGATTGCACAAATATATGTTGATGACATTGTCTTTGGTGGGATGTCTGATAAGATGGTCAAACATTTTGTCAAGCAGATGGAAGCTGAATTTGAAATGAGTCTAGTAGGTGAATTAACCTATTTTCTTGGTCTGCAAGTTAAGCAAATGGAAGACTCAATGTTCATCTCACAAAGCAAGTACTCCAAGAACATAGTGAAGAAATTTGGAATGGAAAATGCTTCTCATAAAAGAACTCCTGCTCCTACACATTTAAAGCTGACTAAAGATGAGAAGGGTGAGAATGTAGATCATAGTTTATATAGAAGCATGATTGGAAGTTTGTTATACTTGACTGCTAGCAGACCAGACATTGCATTTGCAGTAGGAGTTTGTGCAAGATATCAAGCTGATCCAAAAGTCAGTCATCTCAATCAAGTCAAGAGAATCCTTAAATATGTTAATGGTACTTGTGACTATGGCATAATGTACTTTCATGGTTGCAAACCTATTCTCACTGGCTTCTGTGATGCTGATTGGGCAGGAAGTGCTGATGACAGAAAAAGCACTTCAGGAGGATGCTTCTTTCTAGGAAACAATCTGATTTCTTGGTTCAGTAAGAAACAGAATTGTGTATCCTTGTCTACAGCTGAAGCTGAGTACATAGCAGCAGGTAGCAGTTGTTCACAGTTGGTCTGGATGAAGCAGATGCTCACTGAGTACAATGTCCCACAGGATGTCATGACATTGTACTGTGACAACTTAAGTGCAATCAACATATCAAAGAATCCTATCCAGCATAGAAGGACCAAACATATTGATATTAGACATCATTTCATTAGAGATCTTGTAGAAGAGAAGGTGATTTCATTGGAGCATGTTGCTACAGATCTGCAATTAGCTGATATATTTACCAAAGCATTGGATGCTACACAATTTGAGAACTTAAGGGGCAAACTTGGAATCTGTTTATGTGATATCTAGCAGTTAATGAGATGTGCCAACATGTCATATGACATTGCATGGCATAAGTTCCAGATGGCAAAGCTAGTCTGGACTAGATCCTTGGGAATTTCATTCCTAATCATTTGGACTGTAACGGCTACTTATTTAGTAATTCCTTATAAGCAGCTATCAAGAGTATTATCACACCATCGCAAGCAAATCACATTAACTAGTAATACTTCAGAAGTCATAAACCCTAAAGTTGCACATTCATCTTCTTCAACAATGTCTCAAAACCCTAAAACAGCTGATGAAGTTCTCAACCAGGAAGACGTAGTTCATGCCACTCCTATTTCTATGGTACCAATGCAATCAACACCATTAGACGAGCTCAGGGGAAGTGCCTCTCACACTAAGAAGGCAAGAACACCAAAAAGAGGTAAAGATCAAATCAGAAGCAAAGCTAAAGACATTCCTTCTCATGCTAAATACTCCAAATATGTTGATGATTCCATCAAGGAGATTGTCAACCAAGTTTTCTCTGAACAAAGAGTAGTGAAAGGAATCTCTGTTCCCTTGAACACCATTCCTGCACCTCAAGAAGAACCAGCTCAAGATACAAAGAACACTGCTGCAGAACAAGATGTCCCAACCGATGTTGGAACATATGCAGATGAGAAAGCAAACTCATCTGATGCTGGTACTGAACAGACTGAGGACAAGAAAGAGGTATCAAGTGAAAGTGATAAAGAAGTTTCTGTGGAACAGGCTAAAGACTCAAATGAAGATCAATCTTCTGCTGATCAACAAGCTGATGAGGAGACTGCTCAATCTCCTCCAGTAGTCAATCTGGAACAGGATTCTGATGCAGAGATCATATCATCTGTGAAACCCAGCATTGCTAAAAGACTAAGGTCCAGGAAAGGAAAGATGCAAGATGAACCTGTCATCCCTGAGACTAAGAAGGCTAGTCCAAAGAAAGGCAAAGCTAAAGCTACCTTTGGCCCAACAAAACCCTGGAGCAAAGTCCAATCTCAGAAGAGAAAAGCTTTCACACCATCAGATTCAGATGTTGAATCAGATGTCCCAACATCTCCTCCAAAGAAAAGACCAACATCAGCAAGAGCTTCAACTGCTGTTCCAGAAGCTCCCCTGGACAACATATCATTTCATCTTGTCTCTAGTGTCAACAGATGGAAGTATGTGTACCAAAGAAGGGTTGCCCTGGAAAGAGAACTGAGCAGCAATGCACTTGAGTGCACAGAACTCATTGACCTAATCTCTGCTGCAGGATTATTCAAGACAGTCTCAGAGTTCTCTCCCTGCTATGAACTTCTTGTCAAAGAGTTCATTGTGAATCTTCAGGAGGATTGCTCAAATGGTAAGTCCTCAGAGTTCAGAAAGGTATTTGTAAGAGGTAAGTGTGTTGAGTTCTCTCCCCAAATCATTAATCAGTATCTAGGAAGGGACACAGATGGAACCAATGAGCTAGGGAAAACAGATAATCAAATCTGTAAGGTGATCACTGCAAACCAGGTCAAAGCTTGGCCTGTGAAGGGAAAGCTCTCTGTGAGCATGCTTACTAGAAAGTATGCCATGCTTAACAGGATTGGAACTGCAAACTGGGTGCCTACCAATCACACTTCATCAATATCAACTGGTCTGGCCAGATTCATCTTTTCTGTGGGGACTCAAACCAAGATGGATTATGGAGCTTATATTTTTGATCAGACTATGAAGCATGCCATCTCTACTGCAACAAAGCTGCCAATAGCTTTTCCATCATTGTTGTGTGGTATTGTACTCAATCAATATCCTGGGATTTTAACTGACAAGGATACTGCCTGCAAGAGAGGGAGCCCCCTGGCTTTTCACTACAAGTTATTCCTCAGTCATCATGCTGCAGATGTTGAAGCTCCTTCTAGGACATCTGCTGGTCCATCCACTGTTAAGAATCCAATCTCCAGGAAGACTTTAATTGCTGAACTCAAAAGCACCTGCAAAGAGCTTGAAGCTAGAAAGCAGAAGCTTGAGGAAATAATTCAAAGGTTGGAGAATGAAGAAGATCTGAAAGCAAACTCTGATAAAGACAGTGCTGCTGATGAAGAAACAGAAGCTGATGAAGAGACAGAAGTTGAGGAGGGAACTGAGAGTGATGATTCTGAGTGATCAAATGTATGTGAGGCAAATGTAATGACAGCAATGTAATGACTGAAATAGTGTCTTTGGCCCCTAATTTTGTGTCTACCAAGGGGGAGAACAACATCAAAGAAACAACATCAAATGTAATTGCTGTTTAAATGAATGAAAAATTTGTTTGCTTCTGAACTGAATCAGTGTGTATTTCTGTTGCAACAAGACTGGACACATATTTGTTTGAGGGGGAGTAATCTCAAATAAGAATCAACAGAAAAGTAATGCTATACTCTGATAAAAAGAACTTCTGCTGCACTCTGAAATCCAGAAAAGATGTTAGCCAAAAATTAGCCAAAGGGGGAGTTTGTAGATGTTTAAGAATTGGCAGAATTTTTGACCAAACAAGAAATGTTAAATTCAGTTCAGAATGTCCTATCAGATGTTGGGACATTAGCAAACAGAGTATGTGAACTTATTTCAGGATGTCTCATCAGATGTTGGGACATTGTGTAAATGACTAAGTTCAGTTTTGTCAGGATGTCCCAACAGATGTTGAGACATCTCAGACCTGCTACCAGAATTAATTATTGATTAACAGATCAGAGATATTTAAGGAGAACTATCTGGAATTAATTAATGCTGAATAAAAACAGAACAAGGCGCATCTGTAGGGAGTTTTAAATTGAAGATTCAAATTAAAACAGAAGACCTAATGCACCTAGAATATAGGAGGTAACAAACCCTAAATTCAAGGTGACAGTTGCTGCACATTAGGGCTGGATCATTCTACAGAAAGCCCAAAATTCAGATACCTATTTAAACAACAGAAACTCATAGAATTGAGTACGAATTTCAGAAGACTAAATAGGGTGTCTAGTGTTTTAATAGCAGGTTGTTTTTATGTACCACTTTATGAGCTTTTAAGCAAAAGTGCATTTGTGACTTGATTGAAACTGTGAAGTAAGATCAAGCTGTATTGTTTGAAGGATGTCTTCAATTTCTGTAAACTTGTAAACTTGATCACTGGGTGATTGAGGGGGAGTGAGTAGGGTACTCTTATCTAAGTGAGTCTTAGGTAGAAATTGCATTGGGTAAGTATTAAGTGATAGATTAAACAGGGTGGTTTAAGTCTAGAATTAATATTACTAATAGTGGATTTCCTCCTGGCTTGGTAGCCTCCAGATGTAGGTGTGGTTATACACTGAACTGGGTTAACAAACTTCTGTGTTGTTTATTTTTCCTGCTGTTTAAGTTTTGATTAAACTTGTCAAATGTTCTATTAAGTGTTGGAACATCTCTTAGGACATCTCATTACAGAATTTCAATTATCAATAACAAAGGTTGAATACATTGCAACATCTGGTTGTAGTACTCAATTTCTCTGGATGAAAATACATCTAGAAGGTTATTAGTTATATGAGAGTAAAATTTATATTCTGTGATAACACTTCTGCTATTTTTTTTCAAAGAATCCTAATTTGCATTCCAGAGCTAAACACGTTGAAATAAAACATCATTTTATAAGAGATTATGTTCAGAAGGTTGTTATTAATTTAAAATTATAGATACAAACCATCAATGTGTTGATATCTTCATAAAACCCCTCATTGAAGATAAATTTGTTTTTATTTTAAATTTTTTGAAAATGGACCTTTATCTAGAATAAAACAAAATCTTTTCAATATGTGTAGATTCAAAAGAGTCAAAATATGGATTTGTGATATATTGACTCTGAACGAGTTAGCCTTCTAAAGTTAGAAGTATCTCAGGGTCTGGAGGTCCAAAGTCAGAACCCTTCTGGGATTTTCTATCTTCTAGATTTCGAGTTCGTGATATTAATGGTGGTAATCAAGCATTTTTGCATGGCTCTAAAGTAAGATAAATGTCCTATGTTAAAGTCATCTGAACATTTGATATGACCCATTGGGATAATATTTCTTAGCTACAGAGAAAATATCATCATTCATCTCCCCTTGTCATCTTGCGTATGTTTTTCAAACATTTATTTTATTTTTCAAAATAGTTTTATTATTCAAATGTCTTGTTATTTGTATTTTCTAATACTCTATAATAATGTCTTATGACGAGCATGCCCTGGCATGTGTCTTGTTATAAACATTATTACTGTAGTCTTCATTGGTAATTATTGATTCTGTTTCGGTTAGGTCTCTACCTACACCCTTATAAATGTTTTAAATCATTTTTATCTCTATTTAAACTCCTCCTTTGCAACTTTATCTTCCTTACATATTTCTATAATCTCAAAATGTCTGCAATCTGTGGAGTTGGAAGCCTTCTTTCAATCACACTTGAAAAATTTATTGACTTCAATGAATTAAAGAATCTTGGTCTTGATCTTCTTAGTGTTGTTCGTTCCAGGAAGTGGGGGAATTACTTAAACATGCTCAAAGGACCCATATATCATGTTCTCGTAAGAGAGTTTTGGATGAATATGTGCCTCAACCAACTTAGACAAGATGTTTCATGCATTCAATCTAATGTTTTTGGAATTCCCATCACCTTAACTCTTGCTCTGATTGCAAAGGAAATCACGTGCAAATAGACTAGGGTTCATATGGACATGTAACCAAGAACAAGTCACTTACTTGAAGACATTATAGACAAGATCCTTGCCACCAATAATAATCATGCGAGTATCTCCTCCCTTCTTCCCAAGGAAAAAATTTGGCATCAACTATTGGTGTCAAACATTTAGCCACATGAAGATGATCTGGAAACACTCACCTATGATGACAAGCATCTTATCTTCTTCATCTTATCTAGGATTAATGTTAACATTCCCCTCACTATCTTCAACTTTTTGAAGAAAAAAAAATTGCCTCTCACGAGGGACTATCTTTTCTAATTCCATTTTGGAAGAGTTCTCTTCTCCGTCATATCAGAGATTAACAAAGATTATTCAATATCAACACTGATTGTTAATGTCAGTTAAATATCAACATATACGATGAAAGAAGAATCGTGATTTCAACCTTTGATCACAATACTGAATAATGAAACGCTATTGAAAGCTTCACTTTGTTGTATTTTCCATAATCTCACCCATTTCTGGTTTGTCAATGGAAAACTATCAAAGGAGTCACCTACACCTACAAAGCTCTTATAGGTGTTAAATGGTTCAAGTTACTATTTCCATATTCGTATTCGTCATGAATCTGACGGAGAACAAAAAACTCCCCATCAAGGCATGCCTCTGAAATCAAGAGTTTGTGATATCCACCACCTCCTCACCAGGATCGTCTTTCCAAGGACCTTCAACCTTAATTTTGTCATCAAGAATGTCATCGTTCCTCTTTGACTTGTAATATAAAATTTTCAAACTAATTGGGTAGAAACCATATTTCTTCATATGATACACTATAAAGAAAATGAGATAATTAGACTCCCATATGAAATATTAATCACCAAAGTTTTGAGCGCATTTAGTATTGACACTGGGGGAAACAATGGAGTAATCGATCAATAAGATCATTTAATCCTCACTCAGAAATATGAATATTTGCATTCAACATTGAGAATTAAGGCACAAATCGACTAATGAAGAAGATGACTTGGAAGAATAGTCTCACTTATGTGTCTTAGTTTTCTAAGTGTGTTTGATTTTATGTTTTTCTTGCATTATTTATATTCTTGAAGTTTCCCGATTTATGTATTTCAATTCAGTATAATTTGATTAAATGAAAATTGCTTGTTTTTCCTTTTCTAAATGTCTATGTGTTTATGTGTTTGCATATCCAATTTTTGAATTTCATTGTTTTCTCGTATTTTTGATTATGATTAAGGGGGAGAAGTATATTTTCAACAAGAGTAGAGTATATTCTCTTATTAATCGAGGAAGAGTTTAACCACTATAAGTTTATCCACCCGTTTTATTTTACCACCTTTGATAGATGTATTGTCATCATAAAAAGTGAGAGAATGTAGAACCATGTTTTGCAGGACATTTAAGAAGTGGTTAAAGTTAAATATGACTATCATACTTTTGTTTTGATGACGTGCTTTTGATGATGACAACTTGGTTTCACCGATGAAAACCTGTGAAAATTCAAGCATTATAGAAAGCAGTCAAAGATGCATAAAAATATTTGTTCAACTTTCTTCCTCAAGCAATCAAAGATGCACAAAAATGTTTGTTCAAAGTTCTTCCTTCAAATTAATCTAATGAACTAAGGTTTTGATGATTTCTATCCTCTGATGATGGAATTTAATTTGAAGATATCTCAAGCCTTATCTCCAATAAGATTCAAGCAAGTTCTTATATGATTGGATTATTCAGGAAAGTGTTAAAAAGAAGAAGTGTGAAAGAGAAGAAGTGTGAAAGCTCGCCCATTCATGTCTATATGAATGTTGTTTTGTAAAAACACATGGGCATTCTCGTAAATTAGTATGGCTAAATAAAAAACACACTAAAACATGTTTAAAGCCTCTATTTATCAAAGAAAATAACTTTAAAATGATTTAGAGTCGTGCCAGATGAATCAGGAACTGGAAGAATAGGCTAGACAAGTTTTTTAAATTGTCAAATCGATTGGGGCATATTTTAAATCGATTTGGTAAGTTCAAATTATGTCCTTAATCTATTAGTATATTGTCTTAATTACTAGAAAAGACTTACTATAAAAACTTTCCATAATGGGCTTTTTTAATCAATTATTTATAGTCATCCAATGGTTTGGCTTGATGACCCAATCGTTTGGGACATTAATTTGGCCCATTGTTTTTTTCTCTTTTTTGTGCCATCCGCCTATTAACAAAAGCATTTCTCTTCATATTTTGACATCCAGAATCGTGAGCTCTCTCCTACTCCTAACTCTCTATAAAAATATTTTATTTTTAATTTTTCTCGCTATAAATTAACCATTACGCTTTGAGAAAGTTCTTGTGTTTGGTGAGGAATTTTTTTAAGGAAAATGTGATATTGTAAATTAACCAAGGGGTACTTTTCTCTTGGTTGAATAATTTTCCATTAAGGGAGAGTTTTTTTTGTTCAAAGCTAAATACGTTAAAAGAATTCTCGGGGATGTAGTTTCTAATTCACGGTTCGGTTCGAGAGCTCAACATGTGTAAAAGCTCCACTTGGTCCGAGATTAGGCTGGTATAAAATCTCAATCGGTTTGTGAATTCAGCCTGTGTAAAAGCTTCATATTGATTTGAGAATAGCCTTGTGTAAAATCTCATTTTGGTTCGAGGCCAGCTCATGTAAAACTTCGGTTTGGTTCGGAGGATAACTAGTTTAAAATTCCATTTTTTTTAGATAAGTCCATAGAAAATCTCAGTTTAAGTTACCCTACAACTTCATTCTCCTTGTGTAAGAGGGTTCATAAGCTCATCCAACTTAAAACTTATAAATATTAGGTTTAATTGCAACTTTGGTCCCCCTATTTTTTTTTAGTTTTGATTCCCCTATTTTCAAATCCGGGATTTTGGTCCCTTTTTCAAGTTATTTTTTGGATTTTAGTCCCCCACCTCATTTAAGTGTCATTTTGCATGACATGACAGTTGAATTGATGATGTGGCATGACTTAAGTGGAAAAAAATTCCACATCATTCATAATTATTTTTTATTTAAATAATATATAAAAAAATTAAAATTAAAAAATAAAATAAACTCAAATAAAATCAATTATCATAAATATTCTATTAAAACTAATTTAATTTGTTTTCTAAATTAAATTGAAGTAAATTTATTTTTATCTTCTTCCTTTCAAATCCACCTTCCAAATCCATATTAATATTTTTCTATTTATTTTCATAAATTCACATTATTCTTTTAAATTTTTTCACAAATCAAATCTTCATAAAAATCCCCCACAATCTTATATCATCCACAACAAATATTTATGAAATTCTTCAATGTTCTCGATCTAATCTTTTTTTAAATAGATAAAATAATATGATAGTAACTAATATAAAATTATTGATAGCGTTTTTGTTTTTCTAATTGAAGATCTGGGTTGTTCTATAAACCTGTCAATCTGTTCAGTTAAACAATAAAAAATTCCAATTTGATCAATCCTCAACAAAATCCTCAAAATTGTAGCTCGATTTTTGTGGTCTTTAAGCACTATCGCATTTTTGCTACTTTCTGATTTCTTATTTTTTTTCCTGATGAAGCTGGTTATGGAAGGGAAAAGATATCTTAAACTCAACCCGCTTTGCATACTATTGATTGACTGATGCCCACATGGTTTTGGATTCTTCTTTAGATTATTTCACCTTTGGATTAATGCAAAATTTGTTCTTTTTGATATTTACGGGGTTTCTTTGATTTGGGTTTGGGCATGAGATGAATGTTGGTAAGATAGGATGATGTTGATGTTTTTGTGTTTCTGTGTTATCATAATTTTTTGATATTTTTTTCATAGGTCTGAGAACCTAATTGTTGTTTTTTGTTTGGTGTGCTCGCAAAGATCTTACGACCTTTTGCCTACGTACCCCCAAAAAGAGAATTCAAGGATCAGAGCATCGTAGTTCCTCCTAAAAGGATGGAGCTAGGAGGAAAGGGTTAATTTGTATCCTAGTTAAAGCGTACATGATGTTGATGCTCAAAGTTTGTATTTGTGTCTTGATCAAAGCCCAAGATTGAAGCTGAAAATGTTTGTTTGTGTCCTGATCAAAGCCAAAGATTGAAGCTGAAAACAATTGTCTGTAATTGGTTGGTTGCTTGAATTGCATAGCTCAAGGCATAAACTGAATGGTATTTTGATTTGAATAGCTCAAGAAAGGATGAATGAGTACCCTGAATTGCATAACTCGAAGAAGAATAAATGGTTAACATGAATTGCATAGCTCAGGGCAGCTGAATGGGTTATCTTGATTTGCATAACTCAAGAAAGGATGGATGTTTAGCTTAGTTAGAGTCTAAGACTATGACTATTGGGAAATTAGATTAGTTAAATTCCAAGACTATGACTGTATTGATGTTGTTAGCTTAGTTAAAGTCCAAGACTATGATTGTTGTTTTGAGTGACTGTAAAGTGTTTGCCTATTTGTGCCTTGATTGAAGCCCAAGGTTGAAGCTAAAAGGTGCTCAGTAGAGAAAATTTGTCACATCTAAAGAGGGAATATTTGTTTTATATGTGCCTTGATTAAAGCCCAAGGTTGAAGCTAAACAAAGAAAACTGACTATGTGGAAAATTTACCTGTTTCCTGATTTGGAAGCCCAAGTGTGAAGCTTATTTGTGAAAGACTGACTCTTGATTATCTGTATCTTATATGAAGCCTAATATGTGAGGCTGAAAAATTGTTGGGAGACTGACTATGTATGAAGAGTGTTTTGTCTTGTTGGGAAGTTTATGTGGTCATCAGACTTTCCTTTGTCTGGAGAGGATTCAATTGTACAAATTCTAAGAGGAGACTAATTTGGTCATCCATCGGGGAGAGGGATACTAATGTATGTGTTTGATCTAAAGGTGTGTTCCTATTCTTTTAGGAAGCCTTTGAGGGTCCCTGTGTTTAAGCCCAAGATGAGGCTATGTTACCTGTAAGAGGCATGTGGGTCCTTGAACAAAGCCCAATAGGAGGTTGTGGAAGGCTGAGTAACTTCTAAGCCTGAGAGAAGGCACCTTTAAAAGGACTAAGGGTCCTTGAATATTGCCCAAGAGGGGGCTATGTTTTGCCCTAGTAGGATTCTAGTTATTCAAAGGTTAGGTCTAGTGACAGTAATTCGGTTGCTTAAATTCTAGCTGAGATGCAAATATATATAGTAAAGATGCATGCAGACAGATAAAAGGTGTCAGTGAATGTGTTTGACAGTTTTTAGTATGTCTTTTCTATGGTTTGAGTATTCTTAAATGTTTTATTAAGAATAATGTTAAGGGTTACACTAGGAAGCAGAGGCCCAAAATCCTGAGGGAGAAAGATTACAAATGTGTTTTAAAATTGTATTCTCTTTGTCATTAAGAAGTATTTTATTATCTTTACTTTAGTATGAATTGAAGAAAAATAATTTTGGCAAACAATCCTATTCTAAACAAGCAACAACAGTTTAAGAAAACAACGAGAAGTTAGAAAGAGGGGAGATGACTCAGAAGTCAATAATATGGCTTAAACATAAGGATGCATATGAAATTTGCTTTGTTGAATAATTATCTGATGATTTTATACACAGAGTATGACTTGGATGCTGAAAAGCTGCCTATAGCCTAGAAAGCAGTTCACCGGAGTGAAACTAAGTCTAGTTGTTGGTGTATTAAATCTTTAGTCATAAAGATAAAAAAAATAAAAGGAGATAAAATTTGTAAACAAATGCTCATAAGTCTCTATTTAGGAGATTAAAATATATTGAATAAAAATATCTATATGATATATATAATAATAAATATATCTAGGTAATGAATCTAAAATATTAAAGATTAAAGTTAGTATTATTATTCTCTCTAATTTTATATATAAGAAAAAGTATTTTTTAAATATATAAAATAACAAATGTATTATGTACATTGGTCTTTCTAATATGCTATCATCACTACGTGGATAAAAAGAACGTTGCAGATGGGTAAGGGGCATAATGTGGCTATGTATAATTATACGTATTTTTCTATCTATCTATTATTATTTTTGCTAATAATGAAAACGTGAAGTGACATGAATACTCTATCTAATAATATAAAATCACAATGATAAATTTCTGGTAATAAGAGTAAGTTTTCCTCCAAAGATAGATAACCATGGACGTGGAGTGGAAGTAAAGAAGAAACCGGTAACCCACTTTTAACATTTAATAGTGTAAGGAATAATACTATTCGAATTGGATTGAATCTAATTTGATTAAATTTAATATTTGATTTGATTAATAGTTTTTGATTTTAGTTGAATGTCCGTATTTATAGGATTAAATTCGAACCAAATCAACTCGTTCATCAATAAATTGAATTGGATTCATGAATCATCCACTAAATATAATTTTTAAATTTTAAATAAAATATTAATTTAATTAATACATTTTTTAAATAAAAATATTAAAAAATCATAAAAATTTAGTATTAAATTTAAATAAAATTTATTGTTTAATACTTAAAAACTCTTTTATGATTTAGATCAATTCAGAAAAATAATATAAAATGATGTAATATATATATATATATATATATATATATATATATATATATATATATATATATATATATATATATATATATATATATATATATATATATATATTTTGTTACACCTAAAGGTGACACTTATACCGTATAATGATACGGTTTTACTTCTTAAAGTGTTTAATCATTAATTTTTTCTTTATTCTAGTACAAAGAAATACATGAGACAAGTTGTATATTGTATGGTGTAAGATACGAAAGAAAAAATGTTTTTATTTATTTATTTATAGTGTGTATAAAAGTATTTTATGTTAGGGTTATTTTTAAAATAAAATTTCAAAATTAACTATAACTTTAAATTAACCTATTCTTTTAAATAATAATTCTTCTCTTTTTATATAGAAGAAGAAACATATGATAGTTTTTTTTTCTAGACATAGCTGAGAATGGCCCAACTCTTTACCTCTTGATTATTTATGAGTTAATGGTAGTAATATTTATGAAAGTAATTGCTTGTTATCTAGACAGTCAAAATAAATTAATTAGACGATAAAAAACACAACATACAATACTGGATGTGTCTGACAACCTCTTCCCCGTCTCTTTTACCACCTATTCTACTTCCACTGCTTCCTCGATCGCCTAATCTGCGTTCTCGTCCATTGATCCCCCATCCTTCCATGATGTTTGCGGTACAAAAGTGCCTCACGTGCCTCATCAAGAATGTCATCCATTACACGCCTACCACCAGACCCCTCGGGGAAGAAACCGACTGTAATTCCTCACCGTGCCATCTCCACTATGCAAAGACAACGAGGCAGAACATCCTGAGTGTGATCGAGCTGAGACTACTGCTCCTATAGAATCTCTTGATGAGCTGGTCTGGATGCTGATCTTGGAACATTGGGCACCATTTACATATGTGATACCTCGAATAACCAAGTGATGTAACCTTTAACGGGGCCCCAATCATTCGTCGCTATGATCGTCTGATCCTCGTCAGGTAGCAAGTGACTCTCGTAGTCAGCAAACATCTCATCAACTTGTACACGGGTCAAGCCAAGAGGAGCAGACATCCAGCATGGTGCTTAGGAATCGTCCGATGGTGGGATATCACCCTCCGGTGGTGGCACTAGATCAACAACGACGGATGACACTGGTTCATCCTGACGGCGCTTGCGAGAGGATGGGCCAAGTGATGCGTCATCTGTAGAATCATAATGTCTGTGGGAAAAAGATGTCGAAGGTGGTGTGGGATGCGATGTGGAAGAAGTGTCTTGAGGCTAAGGCGTAGACCGAGCACCAAGAGTGGGCGGAGATGTAGAAGGTGTGGTTTGTATGTCAATAGTAGACTGCACATGAAAAAATGTACCTCCTGCCTCCACAACAGACTAGCTCTGCTCACACTTGACAAATGCATGTTGTGCAACCCGTCCAAGTCTCAAATGTTCTGCTCTTTCGACCATAATGTCTGCAAGGCATAACAACAAAAAACTATTACAATTATAAAACAAAAATGAGTTAGTTCCAGAGAAATATCTACGAAAAATTTCCACATATGCATCTTCGGAAGCAACTTAAATACATTAAAATGATATATTTTCGCATATGCATCTTCAGAAACGTAGAACGTTACATTTTTTTCGCAAATACATATACATAAGTTTCTGCAACTCAGAGGACACGAAAATAACGTCCTCTCACTATCACATTTGAATTTTGGATGGATTGACAGTCTTTTTTAAGCTACAAACAATATATAAACCACCTATGAACTATGTTTCAAATTATATCTACACATTTCTACCCCTAATAAAGCATTGTAACTCATTTAAGGGAAAAACTCGAAATTGTATTAGAAACTCGAAACTTACTGGTATAAACCATGCTTTGAGTGATTCAGAATGGGTTGATCTTGTTATGAATGCTCCTTGATGAAGTTCGACAAAAAAAACATGTTTTTTAAATTTTTTATTTTTGAGAAAATGAGAGAGATGAAATGTTTTGAGAGAAATGAAGTGGGAAGAAAAAGAAGAGTCTGACGCAAATTTAGTTTCAAATGATTCCAGAGATATATATGCGGAACCATTCCGCAAATATATATCTGGAAATTTTTTTACATTAAGTAAAAAAAAGGTGCAGTCGGAGATACATCTCCAAAATCTGGGGACATTTTTAACAACCCAGAAAGTGCCTAAGAGATCTATATTTTTTGTTAAGACTATATACAATACTATAGTTAATGTACTTTAAAAAACAATTCAAGTCAACTACCTACCCATTACTATTCATTGCCACCAAACTACCATAAATGTCCTTTTTACTTTTTCACTTTCTTCCTTCTAAAAGGTTAAATTCATAATTAACATATTCATTTACAACTACTCATGAAAACACTTCAAAGTTACACTTTTAAGTCTACTATTGGACACAATTTTATTTTTAGGATACTAAAGTTTTCCCTCCCATTACACTTCATAACCTCAAAAAGTTTACTCTCTCTCTCTCTCTCTCTCTCTCTCTCTCTATATATATATATATATATATATATATATATATATATATACGTTTTTCCTCTGCTTCTTGTCTGATACTCCAAACTCACAAGCAAAACTATTCATCTCCATTTCTCATTGGACATCTTCACAAAAAAAGAAAGCATTCAACAAGGTATGAGTAATATTATTGAATCAATACGTTGTTGAATGGTTTATGTTTTTTAAGTTTATTCATTTTTTTCGTTCGTCTGAGAAATCAATCAACAAGGTACCATTTTTAGTAGCAAGGAACCATTTTCAATAAGCTTTCAATGTTCAGTTCTGTTTCATGTTATTGTTTTTCCAAAGGCAGCATCGTTTTTTTAGAAGGCGTGAATCATCATTTTTCAATATGTTGAAAGTTGAACCATAAATGTATTTATAACCTACTGTTGCATGTTTTTTAAGCATTTTTGTAAAATTTCATCTTTCCTATTCTTGTCTGGATGAAAAATATAGAACATAACATGTTTTTAGGCCACCTTTATATAAGCTGATTTACTTTCAGAAAGGTTCCAGTTTTAGCAACCTCACATATGTATCTCTTTATTTTTGTATATTGTTATGTCCATTGAAAACCTTTTGTGTTGTTTTACTTTTAAAACTTGTCATGTCCTGTTCTGGTTTGCTCATGTCCTGTTCGTGTGTCTCTATTTTTTTAGAAGGCCTCAATCTTGTAATAGCTACTCATATGAAGCATGTAGTTCAAGTTGTGGAGAGTTGATCCACATTTTCTATTATAACCTACTATTTTTTATTTTTTAAGCCTTTTACTTCCTTTTTGCTTTTGGATTCTTTAACTCACTGGAAATCAAAGAAGATAACACACACACACACACACACACACACACACACACACACATATATATATATATATATATATATATATATATATAAAGCATCTATTGCTTCAGCTTATTCAAATCAATTCATGTTGTTACTTTTCAGATAACCATGTCAAGGGTACCCATTACGATTGCTAATTTGAAGATCGGTTACAACGTATGAAAACTCGCAGCTCGTGTCGTTGATTTATGGGAATGCACGTAACGGACAACTACACTATGAATGTGTGGTTCAAGACAACAAGGTATACACAATTATTATAAATTAAATAAGTTATCTAACTATTAATACACTTACAACTGGTCTTAATTCCTCATTTCATTCATAGGGTGACAAAATACACGTAGTGACTCGCACCAAGGATTTCGATTTATGGAAACAGAGGCTACTAGAAGGTCACACTTTCATGGTTTACAATGGTGACCCTTTAGACAATGATATTGCTTTGAAAGTGCGCGACAATCCGTTGGAACTGTTTTTCAATGGTGGGACTACCGTCACTATGTTAGACATGTCGGAAATACCACCACATCAATTTCATTTCAAACCCATTGTTGATATATCTAATGGGGATTTT
Organism: Lathyrus aphaca; assembly: GCA_963966055.1. Lineage (NCBI taxonomy): Eukaryota > Viridiplantae > Streptophyta > Magnoliopsida > Fabales > Fabaceae > Lathyrus > Lathyrus aphaca. The sequence goes on along the minus strand of OZ014519.1, from coordinate 719,672,669 downwards.
CAAGTGAACCACTTATATGGTATTTTCATTATTGTTTTTCCACTTTAATTGGGACATTACATGTTGTTAAATATCCTTTCATTTATTTGGCCCTTCTTTCATACAGATGTGATTGGTGTCCTCCATGAAATTGTCAAAACTCAAGTTGCTGGAGGCGGTCGGAAGGCTTGTGTCAACCTTGTCTTAGCGGATGAAATGTCGGTATCATTTCATGGCTTTGTTATATATTTAATAATTATATTAAGACAACATATTGTAATACCTCAAAATTTTCCCTCATTATTTATTCCCTTAACGGGCTTATCGCTTCGCATTCATCCGCATCTTTTATTAGGTCGCTAGCATTCACAATCATGCATTTCATGGGCTCTTAAGGCATGGGTTTGTTGCACTCTGAAGAATCAAGTTATTCCCTTGGTTTGAGATTACTACTCTACTGGGGTTGGAATTAGAACTTCATGCCCTATCCACAGTCATAAGATAAATTCAAGGTGGTCTTGTTATTCAAAGAATTCCATCATTACCTGAGACACAATTCATTGAAGATCATAATGCGCGCAGAGCTGATTAGGGTTTCATGGCAAAGGAATTTTGGTTTGTGGTACAAGAGATCAAGGTACAGATCCTTATGATGATCAGGGTATTGTGATCTTCTTCTTTCAACGTGTTGTTTGTAATATGAGCGAACAAGGTTGGGATTTGAAAGTTGGATTGGGAGTTTAAGTTGGATTAAATGTGTTAAATTTGGTCGCACAAATCACCTGGATTTCAACAATCCTTCCTTTACTCACATTTTGTTCAACATCCAAATCACACACGTATACCTTGTGGTAGTTCATTGTCCGCATTAAACATAAGTCAAGCCTAAAAATCCACTTTGCATCTTTCTTAAGATCCATTGGTTTATTCTAATTTCCAAGTGTCCATATCCGTTTGGATTCTACATCCATTTGTTCAATTTTTTCAAGTCATATTCATTTTTGATCAATTATTCAAATAAATCTATAAATTCTTTTAAAAGTTAAAGGGTCCATGCCAATTAATTATATTACCACCATCATCTCTAACTCTATTAAATCACTTCCTTGGTATTATACTTGTCAAAAAAAAAACTAAATGCAAAAGCCCATTACTACAATAGCATATGTTATCATTTATTTTTGATTGTCAAGTCTCTATTTTTTTTTTGAGTTTCAATTACCGGAATAATTTCCAGATACTTGCATAATGGAAACTAAAGGAACTTATCCAACAAGAATACAATGTCAATGGCTAATTACATTTGATAATTTTGACCTTTGTGGTCCACGTGACCTGTAAACATCTGGTATATACCAATACAACAACTCACAGGAAAAGATGTTAAAAATTTTGGTGTTCCGGCCAGAAGTGAAGTGCCAATTAAACCTGAACTTCACAGAAAAGCACAATCACTCAATTGAGCAGACGAGTTAGCAACACAGACTTGAATTTTCAAGTTCAGATCCAAACTTCACAGCTCCACTTCACAACACAAAGCAACTTTTGCTTTTGTGTGATGGCTATCAACTCACAAGCTAAGAAGGTGAGATATTAATAATGGGTCCTCTCATCATTTTCTAACTGCAAACCATCCATGCCTCTAAGGGCACTTTCATAATTATTGGCTTGAGAAGCATTTCTTCCAGCCCGTGTTACTCTCTGAGGATCAGAAGACCCGATCGGTGAACTTCTTTGTCCGCCCAAAATTCTGTGTGCTGCTCCAGGGCTAGCCTCAGCAGTGCGTGTACGGACATCTGATTCAGGACCAACAAATGCATCACGACCACTAGAAACAGCAACTGCACAACAAGAAAATGATAGAAGTAGAAGAAACAGAAGAGTGCAATAATTGATAATCACAATCTCAGATTCACATTTGAAGAAAAAGGATCATCAACATTACCTTAACCTTCATCAACAATCTTCATATGTGGATTCCTCTTAGATCAAAAATTGCACATTATCGACATCAATTTCATCTTCGATCCTAATCTTCTTCAATCACAGAATTTCATCATCCTCTAAAACTTTCTTAACAACGTCAACCAGTTTTCACCTTCATAACCTCTCATCAAACCCATCAGAATTTCAACAAAACTTTAATCAACCTCACTGCATAATTTTCTTTGAGCTTAAATCATCACCTGAACCTCCGCCCTGTATTGGCATCCCACAACAGCAAAACAAATTGAAAATCAGTATATGTTCAAGAGAAGGAAAGAGCATAGATTCATAACCACTCAAAAACAGAAATCAAAATAAGTATCAAATCATAACCGAAAAAATATTATAACTAACTCATAACAGAATTCTAACTGAAAAATAACCAATTCTTAGCTGATTTTGTTCCAGAAGCTTCATCCAAACAACTCTATAAATTAGAGGCCTTCATCAATCTTCAGTTTCTCTTCACCATTTTTTCAATCTTTCCACCATTTTCTCTCTTCTCCTCTCAATCTTCAGTTTCTCTCCTCCATTTTTTCTTCTTTACAATTTTCTTCTTCTTCTCCTTCTGCTTCACTCTTCCAATTTCATTCTGCATCTCCATCATTCTTCAACCACTTCTTTTTCCCGAATTCCTTATTTCCAAACCTCTTCAATCTTCAACCTTCAACAACCTTCATTAAGAACCTGCAAGAAGCCACAAATCAACCACCAGAATACAACCTAATCAATCACAGAAAATGAAGAGCAATCAACAATAAGTTCAGATTACCACTATTTCGTCATCTCCGAATCATTTTCGCAACCTGCACATTCAACATCACAACGACATCGCTTCATCAACGCCTCATCAACGTTTCGATCCTGATATTGCTGATTCATACATGACTTCCACCAAGAATCGGTAGTTTGCCGATCTCCAACCAAGAAGAAATCCGCAAGCCCTTCTCTTCCTGCATCAAGAGCAATCATCAGTAATCCAAAATCACGCAACGACATCAGAATAAGCAAAGACGAAGTAAAGAAATCCGTGTCGGCGAAACGTTAAGGTGCGACTGACTTTCTGTTATTTTTGTGTAGAGATGTCGATGTCATAGTCTCCGCGGTTCGTTTGATTACACCAATTTGAGAAGTTGCGGTCTCCGTTTGGAATCATCATGAGTGTTTCATGTGAGATGGTGAGGGTTAGGGTTCGGATCTTTAGTAGAGGAAGAAATTAGGTTGTGGTGGAGAGGTTGGTGTTCAACGGTGGTATTTGTCTTCCTCCATGACCCGCGGCGGCGCCGTTCGGAGAGGGGAGGATTCTAGGGTTTCCGTTGGGGGGAAGAAAGTGAAAGGGGAAGATGAAACGCGTGAGAGAGAGAGAGAATGTTTCTGGTTTGTTTTATTTTTTCTTTGATTTGTTTAAAGTTATAATATTTTGATTAATTGAGATTAATGAGCAATCAAGGATATTAATTCCAATTAAGCCACCATTAAAAACCTCATAATAATCTGATTTTCTCCACCATCCCTTTAGTTCTTAAGGATAAGACTTAGTTTTGGGGTCCAATCCGGCGGCGACACTTGTCACCGTCCGGTTGGGCCACCCTTCCATAATCACATGCGGACCACACACCATAGTGACCATGTTCCCTCACAAAAACCTGTGTAGGCCTCATCCTTGTTGCTATTTCCACCTCCCTTTTGAAGCCCATTAAGAAAATGAATTGAAAAAAAATGATTCCTGCACCCCTAGGCTTCCTGCGAATTGGGCTTTTATTTTTTGCTATTCAAACCTCTTGTTTCGAGCCCAATAAGAAAAACAACCAAAAAACAATGCTGAATGCACTCCCCCTCAATACTACGAATTGGGCTTTCATCTTTTGCTATTTCCACCCCATTTTAGGCACAGTATGAAGAAAACAACTAAAACTAATGCTCTTTTCACCCCCCTTTATTTCTTTTAGAATTTAATTTCTAGTCTAGTATTAGTTTCAAAATAATTCATAAAAAAATAGGAAAATGCTTAGGAAAATTCCCAAAAATATTAAGTAGGATATTAATTCATTTTAGAAATGTTTGGCATTTTATTTTTCTGAATTTGCATTATTTTTGAATTAATTCTGATTTTTTTCATGTAAGTAGTTTTTAGTGAATTTCCTTCAACTGTGCATAAATTTGTTGATTTTAATTTTTAGTCTTCCAGTAACTTTTTTGGCCCACTCTTTTTGCCATAGTTAGAGGACTCATAATAGTACTTAGCATAATATTAGTAGATTTTTTAGGGCATTTTGTCTCATATTTTAGTAGCCTAATCCTTAGAAAATAATGGTTAATCCTTAGGTAGAATTAATTGATTTTTAGGCATAACAAAATTCTGATTTTTTAGGATGTCTTTTAACACAATATTATAGGTAGTTTTAGAACCCTATAAAATTAATCTCATGATTTTTCCAGAGCTTTTACTATTTTTTAGGGTATTAATCCTTAGGCCTTTATACATGTAAATTCCCATTAGTTTAGGTTAGAATATTAGGATTTTATTAAGAAATAGTTTAATTAGATTTAATCTTAGGATTTAACATGGATTTAGACTAGTTTAGCTTCTGATTGTTTTTGAATGAAAATGCTAGGTAATGCCCTTAGTTTTAGGACTTAGGCTTAGGATTCACACTAATTGAACTTAGAATAAGTTTAGGGCTATTTTAGGTTTATACCTTTAAAAGTTTTGTGTAGAATTTTATTCTTATATTCAATTTGTGTTGCTTTGTTATATTGATTGATATTTCACTTGTATAGGTCTCCCCTTGGCTTTAGAATCAACTTATCTTCCTTAGGAAGTAAGTTGCATTCTAGTAGTTTCTAAGTTCCTTTTTCTCCATTAGGTTTAGAAACCTCATTAACCATAGGACCTCACTTATAAATAAATAAATAAAATTAGGGTTGCGTCTTAGTCCCTTAGATTTTGTCCTTTTGCAATTTGAGTCATTTCTTTTCTCATCTTCAAACAAAATCCCAAAACACTTAACAAATAAATGAAAGGATTCCTTGTGTATAGCCTTATTCCGTGAGGCACTTGCACTAATTCCATCTTGGAGTGGTGTAAGCTCGTCTATCATGATGTACAAGTCTCATCAAGGAATTGTTTCATAAAACAAACAAATTCAAAACACTTCTCTTAAAAGACAAAAACAAAAAACAAGCGATTATCCTGCGGGAACTTCTTTTCTCATCTCATTCACTCACAACGCGAACTCGCAACGACTTGTCTCGCATGCAAGACGGTAAATGCACTCGCACCAGACGAGCCTGCAACACCTGAGCATAGACATACGCAGTTCCAGCATAAAAAACACAAACAAATAGTTCTCGCCTTAGTTAGGCGAACTACATCGACTCTGATCCTCATTATCTCGATGAGGTACGTAGGCAGCGGGGTAGGGCCCGTTCGAGCACATTCTTTATTTTCCCTACATTTCTCCATTCCTTTCCATTCTCTTTTTCCAGTTCCCTTTCTCATTTCTCATTCCAGTTCCAGTTAGCCGTTTTATTCAGCAGCAGTTATCTTATTTCTCATCCTTTGAAACAAAACAAGCAAGCGTGGATCCCGTTGGGTACGGCGGATGATCTGGGGTGCTAATACCTTCCCAGGTCGTAACCGACTCTCGAACCCAGATCTTTGGTTCGCAAGACCTTGTCCTTTCCTTCTTCCTTAGGTTTGTGCAGCATTACCTTTCTCATTCTTTCGGGATAAAAATGCCTGGCTGGCGACTCTAACTTTTCTGCGTCACTTTCGCGTTTGTACTAGGATGAAAATCCCGGGAGCGACAGCTGGCGACTCTGCTGGGGAACGAACCCAGAATCTCTGGTTTCCCTTGTAGAGTCAATCCTAGCGCCTGTTTGATTTTGTTTCTTTGGGTGTTTATCTGTTTGTTATTGTATACTTTAGTTTAGCTTTACTGTTTTTATTTACAGTTTTACTTTACAGCTTTACTTTACTGCATTTATTTACTGCTTTCAGTATTTATTTTCCATGCATCATATTATACTGGACTGTCTGGCTGTGCTGGTTTTCATTTTTTCTGTGGGATGGGGTTACTGTGAGATGAACTTGTAACCGGGGCTCGAGTGCACCCTAGGGCTTAGAGTGGTTCCACTTTGGCTTCATGGCATCTTGCTATGTTGGTAGTAGTGAGTTCCACACCTTGACTTGCGACCTTCTCGGGAATGTATTGATACCAGAATCTTTCTGGGTTAATACGCTACCTTGATAGTTATGTGTAGTCAGGGGACCGATCATTGAGAAACTTTGTAGAAACATCCCTCTCCAGTGATGACAGTGGCAGACCACATTTGTTGGCAAACCCACTCGCATCTGAGGGCCCACTAAGAACTCGCATAAGATGGCCTAGTTCTCTCATAGGAATCCAGTCAAGGCGAACTATTCGTATGACGGTAGTATTGTACCCTTCGGGATGAATGTACTATTGTTTCTCGATTCAGTGCTTGAAGCTGGGGACTTATGGGGGATGCTTGTTTTTCCGGACTCAGCTGAGACCTCCCTGAGTAGTACATAATGCCAAACCAATTCCCTGATTTGGTCATGAGCCATTTCTCAGAAATGGTGAACGTATTATTGCTATTCGGCCTCGAGAGTCCGTGATGTTTGACCCGAATAGCACACTTATGAGATTGGGATGGGTTTACAGGTTTGCAGGAACCCTAAACTTCAACATACCCTCATATGCCAGTATACTTCAGTGATATGATCTTGTTCTGTTAATTATGGATTCTGAAGTCATGAACTCCTGATCAGAGATACTTGTGATGATATTGTGGCCTTGCACAGACATTTGATTACCTGATTCACTACACAGACATGTCACTAATCACATGCCTTGCCTTGCATAACATCATGACATCATTAATCATTTTGTGTTCAATTTATTCTCAGGGTTCATTACCTCCTAGGTCCTGGTCATATTTACTGCTTCAATATGGAGATTCCGAGATAGAGAAATGTTCATTATACTTTCCCACAACCGGAGACAGAGAGTATTTAGGGATTGATTAGCTTTATGGGTGACAAAGTCCTTGATGATTTCAGGAAAGCGTTTGGCAAGATACTGGATCATGTGAGCAAGCCCACAGTTGACCAGAGGGATAACTTGCATTCTTTGTTGCAGTTCTATGATCCACAGCTGAGGGTTTTTGTTTTCCCTGATTACATCCTGGCACCTACATTAGAGGAGATTTCTAGTATGCTAAATATTCCTATTAAGGAAGGTATGCCTTATTATGTTTCAGAGAGGACCCCTTCTCATGAGGATATCACTGTTGCCTATCATTTGAGTATGCTCAGACTCAAGATGGGATTAGAGGTTGGCCAAAGTAAGGGGATCCCTTTGGATTTTCTTATCACAGAGGCACATGTCATGGCAGTGGGAAAGAAGTGGGCAGACTTCAAAGCATTGTTAGCCACGATAGTATATGGAACCCGTTTATTTCCAAGAGAGAAAGGGCTAATTAGCATGGAGGCCATCACCATCTTTGTCAAAAGAAATCTTGTACCTACATTGCTAGCTGACTTCTATTATGGAGTTCACCACAGAAATGAAAAGAGGAAGGGACATGTAAACTATTGCGCTCCCCTATTTGCTGAATGGTTTGTAAGGCAACTCCCTAAATCAGGACCCTTTCAGGATTTGAAACAATCTTGGAAGTGGTCCAAAAGATTAATGGGCTTAACCTCAGCTGACATTGCTTAGGGATGCAATAGAGATCTGGTGGGCAAAGAAATGTTGGTCAGTTGTGGTAGCTTTCCAAATGTGCCTTTGGTAGGAAGGAAAGGTGGGATCAGCTACAATCCTATCTTGTCCAGGAAACAATTTGGTTATCCTTTAAGAGATGTACCTTTGATTGACGATACAAATGAGTCTTTGTACTTTCCAGCTGAAGGAAATTCCAAGATGAGCATACTAGCATCCCAAGCTTGGGAAGTTAGGGTGATGAAAGGGAAGAAGCACTTTGGAAGAGTGAATCCTAACACTTATGATCCTTTTGCCAGCTGGTTGGAGGATCGTGTGAAGACCCATTTGCTACCATTTTCTAGAGAGACACCTCTCTACCCTAAAGAGATAGCACCCACAACTTCAGTACCGTTGCAAGATTATCAAAAGTTGGAAGCTTTGGTTCAACAACTCAGGTTAGAGAATTAAGAAGCTTACAATTCATGTCAGAAGCTGAAGATGCAGAATCAAAAGTTGGAGGAAAGAGCTCACAAAGCCGAAGAGATGGTTAGGGTCAAGCAGCAAGATTTTCAAGAGAGGGAGCTTTACTTCAAGAAAAAGGGACTAGCTGAGACTCACAAGGCGGCCCAGCGTCGGAAAGAGAGGAAGGACCTGGATGAAGCCAATGAAGCTGTTACCTTATGGCAAGAAAAATGGGAAGACAATTTGAGGAAGCAAAAAGAGCTGGACGTCAAGCATAAGCTGGAAATCAAGAGTCTTCAAGATTCTTTGGATGGACAGAGAGAGTTCCTTCAGAAGGGTTATCATAAAGAGAAGGGTCGTCTCCAATGTCTAGAAGAAAGTCAACAAGCAGTAAAGGAAGCTCAAAAAGAAATAGAAGACTTGAAATTGAAAGCTGATGTGAAGAAGCCAAAGGCTGAGTCGGGTCTGAGCAAATAGAGTGAGATGGCTTTCCTGCAGCAGATTGAGGAGTTACATGCTTCCTTTGATACGAGGGACCTCCTCATCCAGAGACTCATCCAGGAGCCTGATCATCCAGATATCGTTCAGTTGTTCCAGAATGTCAAGCGTCTTAGCTGGAGGCTGCGAGACTTAGAGTTCCCTAGGGTTTTGTTTTATGCTATTGTACTTGGATTACCCACAGGCTTGTTGTGGGATTCCTTTCATTTGATGTACTTTTTTGTTCTTTTGATTGGAACCCTTCGGGGACTTTGTTGTTTCAAACTTCAGTTTATGTGAAATACTTGTTGTGAATCTCTTGTTCGTTATTTGTTGCACCGACATGGGGTAATGAGCACCAATTCTCCACGGCCGTCATTGTATTTGAACATCACTTGGGTCTTCTTCCCAATTATTATTCTCTTAATGCCAGGACCGGAAACAGGGAAAGACTTGGGAATAAAAGGAACACATTGCATTGCATACGCATCATTTGCATTTCTTCTTTGTTTTTGCAGGTTTTTCTACAGGATGCTTAATTTATCTGTGTTTCAGGAAAAGATTGCGAGAGCTGACAAGACCCGGCATCTCCGACAAGATATCCCGCACCGCTACGTAACTCGCAGCAACCAGATGACAGTCATGGACGCTATGCAAACAGATCTTAATGAGTTTCGCACCAGAATGGGAGAGTTCATGGTCATGATGCAAGGGATGGCTCAGGGACAACAAGAGTTATGGAATGCAATTCAAGGGCTCAACCCTCCTCAGACTAATACTCCTGTGACTACTTCTGACTGGCAAGGGGCTCCTCCCAACACCAGCAATGGCCTAGGTGGACCTCAGATTCCAGAACCAGGCATGGCAACTTTCGTTCCAGTACAGGACAAGTAGGAGGATCAATTCCCTTATTTCAACAATGACCTGGGGTTCGCTGGAGAAGGGAATCTTAATGATTTTTTGGTGCTTGCTGAGAGAGTCAAAGCCCTCGAGTGTAGAGATACTTTGGGGATAGATGTGTCTGACATGGGCCTAGTCCCCTGGGGTGGTTATTCCTCACAAATTCAGGCCGCCTGCTTTTGACAAGTACAACGGTAGTTCATGCCCAAAGACTCACTTGCAGGCATTCTATCGGAAGATCGCTGCCCATACTCGGGATGAAAAACTCTGGATGTACTATTTCTAGGATAGTCTCTCCGGAGGGTCTTTGGAATGGTATATGAAGCTGGAGAGAAGTTCTGTAAGAAACTGGAAGGAATTGGGAGAAACATTCCTCAAGTAGTATCAGTATAATATTGACATGGCGCCCAGTCGCACCCAACTTCAGAGTTTGACTCAGAGGAGCTCGGAGAGTTTCAAAGATTACGCACAAAGGTGGCGTGAAGTGGCCGCTCGAGTGCAACCGCCTTTGTTGGAGAGAGAAATGGTAGACCTGTTCCTGGATACCCTCCCTGGGCATTTCATGGAAAGGCTAGCTGGATGTTCTTCAAGTGGATTTTCGGATATCATCTTGACTGGCGAGAGGATAGAAAGTTGGCTCAAGCAAGGAAGATTCAGAACGGAGGCGCTTCAAGTTCCGGTATTAAGAAACCCTTCATGAAAAGAAGAGAAGGAGAAACTGGTGCAGTGTACACGCAGAGGGGAGGAATCAACAGAGGATTTTATTAGCAAATGGCCCCTGTCACTATCTCAACTCAACTTGTTCAACAACAAGTCCAACCACCACAGCCGCAACGCTCGCAAGGGTATCAATAAAGAACTCCCCGTCCATACTATTCTTAGAGGACCAGAGAAAGGAAGCTTGACACTCCGCCTATGTCCTATTCATAACTTCTGAAGAATCTCCTCCAACTCCAGTTGGTTCAGCTCAGAACTTTGCAACCCCCGAGGCCCGGGCAACTTCCTGAAGGATACGATACAAACGCTAGATGTGAATTTCACTCCGGAGCTCCCAGACATACTACGGAAAACTGCAAGGCCTTGAAGTATGTAGTCCAAGACCTAGTAGATTCCAAAGCGATTAACTTCGCTCCTACTCCTAATGTAATTCAGAACCCCATGCCTCCTCACGGGGGTACGGTTGGGGCAGTTGATGAAGGGGAGAATCTGAACTTGGTATGTGATGTCAATGACCTGCAGACTTCGTTGAATGTTGTTAAAGTTTGCTTGTCAAAGAAAGGTATCTTCCCTGGGTGTGAAGAAGATTGTCCAGAATGTGCTGAAGCTACAAATGGTTGTGAGCAGTTGAAAGAAGGAATCCAAAGTATGATTGATGAGGGAATGTTGCAGTTTGACAAGATTGTGAAAGAAAGCGAAGTCTCCACAATAACTATCTTCTACGATCCATCTCAAGTTCCTTCACGGGCCAGAGCGGCACCGATAACCATCACCATCGCAGGACCGGTAATGTATCAGAGCGATAGAGTTATTCCTTGGAATTATGGTGGTGAAGTATACTATAACGGCCAGAATCGAGAGTTGGCCACGTCTAGTACAATCCCAGCTCAAGTAGAAAATGTTGCAGTATGGGGCTTTACTAGAAGTGGAAGGTTGTTTGCGCCGGAAACGCTAAGAAATATTGTGATACCACCCAGAGACACCGCGGAAGCCCAGGCTAGAGCGAGAGGGAAGCAGCCAGTGGTTGTCAATGATCTTGCACCAGCAACTGATCCAGACCTTACTTTCGATAAAGAAGCTGAAGAATTTCTGAGGATTATCAAAAAGAGCGACTACAAGATTGTGGACCATCTGCAGCAGACTCCGTCGAAGATTTCCATCTTGTCCTTGCTCATGTGTTCTGATTCTCACAGGAAGGCTCTCTTGAATATTCTAAACAAGGCGTACGTGCCTCAGGATATTTCAGTAAATCAGTTGGAAGCGGTGGTATCCAGCGTCAATGCCTGTCACAGATTGGGTTTCACAGACTTGGATCTGACTTCTGAAGGGCGTGCTCATAATCGGGCATTGCATATCTCTTTAGAATGTAAAGGTGCAGTACTCTCTCACGTGTTGGTAGATACTGGATCGTCGTTGAACGTCTTGCCCAAGAAAGCACTGATGAAGTTGGACTATGATGAAGTAGTTCTAAAGCCCAGCGACCTGGTAGTTCGAGCATTTGATGGGTCGAGGAGATCGGTGTTCGGAGAGGTGGAGTTACCCATTAAAGTAGGTCCACAGATCTTCAATACCACGTTCTACGTAATGGATATACAGCCTGCATACAATTGCTTGCTCGGAAGACCTTGGATACACTCAGCAGGGGCAGTATCGTCCACACTCCACCAAAAGCTAAAGTTCGTCTGGGAGGGTCAAATTGTAACTGTCAGTGGGGAAGAAGATATTTTCGTTAGTCATCTGGCTTCATTCAAATATGTGGAGATGGATGGTGAAATAGTTGAGACTCCATGTCAGGCTTTTGATCCCTTGAAGAGTGAGCAAGCATCTGCAGTGGCAGCTTCTCCTGAAGAACCGAAGAAGGGGGTTTCCATAGCCTCTTATAAGAAAGCGCTTGAATTGGTAGAATCTGGGGTATGAGAAGGCTGGGGCAGTCCAGTAGAAGTGCCAGAGAATAAAGATATGTTTGGAATTGGCTATCATCCTGGGAAGTCATCGTCTGGACCAAGTGCTAAAGGTTGTTAGAGCCCGATCACTTTCACGAGTGCGGGAGTGGTAGACTACGGAAATATCAGTGATGTGCAGGATGATGCAGTCGATAGTGATTGTGACCTAGATGAATGGATCAGGCATGCCGTTCCAGGGACTCAGCTTAGCAATTGGACATCAGAAAGGCTTATTTCGGTCACCTCTTTCGAAGAGTAATATTTTTGTTTCTGTTTTTCCTGTATTCAAGCACTATGTCTTGCCCGGGGCATAGTAGCTCTTTGTAAGGGTTCGTTTGTTCTTAACACAATCATAAATAAAGCTGACGTTTTCACATTCATTCATGTTATTCTCTGTCTTTTATTTTTGCTTTTGTTTTTCAAAAAGAAAGAAAAGTTTTAAAATGGCAATGTTTCTCATTTTCTCAAGTTGTTGCTAAAGCCTTGCATGAATCACCATTCATGCAGGTGCTCGTCACCGGATCTTATCAATGACGATCCTATTATGGCTGAGTATGACTTTGACAATCCAATTTATCAAGCCAATGAGGAAGGTGAAGAGGATTGCGAACTACCTGAAGAATTGGCCAGACTGCTTAAACAGGAGGAGAAGATGATTCAGCCGCACGAAGAAGCTGTCAAAGTAATAAACCTGGGTACTAAAAAAGACAAGAAAGAAGTCAAGATCGGGGCTGCATTAGAAGAATTTGTCAAGACTCGTTTGATTGCAATGCTTCGAGAGTATGTTGATGTCTTCGCATGGTCCTACCAATATATGCCGGGTTTAGACACTGACATTGTGTTACACAAATTGCCTCTCAGAGAAGATTGTCCTTCGGTAAAGCAGAAGTTGAGGCGCACACGTCCATATATGGCAATTAAAATAATAGAAGAAGTACAAAAACAGTTTGATGCTGGCTTCTTGGCCGTGACCAGTTACCCTCCGTGGGTTGCCAACATTGTGCCGGTTCCCAAGAAAGACGGTAAAGTCAGAATGTGTGTAGACTACAGGGATTTGAATAGGGCCAACCCCAAAGATTACTTCCCTCTACCTCACATAGATGTGCTCATCGATAATACTGCTCAGTTTTCCGTGTTCTCCTTCATGGACGGGTTTTCCGGCTATAATCAGATTAAGATGTCTCCCGATGACATGGAAAAGACAACCTTCATCACGCCTTGGGGAACCTTTTGTTACAAGGTCATGCCATTTGGTTTGAAGAATGCTGGAGCTACTTATCAACGGGCGATGGTGACGCTATTTCACGACATGATCCATCATGAAATTGAGGTTTATGTTGATGATATGATAGCAAAATTCCAAACAGAGGAAGAGCACTTGGTTAATCTAGCAAAGTTGTTTGACAGACTCCGTAAGTTCAGACTGAGGTTGAATCCGAATAAGTGTACCTTCGGGGTCCGTTCTGGCAAGTTACTCGGCTTCATTGTTAGTGAGCGAGGAATTGAGGTTGATCCAGCCAAGGTGAAAGCTATCCAAGAGATGCCTGAGCCGAAGACTGAAAAGCAAGTGCGTGGCTTCTTAGGGAGACTAAACTACATTGCACGATTTATTTCTCACCTAACGGCCACGTGCGAGCCCATCTTTAAGCTTCTAAGGAAGAATCAGGCCATTAAATGGAACGAAGACTGTCAGCAAGCCTTTGACCGAATCAAAGAATACCTGCTAGAACCTCCAATTCTTATGCCTCCAGTGTCAGGGAGACCTTTGATTATGTATCTTACCGTGCTTGAAGGATCGATGGGATGTGTGTTGGGTCAGCAGGACGAGTCTGGTCGAAAAGAGCACGCCATTTATTACCTTAGCAAAAAGTTTACCGATTGTGAGACGTGTTACTCACTACTCGAGAAAACTTGCTGCGCTTTGGCATGGGCTGCTCGCCGACTAAGACAGTACATGATGACTCACACTACTCTCTTAATTTCCAAGATGGATCATATGAAATACATTTTTGAAAAGCCAGCTCTGACAGGAAGAGTAGCCCGGTGGCAGATGATACTAACAGAGTATGATATACAACACACTTCGCAAAAGGAAATCATAGGAAGTGTGTTGTCAGAATACTTGGCTCAGCATCCAATTGATGATTATCAACCCATGAGGTTCGAGTTTCCGGATGAGGATATCATGTTCCTCAAGTTGAAAGACTACGAAGAACAACTTCCGGAGGAGGGGCCAGACCCTGAATCCAAATGGAAGTTGATGTTTGACGGGGCTGTGAACATGAATGGAAGTGGAGTAGGTGTTGTTATCATCTCGCCAGAAGGGGTCCATACACCTTTAACTGCTCGGTTGACTTTTGAATGCACTAATAATGAGGCGGAGTATGAATCTTGTATCATGGGGATCGAAGAGGCAATCGACTTGCGAGTCAAAAACCTCGAGATCTTCGGAGATTCTACTTTGGTGGTAAATCAAGTCAATGGCAAATGGCTGGTTCATCAACCTCATTTGATTCCTTACAGAGATTATGTCAGGAGGCTGTTAACTTTCTTCACCAAAGTCAAGTTGAATTATATTCCTCGAGAAGAAAACCAATTTGACGATGCTCTAGCAACTTTGTCGTCCATGATTAAAGTTTGCCAAGAGAATTTCGTGCCTCGAATTACGGTCTCCCGTCTTGAAATACCTGCTTATGTCTTTACAGTCGACGATCGTGAAGATAACAAGCCTTGTTATCATGATATCAAACAATTCCTGAAAGCTCAAGATTACCCGGATGGGGCATCTAGTAAGGATAAGAAGACCCTTAGAAGACTAGCAGGAGGTTTCTTCTTGAATCAAGATGGCGTGTTGTACAAGCGAAACTTCGACATGGTTCTGCTCAGATGCGTGGATAGACATGAAGCAGACCTGTTGATGCAGGAGGTTCATGAAGGCTTCTTTGGTACCCATGCCGGAGGACATGCTATGGCCAAGAAATTGTTGAGATCGGGATACTATTGGATCACCATGGAATCTGATTGCTGTAAGTACTCCCGTAAATGCCACAAGTGTCAGATTTATGCCGATAAAGTCCACGTGCCTCCGAATCCGTTGAGAGTCATGTCTTCACCATGGTCGTTTGCTATGTGGGGCATTGATATGATTGGCAAGATCGAGCCGACATCTTTTAATGGTCATCGCTTCATCCTGGTTGCTATAGATTATTTCATGAAGTGGGTTGAAGCGGCATCTTATACCAATGTCACTAAACAAGTGGTCGCCCAATTTATTAAACGAGACATCATTTGCCGGTACGGAATTCCTGAAAGGATCATTACGGATAATGGTTCTAATCTCAACAACAAGATGATGGCCGACTTGTGTCGAGATTTCAAAATAGAACATCACAACTCTTCTCCATATCGCCCGAAGATGAATGGCGCCGTCGAGGCGGCCAATAAGAACATCAAGAAGATTGTGCAGAAGATGGTTGTGACATACAAAGACTGGCATGAGATGCTACCATTTGCGTTGCATGGGTACAGAACGTCAGTACGTACTTCAACAGGGGAAACCCCGTTCTCACTGGTGTATGGTATGGAGGCAGTCCTACTAATTGAAGTGGAAATCCCCTCGTTGAGATTGATGATGGACATTAAGCTAGATGAAGATGAGTTGCTCCGGTCCAGATATAATCAATTGAGCCTCATTGAAGAGAAACGTCTAGCAGCTGTATGCCATGGACAGTTGTATCAACGACGAATGAAGCAGGCTTTTGACAAGAAGGTGCGACCACAGATGTACATGCCAGGTGACTTAGTATTGAAAAGGATTCTTCCTCCTTTTAATGATCACAGGGGCAAGTGGACACCCAACTATGAAGGACCATTCGTGGTAAAAAAGGTTTTCTCAGGTGGAGCCTTGATGCTGACAACCATGGACGGGGAAGACTTCCAATCTCCTGTTAATGCGGACGCAATAAGAAAATACTTCGTGTAAATGACCCGCTGGATAAAAACAGAATAAAGATCCAGGCAAAAATGGGCATCCCGACGAGCCAAAAACAGAATAAAAGGCTCGGGCAAAAGTTAGGGAAATTTTGAAAAAAATGTACACCCGCTGAGTTGAAAAGCCACATCGGACAACTCAGGCAAAAAAGGGTATCCCGGTGGATTGAAAACCTGAAAAGGCGATCCGCGCAAAAGAGGGATTAACACGAACGACTGCGATCTGCGAGATCCATAACTTACCTACAGTTGAGGCTATCCTAAAGGTTGAAGATCAGTTCACTTACTTTTTCTCAAGAGGCAGAGCGATCAGATCATCTTGAAGATATACGAGTCATAACCGGGTTGAAACTTGATGAGATCCACTTCTCACATTGCCAATAGGATATTTTGTTTTCCTTTTTGGCTGTTTCCTCTTTCCAGGGAACTGCTTCCTTTGTATTGCCTATTCATGGCCATTTTTTCCAAATCAATAAAAATTCAACTTCAGTCAATTTGACTATTTTTGCTTCTTGTTTTTTTCTTTTTTTCATCTAGCATTGATTGATTGTGAAAATGTCAAGCAAATTGTGATTTACATTGTGTTGTGAACATTTGAACGCTTTCTAACTCATGCAGGAGGACAGAAACATTTAATACAACTCTGAAAGGGTGTCGAGATACCCAGATAATGATTCATACTACGAGCTTGGGGCAGACAGGTCCAAAACTAACTCTCCATGTTGCAGGTACTATCGATTGTGTTCATGCAGGTACAAGTACCGGTGTTGCTAACAGAGCTAACAACAAATTCTCAGGAGGAGCATTTCTTTATGGTTGAGCATGAGCAGGTGTCTCCCAGGGTGTCTCCAATCATCCCCAGTAAAGTGGAAGTTGAAATTTCTCCCAGCAAGGTAGCAGAAGGTGGGTGTCATCCTCAAGCAGAAGTTTCCCTTCAGATAGGGGCAATTCCCAGCAGTATAGGAAATGTCTTTCCTCCCCAGCAATTGCTTCCTCAGCAGTATCATGCCTTTGGTTCCTAGTCAAGTCAGGAGGTCCTCACTTCCCCACCAGAGTTCATGAAGGGTCCATCTCCAGCAGGGTCTTGGCACTCCAATCTCAAAGTCCAATTTATTTTTGGTAATGGCGGCTGTTCAGAGCCGGTGTATCATTGACAGCTTTCCCACAAAGTTGTCTCCTCCTCATCAGGATGGGTCAAGATCAGTGCAGTGATCATCAGTTCCTCCCCAGTCAAGCCATCTAGGATGTTTGCAGTCTCCTTATCAGGAGATCCTTTGCATTTGCATATGCATAATCATCATTACATTTGCATCCTCCAAAGCGTAGCATTTCCATCATCATGGAGCATTACGCCATAAATCCAACATGTGCATGCCAGCATGGGCCAGTTTTGAGGTGTTACAGTCAACCTATAACATCATTTTCAACCTGAAGTATTCCCCGTAGAAGATACTTATGCCATTTGCCAGATATCTTGGTCCTTCAAAATCAATGTTATTTTTCCTCCGTGGCTTGGTCCTGCCCAGCAGTCGCGTATTTTTCTTTATGGCTTGGTCCTGCCCAGCAGTCGCGTATTTTTCTTTATGGCTTGGTCCTGCCCAACAATCATATTGTTGAGTTCCATTCCGCTAATGGTCTCGTTAAGCCCTGTTTCGTCAACAGGTACCTTCCGTGGCTTGGTCCTGCCCAGCAGCCACGTATTTTCCTTTATGGCTTGGTCCTGCCCAGTAGTCATATTGATTGAGTTATATTCCGCTAATGGTCTCATTAAAGCCATGTTCCGCCAACAGGCATCCTCCGTGGCTTGGTCCTGCCCAACAATCGTGTGTGTTTTCATTATGGCTTGGTCCTGCCCAGCAGTCATATTGATTGAGTTCCATTCCGCTAATGGTCTCATTAAAGCCCTGTTCCGCCAACAGGCATCCTCCGTGGCTTGGTCCTGCCCAACAGTCGCGTGTGTTTTCTTTATGGCTTGGTCTTGCCCAGCAGTCATATTGATTGAGTTCCATTCCGCTAATGGTCTCGTTAAAGCCCTGTTCCGCCAACAGGCATCCTCTGTGGCTTGGTCCTGCCCAGCAGTCGCGTGTGTTTTCTTTATGGCTTGGTCCTGCCCAGTAGTCATATTGATTTGAGTTCCATTCCGCTAATGGTCTCATTAAAGCCCTGTTTCGCCAACAGGCATCTTCTGTAGCTTGGTCCTGCCCAGCAGTCACATGTGTTTCTTTGTGACTTGGTCCTGCCCAACAGTCACCCTGATGTGTTTCTGTTTTGTTGATGGTTTCGTTAAGCCCTGTTTCGCCAACAGGCACCCTCGTCGTGGCTTTGATTCGCTCAGTAGTCGCAGTGATTGCATTGATTCTATTCCACCTGGTTCTATCTCCGTTACCTATTCAGAGGTCAAAACAAAAAAATATATATAAATAAATGGGTAGATGGCATTTCTGTTATCCTGAGTTCAAATTTCCAGGTTTTATTCGAGTATTCAATCACTCCATGCCTTAAATGCCTAAAAGCGGTTGCAATTATTCGTTCAGGCTTGCAGATGATTGAATAGGGGCAGCTGTAATACCTCAAAATTTTCCCTCATTATTTATTCCCTTAACGGGCTTATCGCTTCGCATTCATCTGCATCTTTCATTAGGTCGTTAGCATTCACAATCATGCATTTCATGGGCTCTTAAGGCATGGGTTTGTTGCACTCTGAATAATCAAGTTATTCCCTTGGTTTGAGATTACTACTCTACTGGGGTTGGAATTAGAACTTCATGCCCTATCCACAGTCATAAGATAAATTCAAGGTGGTCTTGTTGTTCAAAGAATTCCATTATTACCTGAGACACAATTCATTGAAGATCATAATGTGCGCATAGCTGATTAGGGTTTCATGGCAAAGGAATTTTGGTTTGTGGTACAAGAGATCAAGGTACAGATCCTTATGATGACTAGGGTATTGTGATCTTCTTCTTTCAACGTGTTTTTTGTAATATGAGCGAACAAGGTTGGGATTTGAAAGTTGGATTGGGAGTTTAAGTTGGATTAAATGTGTTAAAATTGGTCGCACAAATCACCTGGATTTTAACAATCCTTCCTTTACTCACATTTTGTTCAACATCCAAATCACACCCGTATACCTTGTGGTAGTTCATTGTCCGCATTAAACATAAGTCAAGCCTACAAATCCACTCTGCATCTTTCTTAAGATCCATTGGTTTATTCTAATTTCCAAGTGTCCATATCCGTTTGGATTCTACATCCATTTGTTCAATTTTTTCAAGTCATATTCATTTTCGATCAATTATTCAAATAAATCTATAAATTCTTTTAAAAGTTCAAGGGTCCATGCCAATTAATTATATTACCACCATCATCTCTAACTCTATTAAATCACTTCCTTGGTATTATACTTGTAAGAAAAAACTAAATGCAAAAGCCCATTACTACAATAGCATATGTTATCATTTATTTTTGATTGTCAAGTCTTTTTTTTTTTTTTTGAGTTTCAATTACCGGAATAATTTCCAGATACTTGCATAGTGGAAACTAAAGGAACTTATCCAACAAGAATACAATGTCAATGGCTAATTACATTTGATAATTTTGACCTTTGTGGTCCACGTGACCTGTAAACATCTGGTATATACCAATACAACAACTCACAGGAAAAGATGTTAAAAAATTTGGTGTTCCGGCCAGAAGTGAAGTGCCAATTAAACCTGAACTTCACAGAAAAGCACAATCCCTCGATTGAGCAGACGAGTTAGCAACACAGACTTGAATTTTCAAGTTCAGATCCAAACTTCACAACTCAACTTCACAACACAAAGCAACTTTTGCTTTTGTTTGATGGCTATCAACTCACAAGATAAGAAGGTGAGATATTAATAATGGGTCCTCTCATCATTTTCTAACTGCAAACCATCCATGCCTCTAAGGGCACTTTCACAATTAATGGCTTGAGAAGCATTTCTTCCAGCTCGTGTTACTCTCTGAGGATCAGAAGACCCGATCGGTGAACTTCTTTGTCCGCCCAAAATTTTATGTGCTGCTCCAGGGCTAGCCTCAGCAGTGCGTGTACGGACATCTGATTCAGCACCAACAAATGCATCACGACCACTAGAAACAACAACTGCACAACAAGAAAATGATGGAAGTAGAAGAAACAGAAGAGTGCAATAATTGATAATCACAATCTCAGATTCACATTTGAAGAAAAAGGATCATCAACATTACCTTAACCTTCATCAACAATCTTCATATGTGGATTCCTCTTAGATCAAAAATTGCACATTATCGACATCAATTTCATCTTTGATCCTAATCTTCTTCAATCACAGAATTTCATCATTCTCTAAAATTTTCTCAACAACGTCAACCAGTTTTCACCTTCATAACCTCTCATCAATCCCATCAGAATTTCAACAAAACTTTAATCAACCTCACTGCATAATTTTCTTTGAGCTTAACTCATCACCTGAACCTTCGCCCTATATTGGCATCCCACAACAGCAAAACAAATTAAAAATCAATATATGTTCAAGAGAAAGAAAGAGCATACATTCATAACCACTCAAAACAGAAATCAAAATAAGTATCAAATCATAACCGGAAAAAAAAACTATAACTAACTCATAACAGAATTCTAACTGAAAAATAACCAATTCTTAGCTGATTTTGTTCCATAAGCTTCATCCAAACAACTCTATAAATCAGAGGCCTTCATCAATCTTCAGTTTCTCCTCACCATTTTTTCAATCTTTCCACCATTTTCTCTCTTCTCCTCTCAATCATCAGTTTCTCTCCACCATTTTTGCTTCTTCACGATTTTCTTTTTCTTCTCCATCTGCTTCACTCTTCCAATTTCATTTTGCATCTCCATCATTCTTCAACCACTTCTTTTTCCCGAATTCCTTATTTCCAAACCTCTTCAATCTTCAACCTTCAACAACCTTCATTAAGAACCTGCAAGAAGCCACAAATCAACCACCAGAATACAACCTAATCAATCGCAGAAAATGAAGTGCAATCAACAATAAGTTCAGAATACCACTATTTCGTCATCTCCGAATCATTTTCGCAACCTGCACATTCAACATCACAACGACATCGCTTCATCAACGCCTCATCAACGTTTCGATCCTGATATTGCAGATTCATACATGACTTCCACAAAGAATCGGTAGTTTGCCGATCTCCAACCAAGAAGCAATCCGCAAGCCCTTCTCTTCCTGCATCAAGAGCAATCATCAGTAATCCAAAATCACGCAACGACATCAGAATAAGCAAAGACGAAGCGGAGAAATCCGCGTCGGCGAAACGTTAAGGTGTGATTGACTTTCTGTTATTCTTGTGTAGAGATGTCGATGTCATAGACTCCGCGGTTCATTTGATTACACCAATTTGAGAAGTTGCGGCCTCCGTTTGGAATCATCATGAGTGTTTCATGTGAGATGGTGAGGGTTAGGGTTCAGATCTTTAGTAGAGGAAGAGATTAGGTTGTGGTGGAGAGGTTGGTGTTCAACGGTGGTATTTGTCTTCCTCCATGACCCGCAGCAACGCCGTTCGGAGAGGGGAGGATTCTAGGGTTTTCGTTGGGGGGAAGAAGGTGAAAGGGTAAGATGAAACGCGTGTGAGAGAGAGAATGTTTTTGGTTTGTTTTATTTTTTCTTTGATTTGTTTAAAGTTATAAGATTTTGATTAACTGAGATTAATGAGCAATCAAGGATCTTAATTCCAATTAAGCCACCATTAAAAACCTCATAATAATCTGATTTTCTCCACCGTCCCTTTAGTTCTTAAGGATAAGACTTAGTTTTGGGGTCCAATCCGGTGGCGACACTTGTCACCGTCCGGCAGGGCCACCCTTCCATAATCACATGCGGACCACACACCATAGTGACCATGTTCCCTCACAAAAACCTACGTGGACCTCATCCTTGTTGCTATTTCCACCTCCCTTTTGAAGCCCATTAAGAAAATGAATTGAAAAAAAATGATTCCTGCACCCCTAGGCTTCCTGCGAATTGGACTTTTATTTTTTGCTATTCAAACCTCCTGTTTCGAGGCCAATAAGAAAAACAACCAAAAAACAATGCTGAATGCACTCCCCCTCAATCCTGCGAATTGGGCTTTCATCTTTTGCTATTTCCACCCTATTTTAGGCCCAGTATGAAGAAAACAACTAAAACTAATGCTCTTTTCACCCCCTTTATTTCTTTTAGAATTTAATTTCTAGTTTAGTATTAGTTTCAAAATAATTCATAAAAAAATAGGAAAATGCTTAGGAAAATTCCCAAAACAATTAAGTAGGATATTAATTCATTTTAGAAATGTTTGGCATTTTATTTTTCTGAATTTGCATTATTTTTGAATTAATTCTGATTTTTTTCATGTAAGTAGTTTTTAGTGAATTTCCTTCAATTGTACATAAATTTGTTGATTTTATTTTTTAGTCTTCCAGTAACTTTTTTGGCCCACTCTTTTTTCCATAGTTAGAGGACTCATAATAGTACTTAGCATAATTTTAGTAGATTTTTTAGGGCATTTTGTCTTATGTTTAGGTAGCCTAATCCTTAGAAAATAATGGTTAATCCTTAGGTAGAATTAATTGATTTTTAGGCATAGTAAAATTCTGATTTTTTAGGATATCTTTTAACACAATATTATAGGTAATTTTAGGACCCTATAGAATTAATCTCATGATTTTTCCATAGATTTTACTATTTTTTAGGGTATTAATCCTTAGGCCTTTATACATGTAAATTCCCATTAGTTTAGGTTAGAATATTAGGATTTTATTAAGAAATCGTTTAATTAGATTTAATCTTAGGATTTAACATGGATTTAGACTAGTTTAGTTTCTGATTTTTTTTAATGAAAATGCTAGGTAATGCCCTTAGTTTTAGGACTTAGGCTTAGGATTCACACTAATTGAACTTAGAATAAGTTTAGGGCTATTTTAGGTTTATACCTTTAAAAGTTTTGTGTAGAATTTTATTCTTATATTCAATTTGTGTTGCTTTGTTATATTGATTGATATTTCACTTGTATAGGTCTCCCCTTGGCTTTAGAATCAACTTATCTTCCTTAGGAAGTAAGTTGCATTCTAGTAGTTTCTAAGTTCCTTTTTCTCCATTAGGTTTAGAAACCTCATTAACCATAGGACCTCACTTGTAAATAAACAAATAAAATTAGGGTTGCGTCTTAGTCCCTTAGATTTTGTCCTTTTGCAATTTGAGTCATTTCTTTTCTCATCTTCAAACAAAATCCAAAAACACTTAACAAATAAATGAAAGGATTCCTTGTGTATAGCCTTATTCCGTGAGGCACTTGCACTAATTCCATCTTGGAGTGGTGTAAGCTCGTCTATCATGATGTACAAGTCTCATCAAGGAATTGTTTCATAAAACAAACAAATTCAAAACACTTCTCTTAAAAGACAAAAACAAATAACAAGCGATTATCCTGCGGGAACTTCTTTTCTCATCTCATTCACTCACAACGCGAACTCGCGACGACTTGTCTCGCATGCAAGATGGTAAACGCACTCGTACCAGACGAGCCTGCAACACCTGAGCATAGACATACGCAGTTCCAGCATAAAAAATACAAATAAATAGTTCCCGCCTTAGTTAGGCAAACTACGTCGACTCTGATCCTCATTATCCCGATGAGGTACGTAGGCAGCGGGGTAGGGCCCGTTCGAGCACATTCTTTATTTTCCCTACATTTCCCTATTCCATTCCATTCTCTTTTTCCAGTTCCCTTTCTAATTTCTCATTCCAGTTCCAGTTAGCCGTTTTATTCAGCAGCAGTTATCTTATTTCTCATCCTTTGAAACAAAACAAGCAAGCGTGGATCCTGTCGGGTACGGCGGACGATCTGGGGTGCTAATACCTTCCCAGGTCGTAACCGACTCCCGAACCCAGATATTTGGTTCGCAGGACCTTGTCCTTTCCTTCTTCCTTAGGTTTGTGCAACATTACCTTTCTCATTCTTTCGGGATAAAAATGTCTGGCTGGCGACTCTAACTTTTCCGCGTCACTTTCGCGTTTGTACTAGGATGAAAATCCCGGGAGCGACACACACACACACACACACACACACACACACACATATATATATATATATATATATATATATATTAACTTCTTATATGATGCAATTCTTAGTGGTTCAGAGATTGATCTCACATTATGGGAAGCACATGCTAACCAGTTTATGGCTTATACAACTGAGCAAACCGCGCGTGGCCCGACTGTTATCGTGATCACACATGCTATGTGCCAAAATATTTCAAGTAATTCACACTAAGCTTATGACAGTCTACCTTCTTCTATTTGTTTATTCCTGATCTTTACTCTTATCATATGAAAATCTTTTATTCACAGCAACCGACAAATTTTACATCTCTAATGCGTGGCACGAATCGAAATTTCTTCTAGATTATGATCATCAACAGGTCACTGCATTTCAATATAAGTGAGTAATAACCATTATATATTGTGCTAAATGTGAATTTTAAATGGACTCCTCACTTTTGATATAAACCATAAATTATATTAAAACCGCCTTGAGTATTTTGTGTTGTGTATGTTGTCAGTTAAATGGACTCCTCTTTTGATATAAACCAGAAATTTATAGTGTGTTGTCTGTTGTCTGTTTTAATATATTTATTACCTTAAGTTTGTCCAAAGTTATTTGGGTTACTTTATAAAACACGATGCTTCTTTAATGTTGTAATATATATATATATATATATATATATATATATATATATATATATATATATATATATATATATATATATATATATATATATATATATATATATATATATATATATATATATATATCAATTATATTTATATCATAAACCTTACTATACATTTTTGTGATAGAATATATATACTGGTAAAGATATAAGTTGATGTGATATACCTACAAATAAGCATTGGCATCAGTAATTTTATAAAACCCGGTGCTTCTTTAAGATATAAGTTGGCATACTATAAGTACCACTTTGTTTCCAAATCTTGATGCTTCTAATTCCAATAACATATTGTTTCACTTCCATGTTTCCTCTACATTTCTAAATTCACATTGTTGTCCATTAAGTTTGGAGACAATGTCACGTCCCAAGTTCATTCGCAACCACTGTCACAACAATCTGCATTTCAGGGATCTTTTGTGGACCGTTCTTTTTCCTACACTAATGACGTCAACACAATTGGTGAAATAATTTATCTCCAAGATGTAAGTGAACTTCTATCAATGTCAAACAATTGATGGCATTATTTACCATAAACATCCTGCAAGGGTCTTGATATTTTTTCATGGCAGCAAACGTTTTGCAACACTATTGGAACAACTAGGAGGTTTAAGTCCAGTAGGTCAGGTTGCTTTTACGATCAATGTCCAGCATGTAAAGAGTAAAACAAGTCGCTTGGGGATCCTTTCATATACACCTGTTGTGAAAACATTCCTCCAACAATCACCAAGTAAGCTCATCCTTCTTATGAGTGACATTAGCTATTTATGCACCATATATGCACATTTATGGTTTAACACTTAATATTTCACCAATTTCTTTAGGTATAAGATTGAAATAGAGGTGGAGTATGAAGGAAAAACCGGTTATTTTTTGTTTTGGGACAACGATTGTATAAAATATGTTGGAATACCAGCACATAATTTAAGAGAAATCATGAAAAAGGTACGTAAACCATTGTTCCAAAATATATGCAATCATCTGATAAGATTAAATGGCTACTGATTTTTTTTGAATATTGTCTATGTTACATCATGTTTAAATGTTTTGTTGAAATCATGTTGAAATGATATTGTCTATGCATCAATCCAAGTTACATCATATTGAAATTTTTTGTTTTAACAATTGCCTTATATATAATCGTAGTCCAACGAAGACCATCCACAAATCTACCCTGAAGATTTGGACAAACTATTAGGCAAGGAATTCACTTTTCGGGTGAAGTTTCAACCAAACTTTAAGCAAGCATCTGTTGTCAAGGTTACCAATGACAAAGAAGTAAACAAGATGATCAAAGAGTCCATTCATCCAATTGAGGTATGATATGAAATGACACATTAACATGGATGCGAACATTATCATGAAGCTCTCTATAATGACCATATGTATTCCGACCTTGGTGTTTATTTTTGTATAGGGAAGTTCTAACAATGTCATGAAGGCTCCCACTACAAAAGGAAAGGAAGTTGCTGTTACCCAAGACATACCCGACAATGAAATAATGACTCCAACTTTTATTTATATAGTAAGTTTGTTAATAAACCATATACAAAAATAGTTTATTGCATCTACTTTTTGAGTAACCAAAAGAGTAACAAAAACCGAAAGGCAACCAGATCCGCTTAGCATCTTACACTATAGCGATTAATCAAGGCAAACCGAACCGAATTCAATGAAATTTGAAAGGCGATTGGGAGACCCAAAGCACCTACGCATTAAACATTCATAAGTCTCGATTCTTAATGCAATATGATTAACCACTTTGGGATTACGCGATCAACAAGAGATCCGGTCCACGAAAGTGCAAGTACCCAATTAGATTTTTATTTCGAAGTCAGGACACATTTAGGTCTATGTTAAGCAATCGCTGAGTAATTTACGAAGTAATTACCCTACAAATGAGGTCGGCCACCACCAATTAAGGTGAACAATGTTACTGCTAATGTATGCGAGATAAACGATATGTAAATCGATATCCGGACGCAATACCGCACAAAACTAAAAGTGAATACCAAATTGAGCCGCACTCATGGTATTCTTCCATCCTTAAGTTCAATCACTCATCTCGGTGGATTTAAGCATGAAAATGTATCACTAACGCAAAGTACCTTAAATGAATTGAATAATCCACTTATAGGTAGTTTTGAATTAATGAACATTAACTACTCTAATCTACACCCAAAGTTCATTGAAATTAAGGAGAAATCACTCCCAAAAGTGCTTCCCAAGGTAAAAATAAAAAGGAGGAAGAAGAAGAAGAAAGAGGAACCAAAAAGGGGCTTGAAACAAGCCAAAAACACCATTCTGACTTGGGTTAACCGGTTAACCAAATGGGTTAACCGGTTAACGCAAGCAAAACCTGCGCAGTTTTAAAGATGGTTAACTGATTAACCAATTTGCACTATAAATGGTTAACCGGTTAACGTTGTACCAGAAGCAGGAAAAAAATGCAGAAAATTCAACATGATCCATTTTAAAACCTTTTCACAAACATTTGATGATCATGATCTGACTTTGCACAAATTTTAAAACCAAAATACAGTGGAATCCCTGCAATCAAACAACAAATAAAGATCCAAAGGATCTAAAAACAAAGGTACCAGAGATCTATATCTTGAATGTTGATGATGAATATGGGTTTATGGAGAGAGATGAATTACCAAAAACACTTATTCAAATTGGACCAAATCAAGCTTAGATCTACTGCAACTGGTGAACAAAAGAAGAATTGGATGAAGGTTTAGCTCAAGTTAGTCAAGAATTCAATGTGAATTCTTGATAACTTCAAAAGAAAGAAAAAGAGCTTTAGTGAATTTTTGGTTTTGGGAGAATGTTTTGCAAGGGTTTTTTTGGCTCTCAAAAGCTTGGTGAATGAATGAAATTATGGTCCTATTTAAAGACTTTAGGTATGAGAATTTGGTGGAATGGAGCTTGCTTTAGGAATTAAGATTAGGCTTGGTAATTGCAATTTTGGTGGGAATGGAAAATAGTGGTGATTAGTGAGGGTTTATGGTAGGAAATGATCAAAGTGATGTAGAGAAATCATAAACCAATGGATCTAGAATATTCTAATTATATTAATGATCTAAGGGTGTTGAATTTGAATAAAATATTCAAATTTCACACTGGTTAACTAGTTAACGCATATGGTTAACCGGTTAACCAAGACAAAATTTGAATATTTTATTCAAATGAGGTTGCTTGGTTGCTGTGGCCTGATTCTTTTTGTACGTCGAAGAAGGCATGGAAATAAACACATGAACCTTGGAATTCCTTGAATGAATCAATTAACTTGGGAAATCCTTGATCAGATATTTTTGAATTATTTGTGAATCAACTTCGACTTTTGTTCTGTGAAATTTTTACTCGAGCTGCAGGGCTGCTATTTTTGGCATTTTCAATGGTTCCTCTTCCTGATAAAAGGTTAGTAAAAGGAAACAAAATATTTTGGATTTTGATTAATGGTTAGTAAATATAAACAAATAAAGTAATTTAAAGACAACGGTGATCCCCTGTTAGGAATAAACCTAACCCGGGAAGAACTGAGCAACTAGTGCAATCTTGTTTGTATGCAAGATGCAGATGAAATGCAAAGAAAACTTAGGGCACAAATTAGGGTGCAACAACGACTTTCTTCTATGTGTGTTTCATAATCTGTATTAGACAGAAATAAACAGCAGACACATGATTTATCAAGACGATTTGTCCCAACCAATTAGGTAGGTTCCATCATTAATATGGCCTTTCATTGCATTGTATTCAATAATATGAAGCTAACATTGTCAAGACGACAAGCCATTTATGCAAAGAGTTAATGCTTACATGACAAATACAAGAGGAGCATTGGCACCAAACGAACTAGAATGCGGGGATTTACTCTGCTCAAAGCTAAAAGGGCAAAGCGAAGAGGAGATATTACATATCATCCACATACCCACGTGCAGCCTCAGTCAACTACAACAATTGCATACACTACCAATCATAGAATCCCACTTAATGATATTACTCCACCCATATCCAATAGACAACTAATTGACAAGATCGTTAGTGATGGTAAGAAAATTGATGTCGTTATAAATGGGACAATGCCATCATCATCAACGCAAATATGGCGGGAACCACACAAAGTTTTTAATGTTCAAGACATTGGCACAAACCTTATGTCAAGGTTTTCTGAACTCGTTGGAATGTCACAAAAAGAGAATATGTTTGCCGACACCAATGCACTAATCTGAAACACTACGAATATTTGTCAGTATGTATTAGTTCTCCCTTATAATTCCAAAACCACCTTTTAATCTAATGAGGTACAATTGACAGGAATGATATTCCAAGTAATCCCCAACCTGTCAAACGTGGTCGTGGTCGTCCGAAAAAACTTCTAAGGATCCTATATTTGGCGTGCAATCTTATACGGAAGGAGGCTAGACCATCCGTAGTGCCACACCCTTACTTTATCGAGCAGGAATCAATGCAAGATGTGTAAGTTTGTGTCTGGTTTTTATTAGTCCCTTATCCTCTTAATGGGGTATTATTGGGTATTTACTTTGAATGTTGCTGGAATAGTACACAAGGTAGTGCAACACCATCTTTATCAAGTAAAAACCATTGCAATGTAAGAGAAATGCCCACTGTAAATGCATAAACAAGTTCCCAAATGTCTACACCAAGGCAATGTAGCTACACCACTCCTTCATGTGCCCAAATGTATGTATATTACTTGAAATATTTTACCATACATACTTGATGCCCTTATATTCAATGACTCATATTTTAGTAAATTTTTAATGCTTGTGTACAACAGGGATTAAACTCATGCAACACGACCTTTACGCTTCCATGAGTCTAATGAAGTTCATAATACATATGATGATGAAAAGAATACAAATGCATATATCTTTACACCTACAACTAATGCTGATTTTGACAGTGATGCTACTGAAGACGATTCCGATTATGATCCGTTCACAGGTATATCTCTTAACTGTACATAATGCATAATTCGGTTTGGTGCCAATTCCATGATGTAAACTGTTATGACGTAAATATACGAACATCAATAAATTTTGTTTGATATTGGTTTTACGACATCATATCAATCCGATGATGACTCGAGTCTTGATGAGGAACATAGTTTCCCACCATTTTCTACTACTAATCAACCAAACCTACAGAACGAAGGTAACCGACGAAATCATAGATTTTTTTATATTGAGGTTAATGAGGTGTTTATGTGACATTATGTTTTGAAATTATTTAATGATGTTGCACATGAAATGTTGAAGCTGGTACTTAAATGACCAAATCACTTTTTTTTTTAATTTCAAGGTTGTTTGTGAAGTAGGCTTCTAATTATGAAATATAGTTTAGCATGTATACTGATTGAGCAGCAGTAACCAGTTAGAACTTACTTTAATTATTGCTTCATAATGTCATGTAATACTGATTCTCTTAATGTACTTCAATTGGTATCATATTTTCCTGTTGCTCATTTTATATGCCTCTAAGAACAATCTAAAATCAAAGTAGCATGTAAAAGCATATCATATGAAGCATGTAGTTCAAGATTTGGAAATATATGTAAGCACGTATGCTGATTGAGAAGTAGTAACCAGTTAGACTTTTCTTTAAATGTTGCTTCATATGTGCTTCAATTGGTATCATATTTGTCTGATACTCATTTTCTATGCCTCTAAGAACAGTCTAATATCAAGTGTCTATATTTAAAGATTTTATTGAATAAGAAAACAATGACATTGATTATGTTTTTTTTTTACTGTTTTCTACTTCAAATAGTAAATTGTATCTTTTGGAATATTAATGCTTTCACTCTATGTGTAGGTTATAGAGATTTGGGAGACCCTTTGATTGAGTGTAGGTATTGTGAGGTCATGATGTGGTATTAAGAAAGGATGCACAAACCTAAACATTATGCAAATCCTAAATTCTTTTTATGTTGTGGAAATGGTAAAGTTGAACTTCCATTTTTAAAACATCCTCCACAGCCTTTGGCACATCTCCTTTTTGATGGCAATGCCCCAGATAGTAAGAATTTTCAAGCACACATAAGGACATATAACAGGATGTTTGTTTTCACTTTACCTGGTCATAAGTTGGACAACAAGTTTAATAATGGTCGTGGACCACCAAGTTTAAGAATCCAAGGACAAGCTTGCCACCCTATTGGAAGTTTACTACCTCCGGAAGGCCAACCCCCCAAATATTTCCAATTATACATACATGATACCGAAAATGAAGTCACAAATAGAATGGATAATATCAGGTATTCAATTGTTGTTTCTATTTACAACAACCTTTAGTTATTATCAAAATACTTACAGACTTATATATTATGTAATTGTAGAGACAAAAACAACATTCAGGAGGTTATAGTCCAAAGCTTGTCCGATATGTTGTACGAACATAACACCCATGCGAATTGCTTCTTAATGGCTAGACAATGGATTAATGAAGGAAATGTTCAGAACTTGAAACTCAAATTAATATCCACAAGATCTACAGATGGAAGATTGTATAATCAACCAACCATTTCAGAAGTAGCAGCTTTAATCGTCGGTGACATAAACACTGCTGAGAAAAGAGACATAATAATGCAGGCTAAAGGAGGACGATTGTAACGTATTGATGAATTTCATCCATGTTATCTGGCTTTCCAATATCCTTTGATTTTTCCTTATGGAGAGGACGATTATAGAGATGACATTGCTCATAGAGATCTTGATATTTTTGATGACTCACAAAGGAACCGACTTACTATTTGAAAATGGATAGCATTTAGAATACAAATGAGGTGTCATGAGGCAAAAACATTGTTATCATCTAGGAGATTGTTCCAACAGTTTTTGGTGGATGGTTACACAATGCTTGAAGGAGAGAGACTGAATTGGATAAGAAAAAATCAATCCAAGCTAAGAGTGTCAAAGTATACAAGTCTACATGCAGATCAAGAGCAAACACAAGGACCGAGCATAAGAAAAAGAGTGGTTTTACCATCATTTTATATTGGAAGTTGCAGATTTATGGATCAGTTGTATTATGATGGCATGGATATTTGTAGTAAGGTTGGATTTTTGGATTTGTTCAATACTTTCACATGCAATCCAAATTGGCCGGAAATTCAAAGATTGTCTGGTCCTCTAAATTTGAAGCCACAAGATAGACCTGATATCACTACAAGAGTTTTTAAGATGAAGTTTAATAACCTTCTTGTAGATGTGACCAAAAAGGTGTCCTAGGCAAAGTTCTTGCAAGTGAGTTTATTATCTTTATTTACTATTACTTAGTTTACGTTTCAATTCCATTACTTTATTATCCTTTAATATGTTATAATTATTTCAAGTCATTTGTAGATATTATAATATTTTTATCTTCCATGTGCTCTTATGTCTAGATATGTACACAATTGTGTTCCAAAAGAGAGGTCTACCGCATGACCACATACTTATCTTCTTGCATCCATCAAATAAATATCCTTCTCCTGAAGACCTAGACAAAATCATTTCTGCGAAAGTTCTTGATCCTTTGACTCTACCAAAATTGTATAGTCTGGTCAAGACTCACATGGTGCATGGACCTTGTGGTTTAGCGAACCCTAGATGTCCTTGTATGAAAGATGGTAAATGTTTAAAGTATTACCCAAAAAAGTTTCAAGATGCCACAATTGTTGATCAAGATGGATATCCTGTTTATAGAAGGAGATATCAAGGTTATACAATTGCAAAGAATGGAGTCATACTACATAGAGGTCAGGTTGTACCCCACAACACAAGCTTGATGATGAAATATGAGGCACACATTAACATGGAGTGGTGTAATCAAAGTACTTCAATTAAATATCTCTTCAAGTACATAAACAAGGGTTCTGATAGGATCTCAGTTGTTATCGTTCCAAATAAGGAGGGAACGAATGGGAATATTTATGAAATCAAACAATATCTTGATTGTCGATATGTATCACCAAGCGAAGCATGTTGGAGAATATTCTCTTATTAAATTCATGGGCACAAACCTGGGTTGAGAGGTTGCTTTTTCACATGGAATGAGAGAATTTTGTATACTACAAAGATTTTGAACAAATTGGAACTCTCCTTCTTAAACCAAGTGTCACAGAATCAATGTTAACTTCTTGGTTTGCGGAAAATACTCAGTATGAAGAAGCAAACGATTTAACCTATGGTCAATATGTGTCAAAATATGTGTACTTAAGAAGAAAAGGTGTTGGAAACCACCCAAAAGAGGTTACACAATTAGCCGACTCATTTGGATCCCCCCCAACAACCAGAGAATTGTATTATATGAGGATGTTGTTGACTGTGAAGAAATGCCCAACATGTTATGATGATTTAAAGATAATTGATAGGTTCAAACACAAAACTTTTAGAGAGGCATGTTATGCAATGGGCTTTCTACAAGATAACAAATAGTTCATTGATGCAATTAAAGAGACTTATAACTGGGGTTCTAGAGTTTTTTGCGTAAACTTTTTGTTACAATGTTATTATCCGCTTCAATGAATCGACCAAAACATGTTTGGTCAAATACTTGGATTTACCTATCAGATGGGATTCTATATGAACAAAGAATATTGTCTCAAAATCCAGGTTTGATTTATATATATTTGCAATATCTTTGACCAAGCATATTTATTTTTTCCCACTACATCGTTTTGTTTATAGTTATGTTAGTCAAAACACTTTTGGATTCTTTACATTTTCTGTTTTAAGAAATTGTCTACACTTACTTAACTTTTACTTTTATTTGTAGAACTGATTTTGTCTGATGATGATATGCAACAACTTACTTTGATGGAGATTGAGAGGCAGTTACAGAAAAATAGAAGGAGTTTGAAAGAATTCAAGCCTATGCCATATCCAAATGATTATGTTCTTGACTTCCTTGGAAATAGATTGATATATGATGAAAGGCAGTATGATCCATCGACTTAAGAAGAAATTTTCAATACTATGTTTCAAGCATTAACAATATTGTTGTTATAATTTGACCTTCACACTATTTAAAGTAAGAAGAAT
The DNA here is from genome assembly GCA_963966055.1 of Lathyrus aphaca. Classification (NCBI taxonomy): domain Eukaryota; kingdom Viridiplantae; phylum Streptophyta; class Magnoliopsida; order Fabales; family Fabaceae; genus Lathyrus; species Lathyrus aphaca. Next base: position 719,638,666 of record OZ014519.1, on the reverse strand, counting down.
GGATCATATGAAAATATGATTCATTAATTGTGCAAACTGGTATGGATATTTGTTTAGATAAAAGGTAACAAGGTAGATACGGTTATTGTTGTCATGATGTTAACATGATATGCATATTTAACACATTTGCTAATTGATATTTTACTAATGAATCAACTTTGATGGTATTGTGCTTTTTGATGTAGATGAATAACTTAACATCTTTAAAGAAGTTATGGATGCTGTCACAAATCAAAATGGTGGTGTTTTTTTTCCCTATATGGTTATGGTGGTACTGGAAAGACTTTCATGTGGAACACACTTTCTGCTGCTCTTCGTGGTAAAGGAGATATTGTGTTAAATGTAGCATCTAGCGGAATAGCAAGTTTGTTATTACCAGGAGGAAGAACAACACATTCCAAGTTTAAGATTCTTGTTCCATGTTTGGACTCTTCTACATGTAACATTGAGAAGAAATCAGATCTTGCCAATCTCTTGAAGGTAACAAAACTTATATTATAGGATGAAGCACCAATGACAAATAAATTTTGTTTTGAAGCTCTTGACAAGTCATTGAAGGATATTATGAGCGATGATGATGTTGAGTGTGAGCAAAATTTTGGAGGAAAAGTTGCAATTTTTTGTGAAGAATTTAGACAAATTCTACCTGTTGTTCCAAGAGGTACTAGATCAGATATTGTGCATGCAACAATAAACGCCTCCTACATTTGGGACCACTACAAAGTCTTGAATCTTACCAAAAATATGAGGGTGCAAAGTGGTTCTAATTTAGGCAATTCAGAAGAAATTAGACTATTCTCAGAGTGGATTTTACAAATTGGGAATGGGAAGGTCTCAAAACCAAATGATGGATATGCTGAAATTGATTTTCCCTGAAGAGTTACTTATAAGAGAATTTGTGAACCCAATTGAAGCAATTGTTTCAATTACCTATCCTAATTTACTTCAAAATTACACAGATCCAAGTCTCCTTCAGTGCAGAGCTATTCTAGCATCAACTATTAAAATAGTTGATGACATAAATGACTTCATAACTAATCTTCTTCCAGATATATTTTACTTTCTATTATGACTATATTTTCATGAATCTACATATCTTTTATATATATATATATATATATATATATATATATATATATATATATATATATATATATATATATATATATATATATATATATATATATATATATATATGTATAACTATATTTTTTTCCATACTATTTTTTATACATAATTGTTATGATGTTGCATATTTATATATATATATATATATATATATATATATATATATATATATATATATATATATATATATATATATATATATATATTAATACTTGATTGTGTTTTCATGTAGGTGACTCTAAATAGTATTTGAGTTGTGATTTCATTGACATATCATATGCTAATGACAGTTTTGCTTTTGAGCATTTGACACCTAAATTCTTGAGTTGTTTGAAAACATCTGGTTTGCCAAACCACTTATTGAAGTTGAAGGTTGGCACAACAATCATATTGATAAGAAATTTGGATCAATCAGAAGGTCTTTGTAATGGTACAAGGTTGATGGTTACGAAGTTAGGCAACCATGTCATTGAAACAAAGATAATTTTAGATACAAATATTGGAAACATTATTTGTATAACGAGAATGTCTTTGTCTCTTTCTCAACCTCCATGGCCATTTAAACTTATCAGAAGATAATTCTCAATTATAGTGTCATTTGCTATGACAATAAACAAATCCCAAGGTCAATCTTTGGACTATGTTGGGTTATATTTGTCAAGAGTGTTTTCAGTCATGGACAATTTTATATCGCCATTTCAAGAGTTAAGAGCAAAGCTGGATTGGAAGTTTTAATACACGACAAAGACAACAACTCCTTATCTCAAACAACAAATGTTGTCTTCAAAGAAGTTTTCCATAATGTCATATAGGTACAACTTTACTTATTCATGTTAGTTACATAGTTTTTTAATAGCATTAGTTTTTCTTATTATCAATACTAAATTCAATATCTCTCTATCTTTAGCTTTGAAGGAAAAAATAAAGATAGTGGAATATATGATTTACTTGATGCTTATATAATTCATGGCATAAATTGTATTAATTCATTATCTCATTATTAATCTTCATGATAAAAGAATATAATTTTTACATTGTTACCTCTAATTATATTTGTTTAGAGCCTTTTAATTACACATTGTATGTCAATGTAACAATGATTTGAGTTTGTTTTTTCGTAGAACATTTAATGTTACTACCGACCATACTACTTTATTTATTGGCAAATCAATGTCATATTTTTTTATGGCTCTAATTTTACATTAATTATACATTTTTTTCTTCATGTTTGTAGGTTTTGTGATCCCCACAATGCATCATACTACACTAATTATACATTTGTTTTCATGTTTGTAGGTTTTGGGATCCCCACAATGCATCATACAAGTATTACTATATCATTTCAATTATCAAGCTTATTTGCACTTTATTTTGAAATTTCTTATGTTGGACATAACATACTTCTATTGTTAAATATTATTGTATTTTTTGATATTGAATACATCCACTTTTATTAAGTGAGGATTGTTGATATTTTATTTGTCACGTTAGTTTATTACGACGAACCCCTTCATGATGATTCAATAAATGAATGTTGATATTTGTTATGGATCTCAATAATATCAAGGTTGTTTTTTTATTAATATTTTTCAATGAAATAAAATCTTACTAAAATTAAAAATGAATTCATCCGTACATAAGCACGAATCTTCTACTAGTTATAAAATAAAAAACTTAAATTTAAATATTGTATCGATTATAATAAGAATTAGTTGTTTAAAAAAATAGAGTTGGATCTAATAGAAGATGTTCCATTTGTGAATCAAAATTGATTGGTAAAATGATAAGATTAAATCTTGAATTGATGTAGTAAATTTTTGATATGGTAGATAGTGAGTTGATCTATAAAATTAATACTCAAATATTCAAGTCGTTAAGAGAATAAAAAGTAATGTTATAGAAATAATACATTTGAATACTAAAGTTAACGCAGTTTGTTATTCAAATATATATAATGCATCTACAGTTGATTGAAGATATGAAAATAAAAACGTTCTTTTTTTTTTTATAATAGTGCAAAAGTATTTTATGTTAGTGTTATATTTTAAATATATTTTCAAAATTAAAAATAATTTTAAAGATATTAATTGTTATGCATTAACTGTCATTATCTATTTATATTATTTATTTGTTTTTAAAATAAAAGTCACAATTGTTTCAACATCCAACAGCTCTGATTCACTACAGTATAAAACAGTACATTCCAATTAAATTTAACTTTAAATTAACCTATTTTATTAAATAATATTTCTTTCTTCTTTTTATACAGAAGAAGAAACATATGGTTGGTTTTTTTCTAGGCAAAGCTGAAGGACGGCCCAAGTCTTTACCTCTTGATTATTGATGAACTAATTAATTGATGGTAGTAATTGCTTATCAGATAGACAGTCAAAATAAATTAATTAGACGATATATCATATTAATATATTTCCTTATTGATTTATTTTTATTCTTTGTTTATTTTATATCTATTTCCTCTATCCACTTATTACTTTTTGCACAGCTAAGATGGGTCAGCACATTTTATATGGGCCACCATCGTCGTTAATTCGCTATCGAACCTTCATGGATGTAACTCTGGGCTTTGCCATCTATGTGGCTGCCTTCACACAAAATTTTTATTTGACACCCTAAAGTCATACCTGGGACTTCATAGAGAAAACTTAGATACAAGGTGTGATTTTTACTATTTTCAAATGATATTTGAAAATATGTTAAATGTATAATTTTCTCTTATATATATATATATATATATATATATATATATATATATATATATATATATATATATATATATATATATATATATATATATATATAATTTTCTTCTATTTTCATTACTTACATGATATTTAAGTACACATATTATTTTTTCATTTAAAAATAATATAAATAACGTTTAAAAATTGTATCTAAACACTCTTCTATTTTTATAATACTAAAAATATTTCTCTTAATTTTCATTAATTATATGTTAATTTTTTTCCTCAGATGCAAAAAAAAAGTAGTCATACCAAAAATTCGTTATACATTTTTTTCGATATTTAAAAAAAAAAGATGTAAAATTATAAATTTTAAGAAAAACTATGATTTTATACCAGACTTTCAAATCTCAGGTGTTAAATACGAAATTTTGATTTTTTTAAACTTTATACCCAATTTTTTAAAATAAACGGTATAAAATATTATGTTATTCATTAGAACATCAAATTTAGGATAATGGCTGAAAACATGCTTACACCATGATTTTGTAGGGACTCCCATAAACCATGTCCAAGCCTTTTGATCCACTTTCTTCAACTCATTCATTTTCCAGCCTTGATAGTAAGTTGCTTTGGCTACTCCCATCATGAGGTCTCAGATCAATGCACCACCACCAAACTGTTTTTTTGAAATTGGCATACAAATGCCTCAAACAAAGCCTATGCTTAATTCTCCGTTCCATCTCTTCAAAAACAACAATCAAACCCTACAAAAGACATTATGGAATATGTGAACAAATGATAACACTATGGAATATGTGAACAAATGATAACAACATAGCTATATCAACTAACCTTTTGTTGGTCTGGTATGAACACAAATCTGTTGTCAAGTCCAACATCTTCCATTAGTAGTTGTATAAACCACTTCCAGCTCTCTTTTGTTTTTGTTTCTACCACGCCAAATGCCAAAGAGAAATACTGGTCATTTGGGTCCCTACCCACAACTATCAGCAGTTGACCACCATACTTAGTCTTTAAATGGCACCCATCAACACCCACAAAATGCCTACATCCATTTATGAACCCTTTTTTGCAACCCTCAAAACAAAAGTAAAATGACCCAAATCATGGTTGAATGGATGGTGTTGGTCTATGAATATTGATTTTCACAGTATTCCCAATACTTACCCTATGTAACTCAGTCGCATACCTCCACAATAAAGCATATTGCTTGTCTGCATCTCCTTCAATAATCTTATTTTCCATTAACTTTGCTTTCCAGGCATGAGCTACAGTAATACCCACAAAATAATTTTGCCTCGAGTCTTGAATAATGTTACTCAACCTTATAGTATCAAATGTTTGCATTTTCTTCACAACAAGTTTGGACACCCACCTTAAGTTTGCATATCTGTTTTCTAAAACCCTAGCACATGTATGGTTGTCTTTTATAGTCTTAATGGAAAAGGTGTGTTTATGGCCCACTTTAGAGCATAACATCAAAAAACCACATTTAGCCCTACATTCCACCCTCACTCTATAGCTCTCATTTTTCACAAATGTAATTTCCCTACCATTCAAAACTGACCACTCACAGATTGCCTCTCCAAAGTCATATAGAGAATTGAATTGCGTACCCCACTTAAACTTAAATTTCTTATTAGGTTGCTCATTATTATACTTCTCAAACTTAGGCTCTTTCTCATTTTCAGAGGCATTTGGGTCAGAACTATCTAGTTCTTCACTAAATTATTCATCATCTTCCTATTTTTTCTTGTTGGATTCAGTTAACATACCATCAATTATTGGTCCTACTCTTATGGGAATTGTCACATCAATCCTTCAAATCCATCTAAAATAACAGATGTTCGTTCATCTTCATTATCATTCAAAGCTTCTACTTCCTCTACTTCACTTCCATCTGACTCAACATTTTCATTCATACAATTAGGGTACCTAATTGCGAGCTCGTTAATTATGCAATCATGTTTCACAAAAAATTCTTCATCTACTTCCATGGCAGTACAATACTCAACAAAGTCATACGCAACATCATTGTTTCTAGTCTGGAAATAATCATCATCTATATCAAGTATCTTTGTCCAAATATGATAACTCCCTTCTAATTAACCCCACCCACTAACTAACTCATGAGCGGTACACAAAGTCCATTTTTCAATATGTAATGTGGAAACTAGAGTAGAAACCCCACCCTTATAGTTAACATCACCATCAGACAATCTCACAAACTCTCCACCATGATTAAATACAACATTGAACAGTTGTTTGTTCTGGGAAAAAACACAAAATCAATACAGCTCCTACAACAATGGCGTAAAAACAAAGACAAAACAAACTTACTTGTGATGCTTCCTCTCCGTTTTGGGGCATTCCACCTTTGTCTTCTCCGATGCGTTCATACGCCCCTCTTTTCGCTTCATCTTCCTAAATTACGAACCCTAGGAATTCAAGGGGGTAAATAAAAAGACTGTATATATATTTTTTGACCTTTAGGTTAAAAGTAATTGCCATGTCATAACTTAATCCAAGTCATCCAGGTCACTCATGCCACATAGGAAGATTCATAGGAACAATCAACATTAGGGGGGTTGGGAAATGGAATCTTGATATGTTGAGGGGGGGATAAAAAAAAACTTCAAGGGGGCAAAAGCAAATCTCGCTACTTTGACAGGGGGTGGAGTATATTTAACCCTTTTTTTAATAATTATAAAAAAAACAAAGTTAATAACACTAAATTCTTTGATAAATCTGATATGGTTCATAGTTTTTCGGATTCTTAAAAAAATTGGTATAAAATCTTAATTTATTTTTAAAAATCTATAATTTTACATTGGATATCTGAAAAAATTTGTATAAAAAAAATATAATTTTTTACCAGTTTTCTCAAATATCCAGTATAAAATCATAGATTTTGAAAAAAAAATATATTTTAAATAGTTTTTTTTATAAATAAAAATATAGATTTTGTAGTTTTTTTAATAAAAAAAATCCAATATTAATTATAAAAAATGATTTCAGAGTATTATAGTAAAAAATGCTACTTGTCGGAGGTGTTTGATACAATGGTGTAATATCTCGTATTCCCGTAAATACTCTATTCGTTGTCAGTTGAGACCAATTGAGTTCCTATATGCTTTATTTCTTGTTAGTTGGGACAAATAGAATAATCAGTGAACTCATATGAGTTTAATTCTTACTTAGTGAGGTTAACCTTTATTAATAAATTAAAGAAGGAACATTTTGGTAACATTTTGTTGGTGGTGTTGTTATGTCATTTTTGCTAAGTAAAACATGAATTCGCTATGCGAGCCTCTATGTTATCTAGAATTTGTCTTATGCTAAATTTGCTAATCGAGGAGCTGTCATTGCTAAGCGGTATTTTGTTTGGAGCTCGCCCTGTCCTCGCTAGGCGATAATATCAAATTTTGTGAAGAGAAACATTTTATCTCGTCTCACCAAGCCCTCTTAGACTCTCACTAAGTGATATTTTTCTTAGATTCTTCGTTGGGCTTCTCTAAGCGAGAACTCTATTTTGCTGAAAAAATGTTGTGCTTCCTTGTTTCCACCATAAAACGAGAATCGTGATTCCGATTGATGCGAGACTCAAAGCATTGGAAAACTAATCCAATGTTATATTATTTTATGAAGTTCAATCATGCATATATGTTTATTAATGATTGATGAGTAATGATGAACTATTATGCTTATGTTATGAAATATATCATCAATTGTTAGTTGCCTTGAATGCAAAATGGTTCAATTAACTATGATGAAAAGTGAGGTAAACCTAGGTTGGTAACTAATTGAATGAACTAGAAAGATAACTTCGGCTATGAAAATGATTTAGTTGGCGATTCTAGGACATGAAGGTGTGTACACTGGAAGTGTAGTAACTTGAATTGAGAACAAATATGCTTTGTATGGAACATGTTGTGACAATATGAGAATTTTTGTGAATGTGGTCACTTAGTGATTAATGAGTGTAATCGTGTTGAATGTTGGAACCTAATCACATATTCGAAAACAACCCTTGATCGTGTACATCCCAATTGAGATTCTTATGTAAAGTAGAATTGGGAGGTGGATTGGATCCATGGAGGAGAGGTGGATTCCTAAGTGGGTTTGAGTCCTATACAGAGAAAGATACTCTAAGTGGGTTTGATTCCCATATGAGGGATTATTCTTGAAGTGGGTTCGAGTCCCATGGAGATCTTGAATCCATAAGAAAGTTGAATCATACGAACATCCGTGAATCGAGCCTTGGTCTATACATAAGTGCGGTAGGGAAATGATGCTTCATGGCTTCCGAATAATGATTTATGGAGTTAAATGAACTCAAGTTACATGTTTCCATAAAATATGAATATCCCTTATATACTTAAGTCTCTCTCTCTCTCTCTATCCTTCTCTCTCTCCCCCTCTTTATTGTGTAATTGTACACAAGTTTCCCGAGTTGAGGAGTTTGATTTAGGGAATTTGATATAGAATCGTGTAGAATCGAGTGAACTCATAAGATAGGGAACCCACTAAGATTATTATCTCACCCACTATTATTGTTGTTTTCAGGTGGTTCAGTGCAGGTGAAAGACAAGGATAAGCTTGTCTGATGATGTTTCAGAGATTTTTTTTTGATGATTTTCCGTTGTGGATATAACAATGTGTAAATAGCTTAGTTTTTGATTAGGCGCCTTTGTATAACATGTTCCATATTGTATATTATTTCTTTTGAACACACACACACACACACACACACATATATATATATATATATATATATATATATATATATATATATATATATATATATATATATATATATATATATATATATATATATATTTATAACCAAATTATACTATATGTAGTATATTTTCTAGAGGTATATTATGTGTGGGTGTTACAAATGGAATATTAAAAATCTCCCTTCACACTCACATTTAGAGCAATCTATTAGGTATACCTCTACACCTAGAGCTTACACATACGAACTCTATAAATTGTCAACAACAAAAAAAAAAGTTAAAAAATTGTTATTCTGCATTTAAAATTAAAAAAAAAAACTTAAAAAACTATCACAATCTTTTAAAAATAAAACAAAATGAAATGATTGATCTAATTATGTAGTAAGTCAATAAAATTTTAATAAATCTTGTTTTTTTATATCGTGAAAATTATATGAAATGGAAAAAATAAAACTAATGATTCAAATATTCAATAATGAAAATTCATAGACCATTTTTTTTTTAAATATGTGAACAAAAAATTAAGGATGCTTTTTAAAAAAGATTGAGTAGATATTTTAAAATTGTACTTTTAAAAAAAAAATAAAGAATTGATTTATTTAAACAATTTTCAATAGTTTTTATATTTAATCATATTATTCTTGATATTGTTGTTTATATTTCATCTTCTACATGTATTACTATTTCAACATAAATATACTATTATTCTTAAGTTTTCATTTTTTTCAATTATTTATTTTTATTTCAGTCTACAAACAAATGCATGTCCAAAATCATATCTCGCCTAAAAACTAAAATGTAAACCTAAAAATGTCACACACACGTTTCCTTGTTGAAATTATTAACAACCCACAAGAATAATGCCAAAAACTTGATGATAAGTCGACAAGTGTACCGAATATGTCGAAGTAATAATAAAATAGATCGTGTCCAGAGGGATTGTTATTTAATAAGGTGTATGTTTGTGAGAATTAAAGTAACAATTGGGAGGGGGTCTAATGGTTTTGCAAAAATAAAATTACAAGAAGTTAAATTTATTCTAAGTCAAATAAGAGAAAACAACTAGGTTTTACTATAATCTTTTGTTTTTCTCCTATTGATGTTTAGTACATTAGATGAATAATATTGTCGTTATATTTCTACATCGAATTAACAAAATCAATGTATGAAATCCCTTGGTCTACAACTCACTAATTACTACTACAATTTCCTAATCACCTAGGTGAATTCGAAGTGAAATTAAGTGATACTAAGTGTGTTAATTATACAGCCACTACTTGTAGTTTCCTATCCCAAATTAGTTAACAAAAGCATAATAATTATCCTAACTCAGATTCATAGGCTTAGTTTCTGTAATCATTACTAATATAAAATAATATTGCAAGTGCGTCAACATACAATAAGTAGCAAAAACAAGAATAATTAAATAGAAATTATAACTTCAATAATTCAAATAACATCAAACTAAACACCTGATCCAACAAGTTCAATACAAATTCTCTCACAAAACCTTATATAGAGTAATTTAGCTACTCATAATGAAACAATAAAATACCAAGAATGAAGATGATACTTGCATGAGAATCCTATGAAGAAACTGGCCTTCAATGGCTACCAATGCTCTTAAAATCGTCTTCATAGAATTCTTTAGTGTCTCTTACAGTGTAAAAATGCATAACCCCCAAAAAGCCCTATTTATTGCAATTCGTGTGTGTTTGTGTGATGCAACATCGCGCCAAAATGGAAGACATTGTGCAACGATGAAGCAACATTGCACCATGATGGGATACATCGTGTAACGCCCTAGGCCGCACGCAAGAAGTTTAGAGGGCAAAGCTTGCATATCATCTCTTTATCTTCAATATTTTCACAAAGTCCTTATTTCTTTATCTTGATAGAATTTTGGTCAATTCTCACACTTTTGCATGACTTTTTATTTTTATTCCTTTGATTTCACTCGAATTTGCTTGTAAATATTATGTAATGACAAGTATCAGCAGAGATCATCTTCAAGGAAAAATGGTGGGGTGAACCATTAAAGGGCTTTTCCCTCTCAACTTCATCAGGGAGTTTGGGCTTATATGAAGGTATTTCGACTCTATGCAGAGTGTAAATCTTGGAAACCTTCTTTTGATCTCTTTTTTCTCTCTTTTACGCGGCCCTCGTCTCTTAGGATGATGCCCGAGATTAAGGCTTGATATTTCTTCGCCCCTAGGTCCCTTGGTTCAATTATTTCAACAAGGATTAGGGTGATTTCCTTGGGCGTTTCATGCTGCTGAAAATTATTACCCCCGAGGCTCACTTTGCATTATGTAAGTCTTCGGGCCTAACTTGGTTATTCTTGCAAGAGTTATTTTTTGAAGTACTAGTCTCGAGCTCTTTTTTGCCGACCCCTTTCTTCTTACCATAATGGGCTAAATCTGTTGTGCTCCGGGGAGGTAAAAGTGAAGGAAGAATTGTAGGGTTGGTATCAAAGGTTTGACTATGAAGAAGTATTTGATCCTAGCAAAGTACTCCCGTCTCAGCGAAAGAAGAAACAAATTGATACTTATGCATTTATCAGTGCGCCCATCCATGCAGAGAGGCGTAACTATTTGGTGAGGATGGCGATCTGGGGAGCCTTTTTTACAAGCGTAATTTATATCTTATAGATACCATGGATCAGTTGCATAAGTTTCCTACACTTGCCAAAGATTAGGGTATTACGAGTGGCTCATCGGGTCGAGTTGTAGAGACTACTTTCGCTTTGGTGGTTCTGACGTCATCCACAATCATTACCATGAATACAATTATGACTACTATCCCATGTACGAATCCTGAGATGGAATAGTTGACTACTATGAAGGCTGACCTTAATGTTCCCGAGCCTTTACTATCTCCTTCTCCTATAAAAAGGAATCAGGGTGATTGTCCGTTTATTCTTGTTGAAATTCTGGGATCAGGTACGTGATGTCGAATGAGATGTTTAAACACTTGAAGACTTAGACAAAACTTAAAGTGCAGGTAAATTAAACAACACAAGAAATTGTTAACCCAGTTCAGTGTATCTCCACACTTACATCTGAGGGCTACCAAGCCAGGAAGGTAATCCAATATAAGTAATATTAATTCTAGACTTAAACCACTCAGTTTAATCTTTCACTTAATATCTACCCAAGGCAATTTCTACCTAATACACAACTTAGATATGAGTATCAACTCACTCCCCCTCAATCACACAGTGATATGTTACAATGTTTAATAAAATTGAAGTCACACTTCAAACAAAACAGCTTGATTTTACTTCACAGTTTCAATCAAGACACAATACACTTTTTGCTTAAAAGCTCATAAAGTGATACACATATACAACCTGCTATTAAAACACAAACACCCTATTTAGTCTTCTTAATTTCGTACTCTATTCTGAGAGTTTCTGTTGCTTAAATAGATGCTTGGATTTTGGGCTTTCTGTAGGTTATCCAATCCTGATACGCATGCTGTCATCACCTTGAATTAGGGTTTGTTACTTCCTTGATTCTAGGTGAGTCAGTTCTTCTATTATACTGAAATCATATAACCAATCTCCCTACAAATGCGCCTTCTACTGTTTTATCCATTCACAATTAATTCCAGATAAATTCCCTGAATTTACTCAGTTCTGTTAAGCATTATTTAATTCTGGTAGCAGGTTTGAGATGTCACAACATCTGGTGTGACATCCTGAAATCTGAACTTACTTCATTAACTTATACAATGTCACAACATCTGGTGTGACATCCTGAATTAAGTTCATTAACTTATACTCTGTTTGATGATGTCACAACATCTTGTGTGACATCCTGAACTAAGTTCAACACTTCTTGTTGGTCAAAAATTCTGCCAATTCTAAACATCTACAAACTCCCCCTTTGGCTAATTTTTGGCTAACATAATCTTCTGGTTTTATCAGAGTGCAACAGAGTTTCACTTATCAGAGTGCAGCAGTTCTTTTCTGTTGAGTCATGTGTGAGTTTACTCCCCCTCAAACCTGTATGTGATCTGAATTGTTCAACAGAAATTTTTCATTAAAAACAACTTAGTTCAGAAGCAGACATTAAACAGACAAAAGGCATTTTTCATTAATCAGTAAGCTGCAGCAGACATTGTTCAGTTCTCTTCTCCCCCTTGTTAGACATAAAATGGGGCCAAATTTTACATAGTCAGAGAGAAATACAAAATTACAAAACCAAAATACAATGCTGAAGCAGACAGTATACATTCCTCACACACATTTTCACTCAGAGTCTTCATATTCAGTATCTTCTTCCTCTTCAGATTCATCATCAGAGTCAGCAACCTTCTGAGCACTCTCTTCCATTTCCAGCCTTTGAATAATTTCCTCAAGCTTTTGCTTCCTGGAATCCAGCTCTTTGCAGGTGTTCTTCAGCTCTGCAATCAAGGCATTTTTGGATATGGGAGTCTTTGCTTTTGAAGGTCCAGCAGATGTCCCAGTGGGAGCTTCAACATCAGCAGCATGATGGCTTAAGAACAACTTGTAGTGGAAGGCCAGAGGACTTTCTCTTTTGCAGACTGAATCCTTCTCAGTGAGGATACCTGGATACTGGCTGAGGATGATTCCACATAGCAGAGATGGAAAGGCAATAAGAAGCTTTGTTGCTGATGTCCCAACATGCTTCAGTGTTTGATCAAATATGTAAGCCCCAAAGTCCAGCTTTGTTTGGGTGCCCACAACATAAATGAATCTGCCCAATCCAGTAGCTATTGAAGAGGTATGATTGGTAGGGACCCAGTTTACAGTACCAATCCTATGCAGCATTGCATACTTCCTTGTTAGCAAGCTAACAGAAAGTTTGCCCTTGACTGGCCAAGTCTTGACCTGATTGGCAGTGATGACCTTGCAAATCTGGTTGTCAGTCTTCCCTAGCTCATTAGGTCCATCAGATTCTCTCCCTAGGTAATGATTGATAACCCTAGGAGAGAATTCCACACATCTCCTTCTTACATAGACTTTTCTGAATTCATCTGACTTACCATCAGCACAGTCCTCTTGAAGGTTGACAATGAACTCGTTGACTAGCAGCTCATAGCAGGGTGAGAAATTTGACACTGTTTTAAATATACCAGCAGAAGATATTAGGTCAATTACCTCAGTGCACTCAAGTGCATTGCTTCCCAGCTCTCTTTCAAGTGCTACCCTTCTTTGGTATACAAATTTCCATCTGCTCACACTTGACACATGATGGAATGACACATTGTCCAGAGGAGCTTCTGGAACAGCAGAGGTAGACCTTGAGGGTGCTGATTTCTTCTTTGGTTGGGATGTTGAGACATCCTCTTCAACATCTGAATCTGGTGGAGTTACAGCTTTCCTCTTTTGTGTATTCACCTTGCTCCATTGTTTAGTAGGTCCAAATACCACTTTGGCCTTGTCTTTGTTTGGAGTAGGCTGCTTCTTTTCAGGAGTTGCATGTCCTGCAGTCTTCTTTTCCTTCCTAGTCCTAAGCCTTTTGGCTATGCTAGGGTCCACAGAAGCAATGATCTCTGTGTCAGAGTCATGATTTATGTCTACAACAAGAGGAGGTTGGGTAGTCTCCTCTTCAGCAGGTGGATCAACAGAAGCTTGGTCATCAGTGGCTTCATCATCATCATCAGTTGAGGCCTTGTGCTGGTCCTCAGATGTTTCAACATCTATTGGAACATCCTGTTGAACATGAGTGTCCTCTTCAGCTTGATTGGGTTGTTCTTCTTGTGGAGATGGCATGGTGTTCAGGGGAACAGATATACCACTCACAACTCTTTGTTCAGATAGAATCCTGTTTACAAGATTCTTAATAGAAGCATCCACATAATCAGAAGCTTTGGGGGTGGTGTTTGAGGATGAAGGAATCCTTTTGCTCTTGCTGAATACAGGTTCCTTTGCTCTTCTCACATTTGGAGTTCTAGGCTTTTGAGCAAGAGGAACACTTTCTCTGATTTCGTCCATGGGAGTTGTATCCATAGGTATCATAGAGATTGGGGTTGCATGCACCACATCTTCTTGGTTGAGGTTTTCATCAGTGAGGTTAGGGTTTTGATGTTGAGACATTTTCGAAAGTGGTGGAATAAGAGTTTAGGTTTGATTGATTTTGATGAGCTCTGAAAATCAGCTATAACATGCAATTTGTTTTGAGAAGATGATGAGAAGATGAATAGCTGAGAGCAAGCTGGAGCTTTTATAAAAGCCGTTACTTGGAGAATTTTAAGGAGTGGAATACACAGTTTTTGACCAGACTGGTGTTGCCATCTGGTGATCATGCCACACGATGTCATAGGACATGTTGGCACTTCTCCATAACTGCTATATTTCACATAAGCAGATTCCCAATTTACCCCTTAGGTTTTCAAATTGGGTAGCATCCAAAGCTTTAGTAAATATATCAGCCAATTGCAGATCTGTGGCTACATGTTCTAAGGAGATCACCTTCTCTTCCACAAGATCTCTGATGAAATGATGCCTGATATCAATGTGCTTGGTCCTGCTGTGTTGGATAGTATTCTTTGATATGTTAATAGCACTTAAGTTGTCACAGTACAATGTCATGACATCTTGTGGGACATTGTATTCTGTGAGCATTTGCTTCATCCAAACCAACTGTGAAGAACTGCTACCAACTGCAATATATTCAGCTTCAGCAGTGGATAAGGATACACAATTTTGTTTCTTACTGAACCAAGAAATCAAATTGTTTCCTAGAAAGAAGCATCCTCCTGATGTGCTCTTTCTATCATCAGCACTTCCAGCCCAATCAGCATCACAAAAGCCAGTGAGAATTGGTTCACATCCATGGGAGTACATTATGCCATAGTCACAAGTACCATTGACATATTTCAGAATTCTCTTAACCTGGTTTAGATGGCTGACTTTTGGATCAGCTTGATATCTTGCACATACACCTACTGCAAAGGCTATATCTGGTCTGCTAGCAGTCAGATATAATAGGCTTCCAATCATACTTCTGTATAAGCTTTGGTCCACCTTTTCACCCTTGTCATCCTTTGTCAGCTTTAAATGAGTGGGGGCAGGTGTTCTTTTATGACTTGCACTGTCCATCCCAAACTTCTTGACAGTGTTCTTTGCATACTTGCTTTGAGATATGAACATGGAGTCTTCCATCTACTTGATTTGCAGTCCAAGAAAGTAGGTTAGTTCTCCTACTAGACTCATCTCAAATTCAGATTCCATTTGATTGACAAAATGTTTAACCATCCTGTCTGACATCCCACCAAAGACTATGTCATCAACATATATTTGAGCAATCATGATATTTCCTTCTTCATCCTTCACAAACAAGGTTTTGTCTATTCCACCTTTCCTGTACCCTTGTTTTATGAGAAAAGTAGTCAGCCTTTCATACCATGCTCTTGGGGCTTGCTTCAGACCATAAAGAGCCTTCCTTAGTTTGTATACATGATCTGGACAGCTTGGATCAACAAATCCCTTAGGATGCTCCGCATATACCTCCTCATTAAGATATCCATTTAGAAAGGCACTTTTCACATCCATTTGAAACAGCTTGAACTTCAGGATACAAGCAATTCCTAAAAGTAGTTTGATTGATTCAAGCCTTGCTACTGGTGCAAAGGTTTCATCAAAGTCTACTCCCTCAATTTGTGTGTATCCTTGAGCTACAAGTCTAGCCTTGTTCTTTGTAACAACTCCCTGCTCATTTGACTTGTTCTTATATACCCATTTAGTGCCAATCACATTTATGTCATCAGGTCTAGGAACAAGATCCCACACTTCATTCCTTGTGAACTGACCTAATTCTTCTTGCATAGCACAAATCCAGTACTCATCATTAAGAGCTTCCTTGATGTTTTTAGGTTCTATTTTTGAAACAAAACAAGAACCTGAAATCACCTCTCTTGATCTAGTGCTTACACCACTGTTGGGATCACCAATTATCAAATCTTTGGGATGATCCTTCTGGATTCTGATGGAGGGAGGTTTGCTGGATTGTTCTTTCCTTGCCTCAGTTTGAGTGAAGTCAGGATGATCACTCTTTATTTCAGCTTCAGTCTGACTGTCAGCAGATGTTCCAACATCATCTCCAACATCTGCAGGGGCATCATCAATTATCACATTTATGGACTCCATTATAACCTTGGTTCTGGAGTTAAATACTCTATAGGCTCTGCTATTTATGGAGTATCCAAGGAAAATCCCTTCATCACTTTTAGGATCCATCTTTCTTCTTTGCTCCCTATCAGCCAGAATGTAACAATTACTTCCAAACACATGGAAGTACTTAACTGTAGGTTTTCTGCCCTTCCAGACTTCATAGATGGTGGACAAGGTTCCTTTCCTTAGAGTGACTCTATTATGAATGTAACAAGTTGTGTTCATAGCTTCAGCCCAGAAGTACAATGGTAACTTTTTAGCATGAATCATAGCTCTTGCTGATTCTTGGATAGTTCTGTTCTTCCTCTCAACAATCCCATTCTGTTGAGGGGTGATAGGAGAAGAATACTCATGATTGATTCCCTCTGAAGAACAAAAATCTGAGAATTTTTTATTCTCAAATTCCTTTCCATGGTCACTCCTTATTCTGACTACACAGCTTGCTTTTTCTCTTTGTATTCTTTGGCACAAATCTTTGAATACATCAAACACATCAGACTTTTCTTTGATGAAGTTTATCCATGTATATCTTGAAAAGTCATCTACAACCACATAGGCATACCTTTTTCCACCAAGGCTCTCAACCTGCATTGGTCCCATAAGGTCCATATGCATTAATTCCAAAACTTTGGAAGTTGTCAGATGTTGGAGCTTTGGATGGGACATCTTGGTTTGCTTGCCTATTTGACATTCACCACATACTTTGCCTTCATCAATCTTTAGTTTAGGAATACCTCTTACAACCTCCATAGATATGATCTTCTTTATTCCTCTGAGATGAAGATGACCCAGTCTTTGGTGCCATAGCTTCACTTCTTCTTCTTTGGCTAAGGAGCAAGTTGAAGTGAGACTGAAGTCTTGAGGTTCCCACATATAACAGTTGTCTTTAGATCTGGCTCCTCTCATGACAACCTTCTGTTCTTTATCAGCCACTATGCATTCAGTTTTGGTAAATTTTACACTGTAACCTCGATCACATAATTGACTTATGCTGATCAAGTTAGCAGTCAATCCTTTTACCAGTAGCACATCATCTAGTCTTGGTACATCTGGGCAGTCCAAGGTCCCAACTCCCTTGATTTCTCCTTTAGCTCCATCTCTAAAGGTTACATATCTGGATGAATGTGACTTTAAGTTTACCAGCAGATTCTTCAATCCAGTCATGTGCCTTGAGCATCCACTGTCAAAGTACCAGTCTTCCTTAGCTGATAGTCTGAGAGATGTATGAGCTATATAGGCAACACCCTTCTTTGACCATTTTTGCTTGTTGTGAGGTTTCCTTTGATGCCTCTGCCCTTGTTGACTGCTTTTCAAGCCCTATTATCAAGTGATTTTAAGAATGCTACCATTCTTGGCTTCCAGTAGTCATAGTTTGATCCATCCAATATAGGTGGTCTATTTACAGATCCTACATCTCTGTCCACGTTCCCAAAATTTGCAGTCCCTAGATCGCACCCAGTTAAACAGGCAGGGTGCCTGCTCTGATGCCAATTGAAATTCTGGGATCAGGTACGTGATGTCGAATGAGATGTTTAAACACTTGAAGACTTAGACAAAACTTAAAGTGCAGGTAAATTAAACAACACAGGAAATTGTTAACCTAGTTCAATGTATCTCCACACTTACATCTGGGGGCTACCAAGCCAGGAAGGAAATCCAATATAAGTAATATTAATTCTAGACTTAAACCACTCAGTTTAATCTTTCACTTAATATCTACCCAAGGCAATTTCTACCTAAGACACAACTTAGATATGAGTATCAACTCACTCCCCCTCAATCACACAGTGATATGTTACAATGTTTAATAAAATTGAAGTCACACTTCAAACAAAACAGCTTGATTTTACTTCACAGTTTCAATCAAGACACAATACACTTTTTGCTTAAAAGCTCATAAAGTGATACACATATACAACCTGCTATTAAAACACAAACACCCTATTTAGTCTTCTTAATTTCGTACTCTATTCTGAGAGTTTTTGTTGCTTAAATAGATGCTTGGATTTTGGGATTTCTGTAGGTTATCCAATCCTGATACGCATGCTGTCATCACCTTGAATTAGGGTTTGTTACTTCCTTGATTCTAGGTGAGTCAGTTCTTCTGTTATACTGAAATCATATAACCAATCTCCCTACAGATGCGCCTTCTACTGTTTTATCCATTCACAATTAATTCCAGATAAATTCCCTGAATTTACTCAGTTCTGTTAAGCATTATTTAATTCTGGTAGCAGGTTTGAGATGTCACAACATCTGGTGTGACATCCTGAAATCTGAACTTACTTCATTAACTTATACAATGTCACAACATCTGGTGTGACATCCTGAATTAAGTTCATTAACTTATACTCTGTTTGATGATGTCACAACATCTTGTGTGACATCCTGAACTAAGTTCAACACTTCTTGTTGGTCAAAAATTCTGCCAATTCTAAACATCTACACTTGTTGAATGAGGATCTTCTAAACGGGCTTGTTTGTCAGAGGATTTTGAGTTGGAGGATTTTACTCCTTTCTTATGGCTTCCTACCATTCTTCCCTTCAGGGTTCCCAACACCCTAGTTGAATTTATTGTTGCTATAGCCACTAAGGACCTAACATTTTTTCGGAACTTGTCATTGGTTTTTCCTAGCACCTCAGATGAATTTGATGTTGATGATGGGTATTCGTGGTGCAAATTTTGAGATGATTTCCATGTTTTTTTGCATAATCAATTTTTTTCTTGCATACGATAATTTTTATGGGTACAACGTTAAGGGACATAAAGCGTATCCTATATGTGAAGCTGATACATGCTTCCACCAACTAAAGAATGGAAAAAACTATTTACCTTGGGAAACAAAAATTTCTAAGATCCAATCATCTATACATAGATTACGAAAGGCCTTTAATGGTAAACAAGAGTTTAATATTGCTTTAAATCCCTTAATCTGAGAGGAATTTTATAAACGACCACAACACATTAATGCTATCTTTAGAAATAACTAAAAAGGACCCATTGAGAAAAATATATGAAAAAAGGTTGGTGTGTTTTAATCTTCCATATTGGACTAGCCTGAATATAAGCATTATATTGATGTGATGCATGTGGAGAAAAATGTGTGTGGTAGTTTTATTAGAACACTTGTCAAAATTCAAGGCAATGCAAAAGATGGTAAGAATGCTTGTCCAGATCTTGTTGGGGTTGGTAAAAAATATACATGTTGAAGAAGTCACACACTACTTAGTTTTGTGAATGAAGAGAGAGTTCATGCCTATCTATAAGATACAAGTTCTTTGAACTCCCACATCACATAGTTTTTTGAAGTAAGAGGGAATCCAAGGCTATATATAGGATTCAAGATCTTCCTTCCAAGATATACCATTCAAAAGAACTTAAAGCTTGTATTTGACTTTATATATTTTCTCTTATACTCTTATTTTAAAGTATTATGAGGGATGGTTAACTATTTTCTTTGGAGATTGCGGGTGTATTAGGGCCTTTGGGTGGTTGGGGTAGTGTATATGTTACACCAACTTTCACATAATGGTATTTATTGGTTGTAATTTAACAATGGTCATAGTTTTTTCTCCGGTTTTGGAGTTTCCACGTTAATTTCTTGTGTTGTTATTGTGTTCCTATTTTTTCTCTATGCTTTGTTTTTCATAACAAGTGGTATCTAAAACCTTGGTTTTGTAGGGTACAAATTTTTTTAGTATGCTCTTTGGTTGCAGTTTTTTCAGATCTTCCACATCAATTTTTTTTATACTTTGGGTTGGTTGGGAAAAGTTTGTTTTACTGTGTAACCCCCCAAAATTTGCCCTCTTATTTATTACCATCTAACTGGATTTACGTGCATCCTCCATTAGGTCATCTATAACATGTCATGCATTCATTGTCATAGGCTTGTTACTCGGATCAGAAGCTTGAAGAATCAGGGTTTTGTAGTGCCTTGTGATTTATCTCTTTGGCAGGCGTGGTTTGTTGGAAAATACAAAGATTAGTGATTATGGTTTGTCTCCTGTGCATATGTTTATCAGGTGGATTCTCAAGGTTGGGCCAGCATAATAATCAAGGGTATTATTCTTTGATACTCACCATCAACATTTGATTAGGGTTTATTTCCTCAATCATCTGGCCATCAAGAGTTTCCTTAAGAAGTATGGCACTAGGACATCTTGTCATCCAATGGATTCCATCGTTGTTTAAAGTGAAAATTTTGAAAGAAATATTAGCTTATACATTTTCAATCAGGGTTAGCATTTCATCAATTGAGGATCGTTGGGTATCAAGGTGTTCTTCTGAGGCTCCATCCTTATCATGTCCAAGGATTCGAAGTAGTGATAGGGGTGAGCAAGGCCATTGGCAATATTTGTTGGTAATCATGAAAGTTCGATATGGATTAGAGAGTTGCATGGAAGATATGGATCTTGAAGAAATTAACTTGGGTTTATGGATTCAAGTGAGATTAGAAGAGTTCACGTGGTTTGTTTTGAGTTCAAGTTATCTAGGCAAATAATACGTCACATTTTTTATCCATTTTTCTCAACCTATATCCATATCCATTTATAAACTTTTTTTTATCCACTTTCAAATACAATCCATAAACCGATATCTGATTCATATTCAATTCGAATATCCAAATTCACATCCATGGTTTAAAAATCAAATATTTTGATCCAATGTCCACTTTTATGTCCATTGTCTTTTATTTTGATTAGTCCAAATTAATTCTATTTTTTTAGATCCAATTTTCTTTTTTTAACTCATTTGTCCATTTTATTTGTCCATTTAGGTTTAATAAATATCCAAGTTGTTTTGTAAATCCACACTCATGTTCATTCAAAGCTTCCAAAATAACAACAATAGAAAATCAATTGCAAAAATACAATTACAAATTGAAAAGAGACCCATAACAAAAAAAATGATAAACTTCATCGATCTCAAAACCCCGAATACATGTCTGAATCATAGAAATCTGGATGAGCTTCTCCATCAACTGCGGATAATACAAATAATTCTGCAGAAAAACAAAATGACAGAGAGAAAATAGAAAATCATTTGCAAACAAAAAGGTAAAAATTTTGTTACAAATCCTAACCAAAATCCAACTAACCTCACAACAAACTTCTAACTTATCCTAACAACCTCCCACTAAATTTACCTTTGAAAATCCCAAAACACCCCTAGAGTCATCTTCTATAAAACATGATCTTCACACTTATTCCACAGTTCATCATTCTTCTCCCTCATTCACTCCACATTTTTTCTGCAACTTCACCTTCATCTCTCTGATTCATACTCACCATTTTCACCAATCCTCCTCAACACTTCATCATCTTTAATCTTGAACATTTATCACTATCCCTAACCTTAAACCTTCTATAGAAGCCTCATCCATCTCCATTATTCCCTACAATTCTGCACTAACCGAATCAACAAACATTCTCTAATCTTCTTCAATCAGACTCAAGAATAAGCGATAACCTGCAAATTCAACAACAACATCGCAGAAGAAGAAAAAGAAGAATAGGATCAAATCACACAACAAAGCAAGAGTTCAAAGATTTACAAACCTCATCAAACATCGATTCATCAACAACAACTCAGATTCGTGGTGAAGAAGGGAAGAAGAATGCCTCAAATCTCACTTTGTCAACAAGCCACTTGAATCTCTCGTTGTTACATATCACGAAAAAACTCCTCAATTCAGTTCATGATTCTTGGATGCGTCTTCAATCTGCTACATGCAAATTCAAGAATGTAACAGCTTCACCAACACTCTACACCAAACTCTTTTAATCTCTTCACGGCTCCATCCTCATTCCCATCTTCTTCATCGCCAAACTTCCATTTTTATTCGTCAAGAGCTTCAACACAATTATCATCTCCAATTCGTTGTTATAGTCACATACCACAAGGAGTTAGAAGAAGAAAGAAGTATAGTTTTGATGTTTGAATGTGCTTGTTTGGTTTCAAATTGGATCGCTCGATCTCGTTGTTTGGTGGAGAATTAGAGAAATCTAACACCGGATTTGTAGTTAGGGGGTAAAACCAATGGGGGTTAGTGTTTAGGTTTTAGTGTGGTGGTTGACCGGAGAGGGATCCTCCGCTGGCGGTGGCTAGGGCTACATGTGGAAAGGGAATGTGTTTGTGAAGAAGAAATACATAACGCGTTTTGAGGGAAAGAGGGGGATGTCAGTTTTATTTTAATTTATGAAAGGAAATTAAAATTCATATAGCCAGTAAATCCCACCGTTACAATCTATATAAGGTTTGGATAGATTTTTTGGGTGGTCCACTAGGGCGGTGACACTTGTCAACGTCCGGTAGGACCACCAGATTTCATTTTCACGTGTGCCACCCCACTATAATAACCATGCATCCCTCGTCATAGCCCTTTATCTCATCATCAATATCATCAGCTTCAGGATCATGCGACCCAGATTGGTCTGCCAATTCAACATGGTTCACCGAAGACCATGTTATACACCCCACACAAAGCCCAACGCTTATGGGCCTAACCCCATTCTTATTTGCACCCCTCGTTTCTTGGCCCAAATCCTTTTTAATTGAAATTTACTTCTCAACACCCCTATCTTTTATTAAACTTCTTTTTATTTTTCTTTTCAAAATTCAATTTATTGAAAATAGTTTTGCTCTATACAAAATTCCAAAAAACAAAATGAGAAATAATATTTTAGTGTATTAAAAAATAGTTGGAATTTTTTAATTCTCTTTTTTTCGACTTTTTCGTATTTATTTTGATTTTTTTGCTTTATGTGCCTTTAATATTTTTGCTCTTCTACATATTAATTCATTTGTTCATATTTTAGCATACTCATATTATATTTTGCTTACTAACGAGTTTTTTTGTGTGCGAGGTATTATTCGATTCGAGGACTATGCTTACGGATTCAGATTTTCATTATGCTTTGTTGTACTTTTCTTTTTATGATTCTTATGCTTTCATGATGTAATAGTTTAGAATACTTTTTATGCTTGTATGATACTTATAACTAGGGTAGAAAAAGATAAAATAAAGTGTTAGAAAACCAAATTTCAAAAAAGGGAAGAAAGGGAATATTCGATTCAACATCGAATAATTTTTTTAAAAAAATATCAATGAATTTCATATGTTTTTAGGACCTCCCTCGATTATAGCTTCGTTCCACTCCAATAAACCAAAGCACAACCTTGTATTTCACGAACCATAAGTCACATGTCTCAGCACCACGCAATTGACCTGCCCGATCCACCATTCCATTCCTCTCACAACTCATCATACGTTCTCACCAACCATGACATAGGAGGACCATGTTCATTACTTTTTATATACTCTCAATTCAGGTTTAGTATCCGCTTAGGTAGGCTTCTCCCTTTCAAACTTCACTAACCATACGATCCCCATTGAACATAATAACCTAGGATAAATCTAGTTTCCCTTAGAGTTTTCCTTTCTCAACTTGAGTCTCACCTCTCATCTTTAAAAAAAAATCGAAAACATTTAATAAGGAAAGTGTGTACAATACGCCACGAGCCTTAAGATATATAGGAAATGATTAGTGGATGTCTCCTCCACTCTTCTAGAATGCTTTACAAACGTTCCATTGGGAGCGACCTTAGAAAGTATTCGCTCATGTATCATAGTCTTTAGTGTTGTGCATACGATAAACACAAAATCAAAACACTTCTTCTAAGAGACAATAAACCAACAACAAGCCCCTTTCCTGCGGAAATTCTCTTCTCACCGCCTTCATTCATAATGAACGAACTCTCTTCGACGTGTCTCTTTGCAATACAGTAAACACACTCGTACCAGACGAGCCTCCAACACCCGAGCATTGATATACGCAGTCCAATCTCTAAAAAACACAATAAAAGTTCCCGCCTTAGTTAGCGGGACTATGGAAACTCTGATTCTCATATCCCATGAGATACTTAGGTAGTGGGGTGGGGCCCATTCAAGCACACATTTTTATTTTCCCTACATTTTTCCCGTACCTTTTTGTTCTCTTTTTCCAGTTCCCTCTCTCATCTCAGTTCCAGTAGCAGTTTCAGTTCAACATCAGTTTATTTCTCACCCTTTGAAACAGACTAACAAGTGTGGATCCCGTCGGGTACGGTGGATGATCTGGGGTGCTAATACCTTCTCAGGTCGTAACCGACTCCTGAATCCAGTTCTTTGGTTCGCAGGACCTTGTCCTTTCTTTTTTCCTTTGGTTTGTGCAACATTACCTTTCACATTCATTCGGGATAAAAATTCCTAGATGGCGACTCTACCTTTTCCGCACCACTTTTGTGTTTGTACTAGGATGAAAATCCCGTGAGCGACAACTGGCGACTCTGTTGGGGATCGAACCCAGAATCTCTGATTTCCCCTATAAGAGTCAATCCTAGCGCTTGTTTGTTTCTATTTGTTTGGGCATTTATTTGTTTGCTATTGTTCACTTTGGTTTAGCTTTACTGTTTTATTTACAGTTTATCGCTTTACTTTATTTACAGTTTTCCACATTCTCTTTACTATTGCATATACTGGTTGTTCTGTTTTTCATTGGCGGGATGAGATTACTGTGAGAAGCCAATTACCGGGCTTGAGTATACACATAGATTTTAGAGTGGGAAGTCGTGTGGCTTGCATGGTCTTGAGCACATGTAGTTTTTACGAGTCCCACACCCAGATCTGGCTCTCTTGGGAGATGTTATATACTTTCTAGGAAGACCATAGAATGTTCCCACTTGAGCCGCTAACACTGGGAACCGATCACCGAGGAACATAGTGGAAACAACCCTCTCCAGTGATGACAGTGGAAGACCACTTTTGTTGGCAAACCCACCCGCATCCGAAGATCCACTGGGAACTCGCATAGGATGGCCTGGTTCTCTCATAGGAACTCAGTTAAAGAAAAATGTTTGTATGAAGATAGTACTATATCCCAAGGGCTGAATTTACTATTGTTTCTCGATTCAGAGCTTGAAGCTGGGGATTTATGACAGATACTTGTTTTTCCCTGACTCAACTAAGACCTCCTTGAATAGTACATAATGCTAAACTGATTCCCTGATATGGCTATTACGCCATTTCTCGGAAATGGTGAATGTATTATTGCAATTCGGCTTTGAGAGTCTGTGATTTGACCCGAGGTAGCACACCCGCGAGATTGGGAGGGGTTTACAGGTTTGTTGGAACCCTAAACTTATAACATACCCGCTTTTCCAGTATTACTCTGTGATATGATCCAGTTCTATATGATCTTTGGTTGAGAATTCTGGAATTTCTGCACAGAGATAATGATATTATGACTCTTCACCAACACTTGGTTAGCTGATCCACACCAGCGCCAGACCACTGATCACATGCCAGTTGCATACTTGACATCATGGCATTTTAGCATACATGTTCAGTTATTTCTGAGGATCCCGTATCTGAATTAAATCGTTGGATTTTTTCTGTATTAAAATATGAATCAAAACAGATAGATTCCTTGGAAATAACCAAACATGGAATTTGCATACATCCTTGCATTCATGACAGGTGTTTAAAGACAGATTCTTATCCTGACTTGGTTTCTCTTCAGAATGACCAACTTGAATCATGATTGTCAGGGTATGGGCATGGAACAACTCCGAGCGGAGGTGACTGAGATGAAGGCCCAGTATGGGCATTTTATGATGGACATTCGAGCGTTGTCCCATGATCAGAAACTGCTGAGAGAAAAGGTCAACCAAATGAAGACTCAAATGGGCTGAATTACAGAAATGTTGGAAGCTATATTGAAGAAGGAAAAGAATCAGTTGTTTGCTTCTGCAACCAAAGTTCTCACTCATCCCGCTTCTTTGGGAACTTTGACGGGACATGGATTTCCTTCCGAATTTCCTTCATTATTAGAGTTTCCTCATCAGTCCCCATCTCCTAAGGAGTGCAAGACAAAAAAGTCTGAGAGGAAGTTTGATCCGATCCCGATGCCATATGCGCAGTTGCTTCAACTTCTGCTGGAATTAAAGCTGATTAATTTGATCGATATGGGACCTCAACATACCAGGTACCATATGGGTTCTAATGTCAATGCTAGGTGTGAATTCCATTTAGGAGCATCTGGCCATAATATGGAAAATTGCACGGTGCTCAAGCATAAGGTCCAAGAACTCGTTGATTCAGGAGCAATCGGGTTTGCGCCTGTCCAGGAGGCCAAGCAAAAGTATGTTCCTCCACCTGATGCAAAAGAGAAGGGTGTTTCTTCTCTCATTCAAGAATCTTCTTTATGTCGTAAGCCTTGGGTTCTAAAACGGCCACATCCGCGGATTATAAATGAGACTTCCTCGGTTGTACCACCTTATCAACAGAAGCGAGAAAGGGTTTTTAATCCTTTTCCAATGTCCCCTGCCGATCTACTTCAGTGTTTGCTTCATATGAAGTTGATTGAGCTTCACAAGCTATTGCTACAACCTGCTACATTCCAAATGGATGGGATGTCAATGCTCGTTGTGATTTTCACTCCGGGGTACCCGATCATGATATTGAAGGGTGTAAAGCTTTCCAGCACTAGGTGCAAGACTTAACTGATTCCGGAGTAATCGAGCTTGAACCATCTGATGTTAAGGTAGTTGGTAATCTTGATGTAATGGCCGCCAAAGAAGTGGATATTCCTTCCATTTTTCTGGAACTTACCTTAGGTCAGGGGCATGCTCTTCCACTTTGGTTTTCAGAGTCATCGCATCAACAATCTATGTCAAATATAGGAAGAAAGATATAGGGGAAGTCTGGGCGCCCTAATCAACATCATCAGCAGGATCGTCAACAACAGAGACGATGGCCTAAGAAACTCGAAAGAGTGCTTGCCCAAGTTCCAGTTTCTCGAAGCCAACTTCTTTCTCGTCTTCTTCAGATCTCTCTGATTAAGTTAAGCCATGTTATGCCAGTACCGTATCCTTTTCCTCCAGATTATGACATTACTGCTAGATGCGAGTTCCACTCAGGAACGTTTGGACATACAATTGAAAATTATAGAGAGTTCGAACATAAGGTGCACATTTTGATTGATGCAAATGTCATTACCCCAGAGGGTCTGGCTTTAAGTTGAAATCCTCAAATCAATCACCCAATTTGCAAGGGTATCCGCAGAAGAAAATGAATCCAGAAGTATTCAAATACACTCAGTAATGGCGATTGTGTGTTTGTTTCCTTCATTGAATTTTCATCCCTAGTGAGGGGAACTACGTCGCTCTGATTCTTCATTGATCATGAGTCAATGGAGATACGTAGGCAGAAGAACATCATGTCTTTGCGAGAAACCTTATGAGGCAACTTTATTCCCCAGCTTTACTCTTTCCTCTAGATATCTTGGGCAGAGCCTTAAGGTCAAAATAACTAGAAGAGAAGGTGCGATTGCCATGTTTGGCATGCAGCCATCTACTTGAAGATTACAAGTCTATGAAAAAGCTACTGATCACTGAAAGTATCCAAGAATGATAGGTCCAGACAAAGTCAAGCCTCCTCAACTATGGCAATATTCAGCTTCTTTACTGCATTTTCTTTTTTAGGTTCTTTTATTTGCTAAACATTTGTCTACATGTATGAAATTTGTTTACTTTTGAGTGTTAGCAATAATAAAACTCACATTTTTTTATTGAAGTAATTCATTCGCATTCACTTATAATTTTGCATGTGTGCATCACAATACCAATTGTCGTGCTTAAACTCTATGAAGGAGAATGACGGAAAAAAACACAAGAATCTCTAATTATGTGTTCTTGAATAAGACCCTGTTGACTATGTAACTGCTTTGTTTAAAATCCCTAAACACCAGAGATATAAGGGAGATAAACCCTCGCTAACCCCTTTGAGCCTTGAAGTAGGAGTTTCTTTTCGCACGAAAAACAACCCTCACACATAACCCAGGGGTAGGGTAGGTGTCAGCTAGTTGGACCGAGCTTTCAGACTTTCATAAAGGAGTGTATCTGAGGATCCATTAAATTTCCTTATACCAATCAAGAGGTCCAAAGACCGGAAACCACAATAGTTATACTGATTAAGAGGTCCAAATACTGGATGCCACAATGGTTATCCTTCATTGACCAAAGAATGAGGCAGTCGCAACCCTCGCAAAGCAATCAAGACAAACAGTGTTACATAATTTGTTTAAAAAAGAAAAGAATAAAAAAATGAAAAAGCTCGCTAAGTCGAAACTTGAAAACAAGCGACTTATGCAAAAATTAGGGCATCTCGCTAGACTTTGCAATCAAAAGATTCACAAGAATCAGTCCAGGAAAAAGTTAGGGATAAGCAAAAGAATGAAAAGAGAAAGACAAAAAGGATTACACAAGAAAGATCCTTAAATAAGAACAAAGTCATGTGGCACAAACACGAAAGACAAATGGGTGATTGACTCCAAACAATAACCTAATTGGTGCTTGAACCGTTAGTGTCAATGGTTCCTCAACCATTATGAAAGGTGAACGCTTGTAAAAATTAGTTGATAATAGGAATGGAGGACATCATGAAGAGGGGTTGGCACAAATAAACTTCGAGCATGTATCATTTGTTTCTATAACCGTGAACCAAGCCACGATACAACCCTCAAAATTCCTAATTGAAACAGGGTTATTTTGATAACATACTACCACGAGATAATGTTCTTGGCTCCTATGAGCTATGCTAAAAGATCCTTGTTGGTATTGCATGTACGTGCTTTCATAAAAAAATCAATGTTGTATCTTAACCAGTGATTCACTCACAAAGGTTTGCGACATCTTTTTCAGTAAAACTTTAAGATTAACGTGTGTGTTGCATTAGAATAATCATTCTCAGAATAAACATTTTTTGCTTGCATACATTTGTTTGACATCATAAGAAGCTCACATATGGAACCTCAGTCCAGAAACTTAATCTTGCCAAGTTGAGAAGTCTGAAACTTCTGAAACACAATCACGTTGACGTGCACTTTTCCAAGAAACTCCATTGAGTAGGGACTTTCCCAACCATTCGTGGTAAGAGCCAACCAGTCCAGGTAAGTTACATCGAGCAATATCTTTAAAATTCAGCCAAACCGGGGCAATCACCTCAAGATTTAAATCTCTCCCAGAGTAATTAGTGCGGGTATTCCTTCAAAGATTAGTCAGTCAAGGGCAAAACCTACTCAAAGACTCGTATTGGGGAAGACCACCCCAATAGCACGAGAATTCATTCTTTCCCGAAGACAGACAGTCAGAAGCACCTATCCAGGGTTCATAATATCGGGGCAGAATACCTCATGATGAAGCAAGATCTTAGGGTAAATTCCTTCACAGACCATACAGTCTGGTGTATTCAATTCGAGACCCAGCGAATCTCTTCAAGAGTTTGAAAACACTAAAGCATTCTTCATGTCAAGTTTTTTGTAAAATCCTCTTGAGACAATTTCTTTTGATAGATCTTATAATATGAAAGACAGTTCTCAGAATGAATGTTCAGTGGTCGATCCCAACAGAGTATTGGAAGGGTGTTTCCCTAATTAGAGAATTTCTCCTCAGTCGTTATGGTTTCTTCATATGATCATCATACACGATTAAAGACCAATCTTTGTTGGCATCTCCTTAACTAGGGCCATTGGCGTCTAAATATGTCCAACCTCTCATTTCAAGATTAGTGCAGCATGGTCGCATATTAAGCTCAAAAGAAATATTGAAGCTTATTCGAAAGCAAGAGATGTTAATCCCTCCTGACGATTCGTCAGCCTATCCACATTTATGAGTATTGGGGCAACGGTACTTATGAAGGATTTCTATGTCACCCTCTTGTCATAATTCTTATTGATTGAGTCCATTACCCAGCTAGCGGTTACTCACCAAGCCAATTCCCTCGTTCAGCACTTCCAACAGCTACAAGCTCATCTGTGTTGACAATGGCTACCTCCCCAGCAAGGTTATTATGCCAATTCATATAATCACGACGATAGCTAAGAGTTTAAAGACACCAAGTCTTTTGTGAAATCCTCTTAAGGTAAAGTTTGGGTGAAAGCAAATGATCTTCAGCGTGAGACTACTTGAAGTCTCTCCTCCCCAGTAGGATGTGTTTTGGTTTTGTTATTCCCGACAGACGGATGGAAGTTATGTCTAGCAGAGTGCATCACAAAATTTTTCTCTTCAACAGGTTTCCTTGATTTTGTTCCTCAGAGATCTAGGGTGGCTCTTATCCCCCCAGCAGATCTCAGATAAATTTTTCTCTTCTCCAATAGATCTCGAAAGATTTCCTTGCTACATCAGAGAAATAAGGATTGTTAATCCCCAAATAGAGAGTCGTCTTCCCACGATGAAGTATTTCTTACAAGAATTCAAGTATTCCCGACAGCCAACTAAATGATTCCTTTCCACATAGAGGTTTGGAAAATTCAAGTAGATAAGAGAGTTCTCCTCAGCAGAGCCTGTACAAGACCTTTCCCCAACTAAGTCAGAAAGTTGTTGATCCCCCGACGAAGTCTTATGGGTGAAGATTCAATCCCTAGTAGTTGAGGTATTTATAACACTAAATTTCACCGTATTTCTGACTCCGATTTCGCATGCATTCTAGGTATTTATTTCTATTTTGTTATGTTATTACTATGTTTTCCTTTGTTTTCAGGTATTTATCCATTTAAGAGTCACATGCGAAGAAACGAAGCAATTAGGATGAGAAAATGAGAGAAATAGAGCAATTTGCACACAAGACGTTGTCCGACGATTTTGACCATAACTTTTGATCCGTAAATCAGAATGACGCCCCATTCGAAGCACTGGAAAGCTAACACAGAGAGCTACACCATGGAAAATGGACCTAACACTCATGGCGGGCGCCATGGGCACATGGCGGGCGCCACCTTCACAAAAAGGGTTTCGGTCAAAAACGGTTAGAGAAAACCACCCACGATCCCCACTTTCTCCACTCTTTTACACTCATGGCGGGCGCCACAAGGCTAAAACTTTTCCCTCCACTTTTTAGTGGAAGGGGCATCCTGGTCTTTTCTCATTTAATGTTTGCCTATAAATAGGACTTTAGAATTTCGTTTTTATCATCCAAACTTAGAATCTCTTAGGCATATATCAGTTTTAAAGTAGTTATCATTCCACATCGGGGTGTTACTGCAATCGAGTGATCGAGTCTGTATACGTCTGTGTGATCGAGTTTTGGAGCACTCTGGGAAGAAGTTAATCCTGCCGCCATTTTAATTCCAGTTCGTATTTTATTTTTCTGCAATCGCTTTATTTTATTTACTTTCCGCATTGCTTTACTTTTGTTTATTTCTTGCACTCGCTTTACTTTATTTATTTCTCGCACTCGCACTACTTTCGTTTATTTTCCGCACTCGCTTTAAATACCTTTATTTCTCGCACTCGCACTACTTTTATTTACTTTCCGCACTCGCACTACTTTTATTTACTTTCCGCACTCGCACTAATTACTTTTATGAAAAATAATAAAAAGAACTTTTACTTTACCATGTCTAACTAAATCCATAAAGGTTAGAATGTAAGGATCGTAATTAAACCAATAATCCGTACAACTGTTCGTAGAAACACTTAAGGGCTATTTTAACTTTCAATATAAGTTTAATTGTTAACTATTTCAAAAACAGCCAAACGCGCTTTGTCTAGTTCATTAGGAGTTTTTAGATTAAAAAGAAAAGGGATTTTAAAACGATTTTCAGACGCGTTAAGAAGTTTAGAGTCTGTTTCGTGAGAACCTCTTTTTGCTAAGAAATCCAGGTTAAAGTACTTTTCAACTTAGTTAAGATACTATATTTCTTAAAAATAGGTTTACTACTCTAACGCAGTACGCACCTTTTTATCCGTGACAATAGGAGGGGTTGATTAGAGAGTACAACTCGGTTCTGAATACGCGAAAGCGACAGTTCCTGTTAAATTAGTTCTTTTCAAAGTAGAAAACATTGCCCATAAGTAGTTCTATTAACAAGTACCGGACTATCAATTGATTACGTGAATTACATTCGAGCCTGTCTTTATTAATTGTTTAAAATTATTATTTTATTTACCATTGCGCACTCCTTAAAACCCTTATATTCAGTTGCCTTAGATACACACCATAACAACAGGTACGATAGATTGACACTTGGTCTCTGTGGATTCAAAAATCTTTTATATTACTATGACGTGTTTGTACACTTGCGAAAAACACGCATCAAGTTTTTGGCGCCGTTGACGGGGACCAATTTCGTCAAATTTCATACCCTATTGTTATACCGTTTAGACTAAGGTTGTTACCCACCGGTCAATGCGAAAGACTCGTAGTGCCGGAAGCTTAGTAAACCCTCTAGCTGAACCTGAACGTTACGCTCGCGCACGTTTGTTTTTCCATAGGAATATGAGAGCTATGGCCGAAGATCAAAACCAAATACCTCTTAAGGACTTCGCCCAACCATCAAACGAGGAACCTAGTTCTAGTATATTAAACCCCGCTATCCCAGCCAATAATTTTGAACTTAAATCATCCCTGCTGTAATTAGTGCAATAGAGACAATTCACATGTCTTGCTACTGAGAACCCAAACCAACATTTAAAAAACTTTCTTCAGTTAGCAGACACCTTTAAGACCATTGGAGCTCCTCCTGAGGTGATACACTTAAGATTATTTCCCTTTTCCCTCAGAGATAAAGCTCTATCATGGTTAGATTCCCTTCCACCCAATTCCATAACAACTTGGGAAGACCTTAGAAAAGTATTCCTTGCTAGATATTTTCCCCCAAGTAAGACCGCTCTTCTTCGAAACCTAATAACCAGATTTACCCAACACCAAAGAGAGTCGTTATTTGAAGCCTGGGAGAGATATAAAGAGCTATTAAGAGCATGCCCACATCATGGCTTAGAGAATTGGCTAATCATTCAAACCTTTTATAATGGACTTCATTATAACACTAAGATGACCATCGACGCTGCCGCTGGTGGCGCACTGATGAACAAACCTTACCCTGAAGCTAGTGCCCTTATCGAAGACATGACCCAAAATCATCAATCATGGGGAGTAGAACGAGCGACAAGGGAAAAGAAGGAAGCCCAAGGAGGAATACATGAGCTAAGCTCTATGGACATGATGCAAGCTAAAATGGACGCGTTGGCCCTTAGAGTCGAACATATGTGTACAACCCCGAATACTATAGCTGCAGTTTCGCCGAATTGTGAGATATGTGGGACGCAAGGACACCAATCCGCCAAATGCAACCTGTTAAATGAGACCAGCCCTGAGCAAGTGAACTACACCCAAGGGAACCTCTTTTCAAACACATACAACCCTGGATGGAGGAATCACCCAAAATTCTCCTATAAAAATAATAACCCTATCCAAAATACCGCACCTCCAAGACAACAAGGTTACCAAGCCCCGAGAACAAATCAACCCATGCAACCTGTACCACCAAGTCCGAGCCTTGAGAAAATTAGGGAAAATTTTATCACCGCTCAAACACAACAAAACAAAGAGTTCATGAACCAAAATGTCCATGTTAACGAACTAATTACCCAGTTAGGAACCAAGGTTGATCAAATTATTACTCACAATAAGATGCTTGAAACCCAGATCTCTCGGGTAGCTTTAAACCAAGCCCCTCAGACTACACCTGGAGGACAGTTCCATGGACAACCTCAACAAAACCCAAAAGGGAAAGCAAATGCCATTACTCTACGAAGTGGAACCGCTTATAAGGAACATTCTAACCCTAGATTAAGTGAGCCCGAAACTTCTGAGAGAAATAAGGAGAAGGAACCAGAGGAATCTGAAAACCCGGAAAGTCAAGAGAAAGGAGAAGAACCCAAAAACAAAACCTATGTACCACCACCGCCATACAAACCACCCATACCATACCCTCAAATACTAAAGAAAACCCAAATCGATAATCAGTATCAAAAATTTGTTAAGGTTATAGAAAAACTTCACGTAGAAATCACCTTTACAGAATCCATCACCCAAATACCTTCTTACGCTAAGTTTCTCAAAGGCATACTTACAAATAAACGTAGACTTGAAGATCTGAAACCCGTGGAATGTAATTCTATTTCTGAAAATAGGTTAGAAAAGAAAGATAAAGATCCCGAAAATTTTTCCATTCCTTGTATTTTGGGGAATCATGTCATCGAAAAAGCTTTTCTAGAATTAGGAGCTAGTGTGAGCTTAATGCCTTTAGCAGTTTGTGAGAGATTAAACTTAGGAGAATTACAACCTACTAAGATGTCACTCCAATTAGCCGATAGATCCATTAAATACCCTATAAGCATACTTGAAGACGTCCCTGTTATGATAGGTCAGCTGTTTATACCTACTGATTTTGTTGTCATGGACATTAAAGAAGATGACGACATACCAATCCTCCTAGATAGACCGTTCTTATCGACCGCTGGAGCCGTAATAGATGTTAAAAAAGGGAAACTAACCTTTGAGGTAGGTGACGAAAAGATAGAATTTATCCTTTCGAAATTCCTTATGGCACCTGTAATAGGAGATGCTTGTTATGCCTTAGATATCATTGATGAATGCATTAGGGAATTAGAACAAGAAGAAGAAATTGAATCTATAAAATTGCCATCAACCCTTATTTGGGAAGATTACAGTTATAAAAAACCCTACATTGATGATAACCTTCACGAATGTTTATCTCTTACCCCAGATCCTATGCCTTTCCCTATGAAACCAACCGTAAAACTTAAGGAACTGCCTAAGAACCTGAGATACGAATTTCTTGATGAAGAAATGAACCGTCCAGTTATAGTCAGTGCTACCTTAAACCAAGAGGAAACCAACCAATTGTTAGATGTTTTACGAAGGTACCCCTTAGCCTTAGGATATAAGATCTCAGATCTAAAAGGAATAAGCCCATCCGTATGCATGCATCGGATTTTGCTTGAAGAAGATTCAAAACCCTCCAGAGAACACCAACGAAGAACAAATCCTATGATGAGTGAAGTAGTTAAGACTGAAGTTCTTAAGTTACTAGAGGCAAGTATAATATATCAAATCTCGGACAGTAAATGGGTGAGTCTTGTGCATGTAGTACCTAAAAAGGGAGGCATCACAGTCGTGCAAAACGAGAAGGGCGAACATGTAGCAAAAAGAACCGATGGAGGTTGGTGTATGTGCATAGACTATAGAAAATTAAATAAAGCAAATAGGAAGGACCATTTCCCATTACCATTTGATGACGTGAAAATTCATCGTTTATTTGACTTTATTAATGCATATTTTGTACTCGTTTTGACTTTCATTTGCACCATATTATGTTGGTATTCTGTTTATTTTGTTTATTTCAGGTATTCAACCATTTAAGAGTCGTATGCAAAGAAAGGAAGCAAATCAGGCGAGAAATGGAACAATTCGCATACAAGGAGTTGTCTGACGAAAATGGCCATAACTTTTGAACCGTAAATCGAAACGACGCCCCGTTCGAAGCGCTGGAAAGCTAACTGAAAGATCTACATTTCTGGAAAAGTTAAGAAGGTGTCACGGTCGTCACAAGGGTCTCACGACAGTGACACGCCTTTTTGATGTGTTACGATCGTCACAATGGTCTCACGACCGTGACGTGCTAAATATGAGAAATCTGCCCGTCACACTTTCTTTACGACCGTAACGCGCTGATTTTTGGAGCATAACAACCGTAACTATGCCATTACGACCGTGACGCGCACAAAAATAGGTTTATGCGTTGGATCAGAAGCATCTCCAGAAAGGGTCAAAACATAACACTCGTTCTCCACTTCCTATTATTTCTCACACGACCAAGACCAAGCTACTACTTCATACCAAGTCATCCTTCCTATTTTCTCTCAACTTCCTACTGTGCCCACAACTCCTTATTTCTCTCCAACGGAAGTTACAGAAGAGGAAGCATCTCTCTATAAATAGAGTCTTCGTAGTTTTGAGAAGGGATCCAAGTTTTTGGGCGCAAAAGCGCTGCTTATTTTGTTCTTAGTTTCTTAGGCAGAAATTACTATTGTAAAAGGAGTAGTTTCTTACACTGAGGAACTACTCCACCATTAGTGTTTAGGCCAATCTATGTAACTGCTTGGATCAATTTATACAAGTTATTTCAATTCTGCATTTATTCCAAAGTCTCGCAATTTATCTTCGGCTTTTACAGGTTTTTATCGCATTTATTATTATTATTATTATCATTCTTGCATTCCTTAATTAATTATCATGTTTCTTTCAATTGATATTATCATGTTTGGTTTGTTTATTTTTAATTCTATGTCTAGCTAATTATTTAGAGTCCGGCGTATGAGGACCGTCGTTACCGACGGGACTCGGTAGGAAATACTAGGTGCGAATTAACGATTAGAATCCCGTTTTGGTTATAATTTCTATGCGTAATTTAATTAGCATTATCACGAGAGTGAGATGTTATTTAACACGGTTTTGTCACGAGAGTGAGAAACTAATTAAGGTTAGAACCGGCACAGCGAGAGCGTGGGGATCGAACCGGATAGTAGAATTTAGGCAACTTATCTAAAAACAGCGAGAGAGCTTTAGAGACGTTTAGGATATTATTAGCTTTCAAAACACGTTTCTTAGTTACCGGGCGAGCGAGAGCAAAATCTTGGGATTAGGAAGTGTGGCTTTAGTTAAGACCGCGAGAGCGTGAGGCGGAGTCTTTAAGCTGATATATTCTACGGAACTAGCTATAGTCGTAATTAGTACCGAATTCTATAAAGTCCCTTAGGAGCGCGGAATCCATATCCCGGCCTCGTTTTATTCTTATTTTCTTTCTTAGATTTATTTTAGTTTCAGTTCTAGTTTCCCTTAAACCATAAAAATATCATTAGCCTTAGCTTTACAACGCAACGATAGATAACGGTAGGTTGACATTGGTCTCTGTGGGTTCAATATCTTTATTACTACGCGATAGGCTGTGCACTTGCAGTTAGAAACCGTTAGATGTATAGTTTACCGCGATCAAGTTTTTGGCGCCGTTGCTGGGGACCAAAAGTCAATATTGTTATTCCGTTGTTGCACCGTATAGACTAAGGCATTTTCTTTCTTATTTCTTTAACTATGTTCCACCCAAATTTTTTCTGCAATCCCCATCCCCAGTATTTCGAGGAATCTCAAGGATACCATAATCCCAACCTCGAAATACATATGGAGAATTTCAATCCTTCGTTCAACCATTCTCACCCAAATGACCTCTGCACCTACCAATCCCAAAATTTTGAGGAGCTGCACCCAAACGTTTCCTATGATTACCAACCCCAACATTTTCAGGAGTCGCAAGAATCCCATAATTCTAACCTTGAAGCATTAATGCAAGATTTCAATGCGACACTGACCCACTCCCAGTATCTCGAGGAACCACAACCAAACTTCCTGTACGATCATTATTCCCAATATTTCGAGGAACCAGAAGAATCTATTAATCCCAACCTCGAAACATTAATGGAAGATTTCCTTGAAACCTCAGCTAACTCTAGGCTAGAGTCTATGATGGAGCGCTTTGTGGACGTACAAACTATCCAAAATGAAGAGCTTAGAAGACAACATCTCGAAACTTATGAAACCCTTAGGCAGATGAACACTACAATCGAGTCCCTCACGACTCACACTGATGCATTGGAGACCCAAATTTTACTACTTGCGATGACACCTATAGGTCCTTCCCCTGAGGAGAATGCGTACGTTATAGCTGTTGCACCCCAAAATTTGCCCTCACAATATAAGACTTTGTGTGCTAAGAGGTTCACAAGGTTCACAAGCTTTACAAGACCTCTCATAAGGTTCACAAGGGTCACAAGACATCTTATGAGGTTCACAAGCTTTACAAGACCTCTCATAAGGTTCACAAGGGTCACAAGACATCTTATGAGGTTCACAAGGTTCACAAGCTTTACAAGACCTCTCATAAGGTTCACAAGGGTCACAAGACATCTTATGAGGTTAACAAGCTTTACAAGACCTCTCATAAGGTTCACAAGGGTCACAAGACATCTTATGAGGTTCACAAGGTTCACAAAGTTCACAATTAGTCAAAAGATTTGACAATTCCCTCAGACAATGCATCCTCCTAAGCAGTGCATCCAAAACTAGGGTTTTAACTTTAATCAGGCTAAATGGACTTCCAAGACCTCAAGTAAGCTTCATAACATCTTATATGTGTTTAAGAATCCCCATGACAAGTTTCAAGACTTTTCTCAAAGGTTTGCTCAGTCAGATGATCAAATAGGTCAAAATCAGTCAAAGTAGTTAAAAAGTCAAACTAAGGTCAACTGTGGTCAAACCAAAGTCAAACTTCATGATTTTTTGCCAACATCAAGTATATGAAGTAAAATTCATCATTTGATCAAGGTTTGATCATGATTCATTAAGGAGATTTCAGATCATCAAGAATCAGGAGTTTCTAAATTAGGGTTTCCTCAGGAAAAGTCAACTGAACTTTGACCAGCCATAACTTTCACATGCTTCATCAATTTTTTCCCATCCAAAGCTCATTTTGAAGGAAATTGAATTCTCTACAACTTTGTGTCTCACAAGCCAAGCCAATAACACCCTCATAGCATTAAAATTGAAGGATTTGTGCCCTTGCAAAGTTGGGAAATGTTTGAGAAGAATATTGAACAAATGGGGTCTTAAAATCAATTTCTTTCAAATGGGCCAACCATTATGCAACCCAATCCTTGAGATATCATCCCACACGACCCAATGACAAGCAATTCTGATTTTTTATATTTTATTTGATATTTATTTGAATTTTATTCATTTTAAATCAAATTAAATCAAAATAAAATCTAAAAAATCAAAATTTGGACATGATTCTTCTTCTAGAAATTCATCAATGCTGTTTAACATGATTGGATCTTGTGCAAATTCGTGCTAGACCAGATTGGAATACAAATATTTGATTTTTTCACATTTTTGGATCATGACATTCCTTCACACTCAAGGCATTCAAAAAGCCCATAAATCCAAAGTTTATTGACCTAATTCAATCCACCATATATACACAAAGAGAACACAATGCATAGGGACGAATCTTCTGCCTCAAGAGTAAGTTCTCACTTTAAAAAATTCACCTAAAAATTCAAATTCGGATTCTATTCTCCAAGCCCTTTCAAGACAAACCAAAGGTTGCAACTTGTTCCTTGGAGTTCATAGATCAATTCTGGATCATAACATTGCCTCTTCATGCCCTAATTTGCACAAACCGAATGCATCCCTTTCATATTATAAAATTTTTTGATTTGATTAATTCATGCTTTGATATTGAAAACTAATCATAGATTTGTGTTTGTTGTGATGTTTAGAAGCTTTTTGAATGGATTAATTGAATTATTGTGGACTGTATCGAAAGTTGCCATTGTTAGGGTTTGAAGTTTCAAAACGGGAACCAGACCTTTAAGACCTTAAAACAAATTCTAAGACCATGGTTGTGATGTGTAGACCTTGTACAATTGATCTGGGTTACTAATTTTGGTTGTCATGATGGATTGCATAATGTTTCAAAAAACATAGGTTTCGGGTTTTAAAAAATTCGCAGGAATTTTTGCAGGAAATAGGAGGAAGATGAAGACCCTGGCGCGAATTCCAGAATTCAAATATTTGTTTGTTTTTTTTATTATTTACGTTTGGTTTGTATTTCACAGTGTGCGTGTTAGCCTGATGGTTGGAAACTTGTCCTTGTGAGTGTTAGGTCCTTGGTTCGATCCCTGGATGCAACAATCTTTTTCTTATTTTTTCCATTTAATCATATGACTTAATATATTATAATTTGTTATGGATAGTATAGCAGATGCGCCCTTCTGGCTGGATGGTAAGAGTGTTTGCTTGTTGTGTGAGGGTCCTGGGTTCGAATTCCCCCAGGCCCTTTTGCTTTGTTTTGTTTTTGTGGTAATTTTACAGGTGAAGGAACAAAACACATTGACATCCATCTCATGTCACCTGCGCGCGCGTAGCCCAGTGGTTGGCTTGTTGGTCTTGAAGGTGTTAAAGCTCAGGGACTGGGTTCGAATCCCAGCCCAGGTAAGTTTTTTTTCCCACTCTTTTCTTGTTTTCTTATTTTAATTTGTTTATATTACAATTAAATAAATTTAAATAATAAAAATAGAATGTTTATACTATTATTTTCTTTTCTATAATTTAAAATTCATCTTTTCAAAATTAAATCTCATTAGTAAAATTATTTAATCTTTATTTTTGTATATTATTAATATTGTATAGTTTTGTATAATTAATTAATATTAGATAATTAATCCTAATTTATTTTTCTAAACATATAAACCCTAATATTTTCTAAAACCCTAATTTAATATGATTAACCCTAATAATATTTCTAAAAAAACCTAATTATTTTATATGAATGTTAATTATGCTTCTTTATTTTTTATTATTTGTTTATATTATCTTTATCCATAGTTTATATATAAAAGCATGTAAATAATTTTAGATTATGCTTAAAATAATTAAAAATTCTTAATTTAATCTTGTAGATATAATTTCTTTTTATAATATGTTTATTTAATTATAATTAACCATTATTTTTTTTAACATGTATATAAATTTAAATCTTTATAATAATTAGTATATAATATGAATTGCTTATTTTTCTTATTAAAATCTTAAAAAATAATTATTTATTAAAAATTGCACTTTTAAATTCATTATTCATTATTATGCTAATTTCTTATTTATTTTATTATTACTAACCCCATTTATTTGTATATTATATGATTTTTATTATTATTATTATTATTGTTACTAACCCAATTATTTATTATTGTTTATTTTGCTTATTTATTTAATTTATTTTAATTATTATTATTATGTAATTGTATCCTTTATGTAATATTTGTAGTAGTAATTTTTATTATTTATGTTAAATGCTATGGTTAGTAAAATAGGGAGTGAAATATGTTTGTATTTAAAAATTAATTTAGCTCATTAATCTTAAAGATAAATATTTAAATTGGTACACTCACACACGTAAGTCGATCTTGGATCGCCATCTCACTTCCTTAAGGATACCTCTCAAGTTGCCTAAACAAAAGGTCAAGTAGGGTGTATAAAGCAAAGT
The DNA here is from genome assembly GCA_963966055.1 of Lathyrus aphaca. Classification (NCBI taxonomy): domain Eukaryota; kingdom Viridiplantae; phylum Streptophyta; class Magnoliopsida; order Fabales; family Fabaceae; genus Lathyrus; species Lathyrus aphaca. The sequence continues at coordinate 719,596,925 of OZ014519.1, read as the reverse complement.
CCCTCATTTTATATCATCTAGTCCCTAAACAGATAAAAAGATCAAGTCCCTTCGAATGTTGCCTTCGTAATGATCTTGTCCCTTTCGAATAAAGATGATAAGTCCCTTCGAATTACTTATACACCCCACAGTTGCCTAAATAAACAGATGTCCCTTCATTTGTCCCACACATCCAAGGTAATGACTACCTATTCCTTAATAATAGGGATAGTGTTACCATTTAAAGGATATTCAAGAACAGAAAAGACTTAACTTAGGGTAGGTTCCTCTCAGATACTTGCTCACTTTTCAAAAACATTTCAAACACTTCATACATTTCAAACAATTTTCAAAAACAAAGGTTTTATATATATCCGTACATGGATCATTATAAAACACTTAAGAAAATTTCTAAACACACACTACACATTTCAAAAACATTTTAAAGTGAGCTAAGTAACTAAGAGCCCATGGATAACCATGGATGTAAAGGGTGCTAATACCTTCCCTTTACATAACCTACCCCCCGGACCCAAAAATCTTTTAAAAGGTCTTTCCTGTTCTTTTATGCCTTTCCTTTGGATAAAATAAAAGTCGGTGGCGACTCTTGCTATCCGCAACATAACTAAAGTCAGTTCTCCCACCGTGTTACAGAACTGGCGACTCTGCTGGGGATTTAATAAAAGAGGGGTACCCTTAGGAATTAGATCACTTTAAAATTGTTTGCCTTGTTTGCTTTATACTTATATTGTTGGGTGCTCTTATGTGTGAAAGATCCTAACCCGGATCTAGTGTACCTTAGGTAAATGACAATAGACCAAGGAAACTGTACGGCGTATACCGATATGGTTGATCTGGTGGCCATAGTTAGTGTGACTTCTTGGTTGGTGCTTATGTTCCTTAAGTCAAGTTGAGGATAATATGATGCTGCCATATGTTGTCAATGCACTAACTAACTTTTAGAACCCTAGTTATCCCATCTTGGCCTTTAGAAAAGTAGTGAGATAACCGGCTTTGGTGCAGACTGAAGTTGGTTGATACTCGATACTACGCTCATTGAGATTCTAAACTTGGAGGGTTTTGGTTGGCAAGTAAGTTGCCTACTGAACAACCACCCTTGTGAAGGATCAATGATATTGAGATCCCTTAGAACCTGGTTACTTTTGTAGGACAGGATGAACCATCTAAACTTCAGGGGAGGGTACTTACCTTTGAACCTCATGCAAGCCTTTAAACCTAGGGCTATTGTGTGACTTGTTTGTGTGTGCCACATGTTTGTGATTGAACATAACATCATGACATCATCATGCATCATAAGCATAGCATTTTCACTAACCATTTCAAGGACCAAATAATTTATCTTTGTTCTTTGTTGCAGGTCATGGCTTCTGCTCGTAGAAACACTATCAGGATCAACTTTGTAGGGATACCTGCTAAGCTTAAAGAGTTGATTTCTCAAGTGTCTGATAACTCCCGGTTCATCAAGAGACATGGTCACCTATTGGATCTGGTCACTTCAGGGTTCAATGAAGACATGATGAGTGTTCTGTTTCAGTTCTTTGATCCTAAGCACCATTGCTTCACATTCCCCGACTATCAGCTGGTTCCAACAATGGAAGAGTTCTCTAAACTTCTGGGTATACCTGTTCTTGATCAGAAACCATTCACAGGCTTGGAAAAAGAGCCTAAACCTGAGGTTATTGCTGCAGCTCTACATCTGAAGAAGTCTGACATTGTTCTAGAAACGAGAAGCGGAGTAAAGGGTATCCTTGCTAAGGTGTTGATAGAGAAGGCTCAAGTGTTCTTGAAGGCTATGAGTTATGATGCTTTTGAGGAGATCTTAGCCTTGCTGATTTATGGCTTAGTGTTGTTCCCCAATCCAGATCAGTTCATAGACGTTCATGCCATCAACATATTTCTGAGCCACAATCCAGTGCCTACACTACTTGGGGACATCCTGCACTCTCTTCATACTCGTACTACAAAAGCAAGAGGAACTCTGATGTGCTGCATACCTTTGCTATCTAGGTGGTTTATTTCTCACCTTCCTCGCTCAGTGATGAAGAATGAACAAGGGTTCAGGTGGTCCAAGAGGATTATGTCACTCTCTCATTCAGATATCCATTGGTGCTCCAGATCTATGGAGAATGTCACTATCATTGACCGTTGTGGGGAATTTCCTAATGTGCCACTTCTAGGCATAAGAGGAAGCATTACTTACAATCCTTCTTTAGCTTTACGACAGTTTGGTTATGCTCGGAGTGATGGTCCTCATGACATGTTGATTCAGGGTATTGTGTTTGACTACGACAACGATCTGCAAGGTTACCGTCAAAGGTTCATACGAGCATGGGGAAAAGTGAACAAGGTTGACAGCAAGACTCTGGAGCCTAAGTACACTATTCCTATGGAAGCTTATCTCAGATGGGTGCGATCTCGTGCTCAGACTCTTATGATGCATATCCTGCCATCCTGCCAGTTACTATGGAGCCTGTTGCTGAAGGGGATACTTCTTATACCATCCTTCACCCAGGCATGCCCACTGACATGGAAGACTTGCAGAGATCCTGGATCCAGTTGAAGGAGCAAAGGGATACTTTTGAGACTCATTACAAAGCAAGTCAAGAAAGAATCATGGAGCTAACAAAGCAACTTCACGAGGAGCGGAATCTCAACTCATACCTCAACACAAAGAGGAAACGTCCATGGGAGACTTAAAACCCCATCTTTTGTATTTATTTCATTTCATTTTGTAAGCCCAAGGGGCAAACAAATTTATTACTAATAAAAGTTTACTTTCTTGGTTGTTTAAGCAAATTTAAATCCCGCGGTCCTTGAAAACATTGCATACGCATTTACATACCATATCATTGCATCACAGGTTTATTATGCACATGTTTCTCATCTTCTCGCTGTTTATTTCAGCAATGGCTCTTGAACAAACAGTTAAGGATCTCCAGGAACAAAATGCACAATTTCAAGAGCTGATCCTAAACTTGTCCAAGGGGCAGGATGAATTGAAGACACTGCTGGCCAAGAAGACTAAAAAGACTAGAAGGTCAGGTGGCCTGATCAACATGGGAAGAAGGTTCAGAGGTCCTGTCAAGACCAAAGAACAGGTTGAAGATTATGAGTCTGAAGAGTCTGAGAAAGAGGGAGGCAGTCTCCATAATACAATGGGGGACTCTTATTCTGAGGCTAACTACTATCATGAGCCTAATGAAGATAAGTTCAAAATGCTGGTGGATAGAATGGATGCTATGGAATTGCAAAAGTCTTCTGGGCTGGATTTTGAAGACCTGAGTTTGATATCTGGGGTGGTTATACCCATTGGTTTCAAGGTCCCTACTTTTGTTGTTTATGATAGTATATCTTGTCCCAAGTTGCATCTGAGGTCCTATGTCCGGAGAATCCAACCCCATACTGCTGATAAGAAGTTGTGGATCCATTTCTTCCAAGAGAGCTTATCTGGAGCTCAATTGGAGTGGTACTATCAGTTGGAGAGTGTCAACATCTGTGATTGGAATGATCTTGCTGAAGCCTTCTATAAGCAATATCAATACAATGCTGATTTAGCCCCTACTCGCATGCAATTGCAAAGCATGTCCATGGGTGCTAAAGAAAATTTCAAGGAGTATGCCCAAAAGTGGAGAGACTTGGCTGGAAGAGTGCAACCCCCTCTAACTAACATGGAGTTAGTTGATATGTTCATGTGTACGTTGAATGGTCCCTTTTACAGTCATCTCATTGGAAGCTCATCCTCTGGCTTCACTGAGTTGATAATGACAGGAGAGCATGTAGAAAGTGGTATAAAGAGTGGCAAGATCCAAGTGGGTGCTTCTTCATCCAGTACTACAAAGAAGCCTCCTAGTGGGAAGAAAGAGTCAAATGCTGTTTATGGTCAACCTGATCGTAATAGGAGGAATCAATCTGTGAGTGCAGTTCATATCTCTAATCCATCTCCTGCAACACCAGAGCAGCCACAGGGAAATCAACAGAGGAATAGAAGGCAGTTCACTAAGATCAACATGTCACTGGCCCAAGCCTTGCAACACTTGTTGAAGGGTGAACTTATTACTTTGAGGGACCCTCCTCAGAATCCCAATGTTACCTCTCCCAGGTACAATCCTAATGCACGATGTGCATATCATTCAAATTGTCAGGGACATGATACCAATAGTTGCTGGGTATTGAAGAACAAAATTGAAGATATGATTGATGCTGGAGAGATTGAGTTTGACCCTCCGGGTACTCCAAATGTGATTACTGCTCCCATGCCAAACCATGAGAAGACTGTTAATGCCATTGATGAAGATTCACATATTTCCTCAGTTGCAGAGTTGACTACACCATTGTCTGTTATTAAGAAGAAGTTAGTACAAGCTGGGTTCTTTCCAGGTTGTCGTGAAGATTGTTTATATTGTACCTATAAGCCGGATAGCTGCTGGAGGTTGAGGGACGGAATTCAACGCCTCATGAATAATTACACCATAGTGTTTGAGAGGACTCCACCTTCTGTGGAGAGCATGGTTGATCATATAACCAAAGGTGCGATGGTTGAAGAGGTGGATATGGTTGATAAAGTGCCGGTGAGGATTACTTCCAAGGGTCCTGTCAAAATCACTCATAAGGGTCCAATTAAGATTACTGCTGAAGGCCCTGTGAAGATTGTTGCTGAAGCTAGAGTGGCTCCTATGATCATTACCACTCCTGGTCCTATTCCGTATACTTCTGATAAAGCTGTGCCTTGGCATTATGGGTCTGATGTTTATATTCATGGTGTTAAGCAGGAACCTTTGGCTGATACACCTGTTGTTGATGGAAATCTAGATGTTGATAATATTGCTGGATCTAGTAAGATCATGCGAAGCGGAAGAATTTTCTCTCCTCCAGTTACTTCCAAGAATACAGTTACTCCCGTTACTACCTCCACTACTGATGCTCAGGGCAAAGGTCCTGTTATTGAACCTATACCAACTGACGTGTCAGCTGCTGATGATCTCGCTAAGCAGATGGAAGAAGTATTGAAGATCATTCGCAAGAGTGATTATGACATTGTTGATCAATTGGGGCATACTCCCTCCAAGATTTCTATGCTGTCTTTATTGTTGTGCTCTGAGGCTCATGCCAAAGCCTTGATCAAGTTTCTGAAGACTGCTCATGTACCAAATGAAATTTCTGTTGACCAGTTTGAAAATTGTGTGGCACACTTGACCTATGATAATGGGTTAGGTTTCTCTGATGCTGATTTGACCCCTGCTAAAAGGGATCATAACAGGGCTCTGCATATATCTATTGAATGTAGGGGCACTACCCTGTCACATGTATTGATAGACAATGGTTCCTCGCTGAATGTGTTGCCCAAGGAAGTTCTGAATAAGCTTAGTCCTGAAGATGCTGTGTTGAAGCCCAGTAATATAGTGGTGAAAGCTTTTGATGGCTCGAGAAGAGTGGTGCATGGAGAAATTGATCTCCCAATCAAAGTAGGTTCTCAGGTCTTTAATGCTACCTTTTATGTAATGGATATTCGTCCGTCGTATTCTTGTTTGCTTGGGCGTCCCTGGATCCATGAGGCAGGTGTTGTAACTTCTACTTTACATCAGAAGTTGAGATATCCGGTAGAAGGAAAAGTTGTCACTGTTTACGGAGAGGAAGGATATATAGTTAGCCATGTGAACACCTTTAAATATCTTGAAATGGAAGGTGAATATGTTGAAACTCCATGTCAGACGTTCGAAGTGGTTCCTTGGTTTGTTAACAATTATGAAGCTCCTCCTGTTGTCAAGAAAGTTCCTGTGGTCACCAGAGTACCTCCAACAATGGCCTCCCTCAAAGATGCTAGAGTTGTGGTGGATGAAGGTGGTTGTACTATTTGGGGTCAGCTTCCTGACATTCCTTACAAGTCTGACAAATTTGGTTTGGGTTTCACTGCAGAGTCCCAAAAGGCTGTTCGTCGTGCTCGTGCTGTTCGTATCACCAATCAGGGGATTATGAAGAATCAGATCAATGCTGTGGGTGACTATGATAAAGACTACAACTTGGATGCTTGGATTTTTCCTACTGTGGGTGTTGGGCTCAGTAACTGGAAGGCTGAAGATGTTATTCCTATCTCCTTTAGTCAGGAGTAAATACTATTACTGTGTTGTTGCTTTTTAAAATTTGTAATTTTTGAACAATTAAACTCTCAAGCCTTGTGCCTTACCCGGGGCACAATGGTGTGCTTGTTACGGGCTGTCATTTCATTTGCATACTTCATTCAATAAAAATCAGTGGACGTTTCGTTTTAGTAAATATTGTGTTCCTTGTCTTTCTTTTCTTTTATTTTGGTTTTATCAGCTATGTGTTCTTACACACACCCACATCACTAAAATGCAGATCCTCATCCACTCTGGATCCTGTTGATAACAGTTCTACTATTGCCAATTATAATTTCGAGAATCCGATCTATCAAACTGAAGACGGAAATGAGGACGATTGTGAAGTACCTGTAGAGCTTGCTAGGTTGTTACAACAAGAAGAGAAAGCTATACAGCCACATGAAGAGCCAGTCGAAGTTGTGAATCTGGGAACTGAAGAAAACAGGAAAGAAGTCAAGATATGGGCTGAATTAGAGGATAGTGTCAAGAGCAGATTGATTCAGATGTTACATGATTATGTAGAGATCTTTGCTTGGTCTTATGAAGATATGCCAGGGTTGGATACAGACATTGTGGTTCATCGTTTACCAGTAAAAGAAGATTGTCATCCAAAGAAGTAGAAGGTTCGTCGCATGCGTCCTGAAATGTCGGAGAAGATTAAGGCAGAGGTAATGAAACAGTTTGATGCAGGGTTCTTAGCTGTGACTTCTTATCCTCAGTGGGTTGCAAATGTGGTGCCGGTACCTAAGAAAGATGGTAAGGTACGTATGTGTGTAGACTACAGAGATTTGAACAAGGCCAGCCCTAAAGATGACTTTCCACTTCCTCATATTGATGTTCTGGTAGACAACACTGCTCAGCATAAGGTATTCTCTTTTATGGATGGTTTCTCTGGTTACAATCAGATCAAGATGGCACCTGAAGATATGGAGAAGACAACATTTGTTACACAGTGGGGCACTTTTTGTTATAAGGTGATGCCATTTGGTTTGAAGAATGCAGGGGCAACATATCAGCGTGCTATGGTGGCTTTGTTTCATGATATGATTCATCATGAGATAGAGGTATATGTGGATGATATGATAGCCAGGTCCCAGAATGAAGAACAACATCTTGATCATTTGCATAAATTGTTTTAGAGGTTGAAGAAGTACAAGTTGAGATTGAACCCAAACAAGTGTACTTTTGGAGTTAGATCTGGTAAGCTCCTGGGTTTCATTGTCAGTGGAAAAGGTATTGAAGTAGATCATGCGAAAGTGAAAGCTATACGAGAGATGCCAGCTCCCCGTACTGAGAAGGAGGTTAGAGGTTTCTTAGGACGATTGAATTACATTGCAAGATTTATTTCCCAATTAACTGCCATCTGTGAGCCCATCTTCAAATTGCTGAAGAAAGATCAGGTGATGGAATGGAATGATGAGTGCCAGACTGCCTTTGATGAAATCAAGAAATATCTGCTAGAACCTCCAATTTTGATGCCACCAGTTGATGGAAGACCCTTGATCATGTACTTAACAGTATTAGACAACTCAATGGGGTGTGTGTTGGGGCAACATGACGAGTCTGGTCGAAAAGAGCAAGCAATATACTACCTTAGCAAAAAGTTTACCGACTGTGAAACAAGATACTCACTGCTCGAGAAAACTTGCTGCGCTTTGGTATGGGCTGCTCGCCGACTAAGACAGTATATGTTGACCCATACTACCTTATTGATTTAGAAGATGGATCCAATTAAGTACATATTCGAGAAACCTGCTCTCTCCGGAAGAATTGCAAGATGGCAAATGATCTTGACAAAATATGATATATAGTATACTACTCAGAAGGCCATTAAAGGAAGTGTGGTAGCTGATCATTTGGCTCATCAAGCAGTGGATGATTATCAGTCAATGAGTTTTGAGTTCCCCGATGAAGACATTATGATTATCACAAAAGAACCTGGACAATATGACGGACCTGAACAAGGATCCCGATGGACTATGGTTTTTGATGGAGCTTCTAATGCACATGGTAATGGTGTTGGTGTTGTGATCAGTTCCCCTGAAGGTTGTCATACCCCAATTACTGCCAGACTTTGTTTCTATTGTACTAATAATATGGCTGAGTATGAGGCATGTATCCTAGGTATCAAAGCTGCTATTGATATGAAGATTCAGTTCCTTGACGTGTATGGAGATTCAGCCCTGGTAGTAAGTCAGATCAAAGGAGATTGGGATACCAAAAATGATAATCTCATTCCTTACAGAGAGCATGTGTTGTCTTTGATTCCACATTTCAAAGAGATTACCTTTGGAAACATTCCACGAAGAGAAAATCAGTTGGCAGATGCACTAGCCACCATGGCATCAATGTTTGAGATCAGCTGGGATGATGAAGCTCCCAAGATTACTATTGATAGATTTGAGAAGCCTGCATACTGCAATGAGATTGACACTGAAAAAGCGGAGGAGAAGCCTTGGTTCTATGAAGTGAAAAGATATCTTGAAGCCCAGGAGTTCCCTGAAAGGGCATCTGTCAAAGATAAGAAGTTTCTGAGGAGATTTTCTGCCAAGTTCTTCTTAAGTAATGGAATTTTGTACAAGCGCAATCATGATTCAACTTTGCTTCGTTGTGTGGATAAGAAGGAAGCAACAGAGATTATGGAAGATATGCATGATGGGATCTTTGGCACTCATTCTAGTGGTCATACTATGGCAAAGAAAATATTGAGAGCAGGTTACTATTGGTCTACCATGGAAGCTGACTGCTATCAACACTCCAGAACGTGTCATAAGTGTCAAATCTATGCTGATAAAGTACATATACCTCCATCACCATTGAATGTGTTGACTGCTCCTTGGCCTTTTGCCATGTGGGGCATTGATATGATTGGTGAGATCAAGCCAACTGCTTCTAATGGGCATCGTTTCATCCTGGTTGCTATTGATTACTTTACTAAGTGGGTAGAGGCAGCTTCATTTGCATCTGTTACTAAGAATGTTGTGGCTCGATTCATTAAGAATAATCTCATATGTAGGTATGACATCCCTGAAAGGATTATTACTGACAATGGCTCTAATCTGAACAACACTATGATTACTGATCTCTGCACGCAGTTCAAGATTAAGCATCACAACTCTTCTCCGTATCGTCCAAAGATGAATGGGTCAGTAGAAGCTGCTAATAAGAACATTAAGAAGATTATACAGAAGATGACTGTTACTTACAAGGATTGGCATGAGATGTTACCATTTGCTCTTCATGGTTATCGTACTACAATACGTACTTCAACAGGGGCAACCCCATTCTCCTTAGTCTATGGTATGGAAGCAGTTTTGCCCATTGAAGTTCAGATCCCCTCCTTAAGAATTATGAAGGATGCAGGCTTGGATGAAGATGAGTGGATTCAGACTCGACTTGACCAGATAAATTTGATTGATGAGAAGAGGTTAGCAGCAGTTTGTCATGGCCAGATGTACCAGAAACGAATGATTAAAGCTTTTAACAAGAAGGTTAAGCCAAAGGTATATCAGGCTGGTGACTTGGTAATCAAGCGTATCATATTACCACAGGGTGATCCTAGGGGCAAGTGGACTCCTACATATGAAGGACCATTTGTAGTCAAAACAGTATTCTCAGGAGGTGCCATGATACTTACTACTATGGATGGTGAAGACTTCCCACAGCCTGTAAACGCAGACATAGTTAAAAAATACTACGCATAAAAAGAGACCCGCTAGGTTGACTGGCCTAGGCAAAAATAAGGGCATCCCGGCGAACCAAAAGGGTTCGGGAAAAAATTAGGGATATATATAAAAATGTACACCCGGAAAGTCGAAAACCTGAAAAGGCGGCTTGGGCAAAAAAGGGTATCCCGGTGGATTGAAAACCTGAAAAGGCAATCCAGGCAAAAGTTAGGGATTAAAGCGTATGACTATGTCTCATTTGGATCACCCATGAAACTACAACCAGTTGTGATATTTACTCAAGCTCGAACAGATAAAGCTCAATCCAATCATTCAGTCTCAACAGCAGAAGATGAGATACTTGAAGATAATGGCAATAGTAGAATTGAAACTCAATAGGATTATTTCCCACATAGCTGATTTTCTTTGTTTTGTAAAATTTTTTATGACGAATTCCTCTTACTAGGATTTCTGTCTCCTTGTACAAACTTACCCATGTATAGGCCACTTTGTGATATGAATAAAATTTCATCTTTGAATCCAGATTTACTTTTACCCTATTTACATAAGCGAAACGTCCATTGGTTGTGTTTGAATGTATGTATGCTTTTGAATATGATTGATGTTTACCAGAAATGCATAAAATGCTTAATATGATTGATGTTTACCAGAAATGCATGAAATGCAGTAATAGTATTTACTAAGGACGAACGAGGGAAGGAATTCAACGAAGCTTCGCCGATTCATCCCCACCAGACAGCTACAAATCCCCCAGTAGGGCAAATCCATCTTCATAAGTACTTCGAGTCACATCTCCCCTGGAATTTATATCCATCTCTTTTATCCTCATACGGATAGTCGAGAATTTATTTTTCCAATAGGAGTACGACGAACGAAAATGGGAGGTTATGTATACCTTACTATCTAACGAAGACGGGAGGTCATGAATATTATATTATCAAACATATTCTTCAGCAACAAATCGAGATTTATTTTCCCTGGCCAGCAGTTGTTATACGAAGATATCCAGGCACTTCAAGCGGCATGATGCATGCATACATCATACCATAATATACATATACATAAGTACATAATACATTACTTAAGTGCATCATACTATACATGCATACATAATGCATAAACTAATATTATCTTGCAGAATGTTATCTTGTTTTTCAGATTAATTCTCCAAGTAGACAAACTTCATCAACAACTTGTGACCTTGGGCCGTTGTTTATCTTCCCAAAGGTTATATCATGACCTTGGGCCGTTGTTTATCTTCCCAAAGGTTATCTCATTATCATGGGACGTCGTTTATCTTCCCGAAGGCTATCTTGAGATGTCGTTTATCTTCTCAAAAGCCATATCATGACCTTGGGCCGTTGTTTATCTTCCCAAAGGTTACCTCATTATCATGGGACGTCGTTCATCCTCCCGAAGGCTATCTTGAGACGTCGTTTATCTTCTCAAAAGCCATATCATGACTTTGGGCCGTTGTTTATCTTCCCAAAAGTTATACTTATACACCAGGACGTTGTTTATCCTCCTGAAAGCTATCATTATTTTGGGTCGTTGTTTATCCTCCCAAAAAGTTATCATTATACCTCAGGACGTTGTTTATCCTCCTGAAAGCTATCATTATTTTGGGCCGTTGTTTATCCTCCCAAAAGGCTATCATTATACCTCAGGACGTTGTTTATCCTCCTGAAAGCTATCATTACTTTGGGCCGTTGTTTATCCTCCCAAAAAGTTATATCTTCATATTTTGGAGTGCTTTATCCTCCAAGAAATATATTTGAAGAACTTTTCTCCAAGTGGCATCTTTAAGCCCACTCAAGCATATACAACTAGTCATCAGTATCACTCTATGCACCGGTGAGTGCAAATTTTTGGGCTTTTGTGTTCAATCCCCTTCAACCTTCCAGGTCACGACTGGCACATATACCAATCTAACCCCTCAAGTTTCAGAAAATTGAACAGGGGCAGCTGTTGCACCCGAAAATTTGCCCTCACAATATAAGACTTTGTGTGCTAAGAGGTTCACAAGGTTCACAAGGTTCACAAGCTTTACAAGACCTCTCATAAGGTTCACAAGGGTCACAAGACATCTTATGAGGTTCACAAGCTTTACAAGACCTCTCATAAGGTTCACAAGGGTCACAAGACATCTTATGAGGTTCACAAGGTTCACAAGCTTTACAAGACCTCTCATAAGGTTCACAAGGGTCACAAGACATCTTATGAGGTTCACAAGCTTTACAAGACCTCTCATAAGGTTCACAAGTGTCACAAGACATCTTATGAGGTTCACAAGGTTCACAAAGTTCACAATTAGTCAGAAGATTTGACAATTCCCTCAGACAATGCATCCTCCTAAGCAGTGCATCCAAAACTAGGGTTTTGACTTTAATCAGGCTAAATGGACTTCCAAGACCTCAAGTAAGCTTCATAACATCTTATATGTGTTTAAGAATCCCCATGACAAGTTTCAAGACTTTTCTCAAAGGTTTGCTCAGTCAGATGATCAAATAGGTCAAAATCAGTCAAAGTAGTTAAAAAGTCAAACTAAGGTCAACTGTGGTCAAACCAAAGTCAAACTTCATGATTTTTTGCCAACATCAAGTATATGAAGTAAAATTCATCATTTGATCAAGGGTTGATCATGATTCATCAAGGAGATTTCAGATCATCAAGAATCAGGAGTTTCTAAATTAGGGTTTCCTTAGGAAAAGTCAACTGAACTTTGACCAGCCATAACTTTCACATGCTTCATCAATTTTTTCCCATCCAAAGCTCATTTTGAAGGAAATTGAATTCTCTACAACTTTGTGTCTCACAAGCCAAGCCCAAAAATGCTTCATTTGGAAGGTATGAGCTAAGACATTATAGGTCCTTTTGAAAGTCAACAAAAAGTCAACAACTTCAAAAGGGCATAACTTGAGAATGGTAAATGATATGGACATGAAACCAATGGGGTTGGTTATAGGACTCTTCAAGCTTTCCAAAATGTCTAAGAACACCCTCATAGCATTAAAATTGAAGTATTTGTTCCCTTGCAAAGTTGGGAAATTTTTGAGAAGAATATTGAACAAATGGGGTCTTAAAATCAATTTTTTTCAAATGGGCCAACCATTATGCAACCCAATCCTTGAGATATCATCCCACACGACCCAATGACAAGCAATTCTGATTTTTTATATTTTATTTGATATTTATTTGAATTTTATTCATTTTAAATCAAATTAAATCAAAATAAAATCTAAAAAATCAAAATTTGGACATGATTCTTCTTCTAGAAATTCATCAATGCTGTTTAACATGATTGGATCTTGTGCAAATTAGTGCTAGACCAGATTGGAATACAAATATTTTATTTTTTCACATTTTTGGATCATGACATTCCTTCACACTCAAGGCATTCAAAAAGCCCATAAATCCAAAGTTTCTTGACCTAATTCAATCCACCATATATACACAAAGAGAACACAATGCATAGGGACGAATCTTCTGCCTCAAGAGTAAGTTCTCACTTTAAAAAATTCACCTAAAAATTCAAATTCGGATTCCATTCTCCAAGCCCTTTCAAGACAAACCAAAGGTTGCAACTTGTTCCTTGGAGTTCATAGATCAATTCTGGATCATAACATTGCCTCTTCATGCCCTAATTTGCACAAACCGAATGCATCCCTTTCATATTATAAAATTTTTTGATTTGATTAATTCATGCTTTGATATTGAAAACTAATCATAGATTTGTGTTTGTTGTGATGTTTAGAAGCTTTTTGAATGGATTAATTGAATTATTGTGGACTGTATCGAAAGTTGCCATTGTTAGGGTTTGAAGTTTCAAAACGGGAACCAGACCTTTAAGACCTTAAAACAAATTCTAAGACCATGGTTGTGATGTGTAGACCTTGTACAATTGATCTGGGTTACTAATTTTGGTTGTCATGATGGATTGCATAATGTTTCAAAAAACATAGGTTTCGGGTTTTAAAAAATTCGCAGGAAATTTTGCATTTGATTTCGCAGGAATTTTTGCAGGAAATAGGAGGAAGATGAAGACCCTGGCGCGAATTCCAGAATTCAAATATTTGTTTGTTTTTTTATTATTTACGTTTGGTTTGTATTTCACAGTGTGCGTGTTAGCCTGATGGTTGGAAACTTGTCCTTGTGAGTGTTAGGTCCTTGGTTCGATCCCTGGATGCAACAATCTTTTTCTTATTTTTTCCATTTAATCATATGACTTAATATATTATAATTTGTTATGGATAGTATAGCAGATGCGCCCTTCTGGCTGGATGGTAAGAGTGTTTGCTTGTTGTGTGAGGGTCCTGGGTTCGAATTCCCCCAGGCCCTTTTGCTTTGTTTTGTTTTTGTGGTAATTTTACAGGTGAAGGAACAAAACACATTGGCATCCATCTCATGTCACCTGCGCGCGCGTAGCCCAGTGGTTGGCTTGTTGGTCTTGAAGGTGTTAAAGCTCAGGGACTGGGTTCGAATCCCAGCCCAGGTAAGTTTTTTTTCCCACTCTTTTCTTGTTTTCTTATTTTAATTTGTTTATATTACAATTAAATAAATTTAAATAATAAAAATAGAATGTTTATACTATTATTTTCTTTTCTATAATTTAAAATTCATCTTTTCAAAATTAAATCTCATTAGTAAAATTATTTAATCTTTATTTTTGTATATTATTAATATTGTATAGTTTTGTATAATTAATTAATATTAGATAATTAATCCTAATTTATTTTTCTAAACATATAAACCCTAATATTTTCTAAAACCCTAATTTAATATGATTAACCCTAATAATATTTCTAAAAAAACCTAATTATTTTATATGAATGTTAATTATGCTTCTTTATTTTTTATTATTTGTTTATATTATCTTTATCCATAGTTTATATATAAAAGCATGTAAATAATTTTAGATTATGCTTAAAATAATTAAAAATTCTTAATTTAATCTTGTAGATATAATTTCTTTTTATAATATGTTTATTTAATTATAATTAACCATTATTTTTTTTAACATGTATATAAATTTAAATCTTTATAATAATTAGTATATAATATGAATTGCTTATTTTTCTTATTAAAATCTTAAAAAATAATTATTTATTAAAAATTGCACTTTTAAATTCATTATTCATTATTATGCTAATTTCTTATTTATTTTATTATTACTAACCCCATTTATTTGTATATTATATGATTTTTATTATTATTATTATTGTTACTAACCCAATTATTTATTATTGTTTATTTTGCTTATTTATTTAATTTATTTTAATTATTATTATTATGTAATTGTATCCTTTATGTAATATTTGTAGTAGTAATTTTTATTATTTATGTTAAATGCTATGGTTAGTAAAATAGGGAGTGAAATATGTTTGTATTTAAAAATTAATTTAGCTCATTAATCTTAAAGATAAATATTTAAATTGGTACACTCACACACGTAAGTCGATCTTGGATCGCCATCTCACTTCCTTAAGGATACCTCTCAAGTTGCCTAAACAAAAGGTCAAGTAGGGTGTATAAAGCAAAGTCCCTCATTTTATATCATCTAGTCCCTAAACAGATAAAAAGATCAAGTCCCTTCGAATGTTGCCTTCGTAATGATCTTGTCCCTTTCGAATAAAGATGATAAGTCCCTTCGAATTACTTATACACCCCACAGTTGCCTAAATAAACAGATGTCCCTTCATTTGTCCCACACATCCAAGGTAATGACTACCTATTCCTTAATAATAGGGATAGTGTTACCATTTAAAGGATATTCAAGAACAGAAAAGACTTAACTTAGGGTAGGTTCCTCTCAGATACTTGCTCACTTTTCAAAAACATTTCAAACACTTCATACATTTCAAACAATTTTCAAAACAAAGGTTTTATATATATCCGTACATGGATCATTATAAAACACTTAAGAAAATTTCTAAACACACACTACACATTTCAAAAACATTTTAAAGTGAGCTAAGTAACTAAGAGCCCATGGATAACCATGGATGTAAAGGGTGCTAATACCTTCCCTTTACATAACCTACCCCCCGGACCCAAAAATCTTTTAAAAGGTCTTTCCTGTTCTTTTATGCCTTTCCTTTGGATAAAATAAAAGTCGGTGGCGACTCTTGCTATCCGCAACATAACTAAAGTCAGTTCTCCCACCGTGTTACAATAACAACCAGTAGTGAAGAACAATTCGAAAATCCTAAGGAGATTGAAGATGAAGTTGAGGAGAGTTATAATAAGGTTGAGGATAATTCTGGTGGGAAAAGAGTAGAGGTTGAGCATAATTCACCGACACCAACCGAAAGGGAGGTTATCATAGAAGTTGAGAATGAAGAACCTATTGTAGATCTTCTTCCATATACCCCACCAATTCCTATCCCACATATGTTTGTCGACTCCCAATCCAAAACTTATGAGGAGATATTGGAAAATATCCACACCGATGCACCCTTGTTCGAACCCCTGCATAAAAAGAGAAAATTTAAGGACCATGAAACGAGGGAAGTCATTAGTGCTAAGAGGGTAAGGTTAGACTTTAAGGTGATGAATGAAACAACTAAGTTCAAACATGAAAAGCTAATACCTAGCATAGATCCAGAACCACCACTACAAGTTCAAAAGAATGAACCACCCCACAGAAGGAAGAAAAGGAAAGGTGAGGGATATGTGAGATGGCTTGATAAGTGGAAATGGAAACCGAAGAGTAACGCTCATAACCGTCGAGCTATCGACGTTAAACAAAACTCCGCGGGGTGGCAACCCATGGGTTTTTATTTAATGTTTTTTTCTTTTATTGTTTTTGTTTGCATAAAATAAAGAAATGTATGGTTTGTCATGTCCCAGCTGCCATTAGGCGAAAGATCTCTAGACGACAACCCCTCAAGATGAGATGGTGCCCACGCACATTCCTTTGAATGTCGCTGCTGGTGGTGACACCGATGTTGAGTATGATAGGAGATGGCATGTCTCTCCCGTCGATTACTCACCTTATCCTTGTTCTTTGCATGGTGTGGCTCCACCTGCACACACCACACAATATTTTCCTAACATGTTTTGCAGGTACTTCCTTCGGAAATAGGCAATATGATGAGCGACTTCAGGAAAGTGAAGCTTCAGCAAATTCAGATATCTCGTAGTACAAGACGCCGGAGAAGAAGTGATCAGCAAGGACAGGGACAACAAGGGAAGAATCAGAGTGAATTTGGCCGTGGTAGCAAACAAAGGCATCTATACAGGTTCTATCTTTCCTTTTTCACCTTTTATCAAAACATTGAGGAAAATGTTTGGTTTAAGTGTGGGGGAGGAACTTTACCGTTTTCATTTTACTGTCTTCTAGCATATTCACTATTTTTTGTTTATTGCATGATGTTTTTCAGTTGTTATCAAATCTCCCCGAAATTTTAAAATTTTTCCATCAAAATATTTTCTTTTTTTGAGGCATGGCACACACTCTGGAAGTATATAAGTTGTCGCTTTAGGCTTGTTAGAGAAACTTGGGGACATTTCAATAACACGAATACTGTTTTGACACCCTAAACCCCCTCGTTATGTAAAATCAATTTGAGTAGACATTATGCTGAAACCTTAGTCTCCAAGCTTTCGAAAGTAGCTTCTAAGTAGTTTTTATTAGCAGTCGGCACCATCCTATGAACAAACTAAGTAAGTAACCAATGCAAATATGTGTATGATCTCTAAACATCAAAAATGATTGAATTAGAAAAGCAAATGATAGGATAAGTTCCTAATAAGTTAAGTGGCCCTTACCCGACCATTTAGCCTAACAGAGCGGACTCTTTAAATTCGATGAATTAAGAAAAAGAAAAGAAATGAAAAAGAATGAAAAGACGAGATCATTAGACACTAACAGGTTAACTTACCATGTACGAGCAAGGATAACGGGCTTATTGTGATTGCGTTCGAACGAAAAGGAGTGAAAGAGAGCAAGAGACTTAGGTTGAGTTATAATGGCATGATTCAGATTGGTTTGCATAATGATGGAGTTTTTGAAAATTGTGTCATTACGGTATCCTCGGTCTTGATTTGTCCAAATTGATTTGA
Source organism: Lathyrus aphaca (assembly GCA_963966055.1). NCBI lineage: Eukaryota > Viridiplantae > Streptophyta > Magnoliopsida > Fabales > Fabaceae > Lathyrus > Lathyrus aphaca. Next base: position 719,579,059 of record OZ014519.1, on the reverse strand, counting down.
CATAGCCTAGTAGCCGCATACGATTAGAGTTCAGTGTGTTTGTGTTTCAAATTGCGCTTACCTTGATTTTTGTTAAGTTGGTTTATTGCTTGAGGACAAGCAAAGGTTTAAGTGTGGGAGAGTTTGATGACGTGAAAATACATCGTTTATTTGACTTTATTAATGCATATTTTGTCCTCGTTTTGACTTTCATTTGCACCATATTATGTTGGTATTCTATTTATTTTGTTTATTTCAGGTATTCAACCATTTAAGAGTCGTATGCGAAGAAAGGAAGCAAATCAGGCGAGAAATGGAACAATTCACATACAAGGAGTTGTCTGATGAAAATGGCCATAACGTTTGAATCGTAAATCGAAACGACGCCCCGTTTGAAGCGCTGGAAAGCTAATGGAAATATCTACATTTTTGGAAAAGTTAAGAAGGTGTCACGGTCGTCACAAGGGTCTCACGACCGTGACACGCCTTTTTGATGTGTTACGATCGTCACAATGGTCTCACGACCATGACGCGCTAAATATGAGAAATCTGCCCGTCACACTTTCTTTACGACCGTAACGCACTGATTTTTGGAGCATAACGACCGTAACTATGCCATTACGACCGTGACGCGCACAAAAATAGGTTTATGCATTGGATCAGAAGCATCTCCAGAAAGGGTCAAAACATAACACTCGTTCTCCACTTCCTATTATTTCTCACACGACCAAGACCAAGCTACTACTTCATACCAAGTCATCCTTCCTATTTTCTCTCAACTTCCTACTGTGCCCACAACTCCTTATTTCTCTCCAACGGAAGTTACAGAAGAGGAAGCATCTCTCTATAAATAGAGTCTTCGTAGTTTTGAGAAGGGATCCAAGTTTTTGGGCGCGAAAGCGCTGCTTATTTTGTTCTTAGTTTCTTAGGCAGAAATTACTATTGTAAAAGGAGTAGTTTCTTACACTGAGGAACTACTCCACCATTAGTGTTTAGGCCAATCTATGTAACTGCTTGGATCAATTTATACAAGTTATTTCAATTCTGCATTTATTCCAAAGTCTCGCAATTTATCTTCGGCTTTTACAGGTTTTTATCGCATTTATTATTATTATCATTCTTGCATTCCTTAATTAATTACCTTTCAATTGATATTATCATGTTTGGTTTGTTTATTTTTAATTCTATGTCTAGCTAATTATTTAGAGTCCGGCGTATGAGGACCGTCGTTACCGACGGGACTCGGTAGAAAATACTAGGTGCGAATTAACGATTAGAATCCCGTTTTGGTTATAATTTCTATGCGTAATTTAATTAGCATTGTCACGAGAGTGAGATGTTATTTAACACGGTTTTGTCACGAGAGTGAGAAACTAATTAAGGTTAGAACCGGCACAGCGAGAGCGTGGGGATCGAACCGGATAGTAGAAATTAGGCAACTTATCTAAAAACAGCGAGAGAGCTTTAGAGACGTTTAGGATATTATTAGCTTTCAAAACACGTTTCTTAGTTACCGGGCGAGCGAGAGCAAAATCTTGGGATTATGAAGTGTGGCTTTAGTTAAGACCGCGAGAGCGTGAGGCGGAGTCTTTAAGCTGATATATTCTATGGAACTAGCTATAGTCGTAATTAGTACCGAATTCTATAAAGTCCCTTAGGAGCGCGGAATCCATATCCCGGCCTCGTTTTATTCTTATTTTCTTTCTTAGATTTATTTTAGTTTCAGTTCTAGTTTCCCTTAAACCATAAAAATATCATTAGCCTTAGCTTTACAACGCAACGATAGATAACGGTAGGTTGACATTGGTCTCTGTGGGTTCGATATCTTTATTACTACGCGATAGGCTGTGCACTTGCAGTTAGAACCTGTTAGACGTATAGTTTACCGTGATCACCATTCATAGATCAAATGTTGGAGCGCCTAGCCAGACACTCTTACTTTTGTTGCCTAGATGGATATTCAGGATTCTTCTAAATACCTATTCACCCCGAAGATCAAGAAAAAAATACCTTTACATGACCAGTTGGAACTTTTGCCTACAGAAGAATGCCTTTTGGACTCTGTAATGCCCCTGCCACTTTCCAACGCTGCATGATGTCTATCTCTGCAGACTATTTAGATGGAATCATGGAAGTATTTATGGATGATTTCTCAGTTTGTGGATCTGATTTCAAAAATTGTCTTATCAACCTTGAGAAAATCTTGGGAAGATGTGTGGAGGTAAACCTTGTGCTAAATTGGGAAAAATGTCATTTCATGGTCACCGAAGGGATTGTTTTAGGACATATAGTTTCCGAAAAAGGTATAGAGGTAGATAAAGCTAAAATAGAAGTCATAGAGAATCTAAAACCGCCGAAGACTATCAGGGAGATAAAAAGTTTTCTTGGACATGCCGGATTTTACCGACGTTTTATCAAGGACTTCTCCAAAATAACAAAGCTTTTAACTGGTCTTTTAATGAAAGATGCTGAATTCATCTTCGATGAAAAATGTACTGAAGCATTTAATCTTCTGAAGCAAGCTCTTATTTCAGCACCTATAATGAAACCCCCTGATTGGTCAGAACCGTTTGAGATAATGTGTGACGCTAGTGACTATGCTATAGGAGCCGTTCTAGGTCAGAGAAAAGATAAAAAGTTACACGTAATTTATTATGCCAGTAGAACCCTAGACGCTGCACAACTCAACTACGCAACAACCGAAAAAGAGCTCCTAGCTGTAGTTTTTGCCATAGACAAATTTAGATCTTATCTAGTAGGAGCCAAAATTATAGTTTACACCGACCATGCTGCCATTCGTTACTTACTAAGTAAAAAGGATGCCAAACCTAGGTTACTTCGATGGATTCTATTACTGCAAGAGTTTGATTTAGCTATTCGTGATAAGAAAGGCACAGATAATGTAGTAGCTGATCACCTTTCTAGGCTAGAATACCTGAAACCTGACTCAGTACCCATAAATGACGATTTTGCCTATGATAGACTGATAGCCCAACTAGAAACTATTGAAGATGATAACCCAGACCCACATGAGCATTCTCATAAATCCTTAGCCGTAAGTAATGTACCTTGGTATGCATACTTTGTTAATTACCTAGCCGCTGACATCATACCCCCCGATCTAAACTACCACCGGAAGAAGAAGTTCTACAGTGATGTGAGAAACTTCTATTGGGACGAACCATTTCTTTTCAAGAGAGGTAAAGATGGCATTTTCCGCCGTTGTGTTCCAGAAGAAGAGGTACATAATATAATTGAGCATTGTCACTCTGCACCTTATGGTGGACATGCAAGCCCATCTAAGACCTACGCCAAGATTCTTCAAGCTGGCCTATTCTGGCATACTATGTGGCGTGATGTCCATGCTTTCATTGTCAAGTGTGATAAATGCCAACGTACAGGGAATATTTCAAGACGTAATGAAAAGCCTCTGAGAAATATCCAAGAAGTAGAACTCTTCGACGTATGGGGTATAGACTTTATGGGACCGTTCCCACCATCTTTAGGAAATCAGTATATCTTAGTAGCTGTTGACTACGTGTCTAAATGGATTGAAGCTATCGCCGCACCCACGAATGACACCAGAGTAGTCATCAAATTGTTTAAAAACTATATATTTCCCAGGTTTGGAAACCCCCGTTTAGTCATAAGTGATGGAGGATCACACTTCATATCGAGAATATTTGATAAACTTTTAAGCAAGTATGGAGTTAAGCATAGAGTAGCAACACCATACCACCCACAAACCAATGGACAAGTGGAAGTATCTAATAGAGAGATCAAACAAATTCTTGAGAAGACTGTCTTTATATCTAGAAAAGATTGGTCGCAGAAACTTCAAGAAGCATTATAGGCCTATAGAACCACTTTCAAAACCCCTATAGGAACAACCCCTTATCAACTGGTTTATGGAAAATCATGTCACTTACCTTTTGAGTTAGAGCATAAAGCCTATTGGGCCATTAAAACTTTGAATTTGGATTACCTAACTGCTGGTGAAAAACGTATCCTTGATATCCACAAATTAGAGGAACTCAAACAATCAGCCTACGAGAATTCTGTTATATACAAAGAAAGAACAAAAGCTTGGCATGACAAAATAATCATAAGAAAATACCAAAATAGGCGATCCTATTCTCCTGTTCGATTCTAGGTTACGACTTTTTCCAAGGAAGCTCCGTTCGAGATGGATTGACTCTTTCGAAGTATCTAAGATTCTAAGATCTGGAGCTATTGAAATCAAGAACCAAACATGTAAACCGTTCATCGTCAATGGACAGAGGCTGAAGCCCTATGAAGGAGGTGACATCCCAACAACATACTCCAGCCATACTCTAAGTGATCCACCAAATCCTTCGAATGATGTATAAAATCCGGTCGTCGAGCTAATGAAGTTAAACAAGCGCTGCATGGGAGGCAACCCATGGTTTTTCTTATCTTACTTTTATTTATTTTTACTTTATTTTAATTTGTTTACTTTATTATTCTGTCAGGACTAACGATTGAATATTTTATGTGATTTCAGGACTTGCACGTGGCCTTCAGAGACGACGCACAGAGAGAGTGTTACTATGTCCATGTGAGACGCCCTATGGCACCTACCAGGTACCCAGACCAAGATTGCATGGATGCCTTGGGGATAGAGCCAAGCGTCAGATTCGTATGCCACCAACTCCAGTGGGACCAGTTCGACGATATGAACAACACTTACAGGAACTTGAATCTAGAGTTCCTCAGCTCGTTTGATTATGATCCTTGGGCTGGACCCGATGGACATGTTATTTTCAGGTTGTTCGGGACTGACTACTCTTTCTCTCACAAAGAGTTTGGTGATTTACTAGGTTTTCAGACTACTCCTGATGCTATTCCAGAGACACCAATGGGGTATTTTATGAGCAGAGAAGTGGAGAAGTTTTGGAGTAAAATCTCAGGTGGAGGGAGCCAAGATCCTTCCACTCAGTTTTCTCAGGTAATCCACAACCCTGCATTAAGGTACTTCCAGATGATTCTAGTACACTCTTTCCTCGGTTTGCCAGATACAGAGACTTTGCTGAGTGAGGAGGAGATTTTCCTACTGTTTTGTGAGACTCAGTCACGCCCAGTTGCTTGTGGCAACTTTCTGTTGAGGGGCCTTGCTGTAACACCCCAAAATTTGCCCTCTTAGTTTATAATCATTCAGCTGGTTTATTTCACATCCATCTGCATATCCCATCAGGTCATAACACTCCTAATCATGTATTTTCATTAGCTCCTAAGGTATGAGTTCAAATCATATTCCTATGATTTGAATTTTCTTGTTCATAGATGGTTTACTTAGCCCTTATGCTCAAGGTTGAAACCAAAAGTTGAGTTCGCAACGTCAAAAGCATGTTCTTGTTATGGGATTTATCATGTTCCAAGGTCTCCCTTGTCCGGAGTTGTCATTAAAGTATTCTCCCTTTCTTGGCTATATTAGTAATTGAAAAAAGGCAGGTTTGAGTTGGTGATTTTCAAATATGTTATGGCATCACAATTCGTAAGAATTGGTTTTGGCTCAAGGATTGAATTTACATGAAAGATGGAAAAGCGCATAATCAGGGTTTATAGGGAATAAATCAAGTGTCACTATCATTCATCATTCAAGTCTGAATATCCCGTCGAATACAAGTCATTATCACCCTTCATATCCATCTTCTGATTCGATTTAATTCACCATGGCCCATGCTTCTAATCAAATCCATCGAACCAAGGTTTCTTTTGAATCAGCCCATTCTAATTAAATGCCATATTTTCAAGACCGTTTCTACTGATTTTATTTTCAAGACATTTTATTGATTTCCATTCAATTTCAATGTATGGATTTGGCGGAAGTAAAAGACGGGATTTAGTTTCAATCAATGGATAATTTAAGAAAAATCATGTAGATGTGACACAGGAGCCAAGCAACACCATGGCTTAAACCACTTTGAATTCAGTTACCAAAAATTCAATACAACTAATGCCAACCGGAAATTATAAACAAAGGCAGAAAAAGGGGGGTCGCACCAACAAAAGGAATCCAATACAAATTTATGAGGGAGGATGAAATTGAACAAATTAAAGGAGCCGATTTCGCGAGGGAGTTTTGTAATTTCCCAGTTTAGATGAATCTTTAAATTCCCTTTCACACTAAGTTGATATGTTGTTATGTTATTTGCAGCATCTCAATTTTCATGTTCATTACATTAGTTTTGTGATTGAATTTCTTGAAGAAATTGACATTGCAATGGTATGGTTATGGTTTTAGACCGGTAATATTGCTATATATATATATATATATATATATATATATATATATATATATATATATATATATATATATATATATATATATATATATATATATATATATATATATATTAGTTTGATTAAATTCCCAAGTTTCAGTTATAACAGAGGGGATTAGAAGAAAAGACTTCAAAAAAAAAAGAGAAAGAAATATACTAGCAAACTCATTCTCCAGCAGAAAATCAATACCAAAAATTTCAAAAATTCAATTACCAAAGGCTAACAGAGATACAACACAAATCGGTTACAAAACAGTCCCAAAATTTCAGTTACTAACTCCTAACTGATTAACAGCAGAATTCAACTGATTTTTAACTAACATTATGAATAAATTTCCAGGACCATCCATAAAACTAACACCTATTCTTCTTCACCTCTTCCCTAATCCCTTCACTCATTCTTCTTCTTCTTCTCATTCACTTCACTTCATCATTTTTTTCACCATTCTTCTGACTCTTTCTTCACCACTCTTATGACTCTTGCTTGATCATTCTTCATCTTTACTTCTTAACAACTTCAATCAAAACCTTCAATCCTCATCTTTATCGCAGCTCTCTCACACAACACGATCTTCTGAACCTCTTTAACCTCTTCATCACTATCTTGAGTCATCAATCCTGCAACAAAGTTAATGACTTCATCAAACTTCAACACTCCATCACGTATTCATTAAACGCAAACCAGAACCAATACACAGAAAGGTAAGTGGAAGATAAATCGGGTTGGAAATATGAGAAACAATTTTTGAGCAAAGATCGTAGATTCACATACCTCCATTCGCGTCTTCATCAAATTCATCATATCGACTTCTCCTTGCGACATCTTCATCATCAACACTCTCGTGCAATCGTCTCCAATCACCAAAGCTTCATCCCCTTCTTCAACCATCTTCAAGAACCTGTGAGTTCAAGAATGCATACCACAGAAAACCGTCAATAACAGAACAATTCGCGAATTCAAAATCAAACAAGGAACAAGTGCGAAAGGAGAAGAAGCAGAAGCAAAGTGAGTTGGAACCATACCTAAACCATTATGATACATTCAACGGTGATCAATCTTCGATCCTCATAATCACCAATCATCAAAACATAGAAACTTCCTCCTCAACATATCTCCATGACTTTCAACCATCACCAAGATCGGCGGCGAGAAATTTTCATCAATCTTCACTGGAACTTGCAAGTTCAAGATTTGCAATGATTGTTCAGGAATGCAAAAAACAAAACCAATCGAGATAGGCAGAAGAGGGGGGCGAAGTCAGACACGTACCTGAACCGAACTCTTCATCTTCGGGGTATAAGCGTCAGCCAACGCACATGAACGCTGATCGTCATCGAAGATTCATCATTATTTCGTGGCTTCATCGCAAAACGTGTAGGGCGTTGCCGTCGGCATTATCGTCGCATAACCTTCAATAACCCGCACAGATTACGCAAGCGATCCGGATCTTCAAACATCAACCTCCACCATCTCGATTGAAGGTACGATAACCTCCATCTATTTTCGATTCGCCCTTTTATTCCGAAGTTTATCGATTCGAAGAATGAGAGAGGGCCTAGGTTAAGTTGTTAGGGATTTGAGAGGAGGAGAGGAAGAGAGTGGATGTTCCTTCATACCGGTTGCGGTTTTAGGGAGATTCGTAGTGAGGTGCGCTGTTGCCGCCGCCGTCGTGAGAGGAGGGTAGGGTTTGAAGGGGATTATGAAAGGTGAAGGAGAAAGGTACGGTTTTGTTCATGATAAAGAAGATGGTTGTTCATTATTTTATTTTGATTTTCTTTATGATTAATGCTAAGTCAATTAAAATTCTGATTTAATGGATAATAAAACTTATAAACCACTAATGGCATGTTAATTGAGTAATAAATTGCCATAAAATCAGTATTAAGCTCCACCGCCCTTTTTTAGGAGATAAGATCCTTTTACTCCGGTCCAATCTGGCGGTGACAAGTGTCACCGTCCGGTTGGACCCCTGTATCCCAATCGTATGCATCTTCCCCACAACAGCTACTATATTCCCCCAGGCTGGTGCGTTTTTGGGCTTTGCGAAATTGCTTTTCCCACCCCCATTTGGGCCCAGTTCTCATTATAAACTAATAAACATTTCTTTTATCACCTCCCTTTCTATTTCTTTTCCTTTTAATTTCTATTTCATATAGCCTTCAATTTAATTCTAGAAAAAATAGTAAAAGGCATAAGAAAATTCCAAAAAAATTATATTATAATATTAAGCCAACTTAGAACCTTTCCCAATTTTTATTTTCTGAATTTAATCATTTTTCAATTTTAATTCGATTTTTTCATTTTAATTGATTCATATTAAATTCCTTCATAAACACATAAATTTGTACCATTTATTTCTGCCACTTCCTTTAACATTTTGGATCCATTCTTTTTGCTATGATTAGAGGACAAATAAAAGTACCTAGAATATTTTTTGTGTATTTTTTAGGGCATTTTATCTACTGTTTTGGTAGTGTAATTTGTGTAAATTTGTGATTGAACTTTCGATAGAATTAAAGGGCCATTTACTATAGTTAGAATTAGATTTTTTAAGAGTTTTTTTTAACACAATGTTATAATCAGGTTTAAGACCCTAGGGAATTAATTTCACATTTTTTCCATGACTTTTGATATTTTTTGTCATTTTAATTCATTTCCATCATATTATGCATATTCATGGTTCATGTCATTCACTAACTATTTGCTTTTTTGTGCAAGGTATTTTTTCAAGGATTGGCTTATGGACTTGGATATTTTTGTGCCTCAATTATGTTTGTGTGCTTTGTGATGTAATAGCTTAGAACTTGTATGCTTTTATAATTTCCATAATTAGGATAGAAAAGATAAAACAAATCGTTAGAAAACAAAATCTCAAAAATGAAATAAATAAGATACTCGATCCAACGTCGAGTAAATTTTCAATTAAACAAATAAAGTTGCATGTGACTTTAGGGTTCCTCGATTACCATCGTTCCACTCCATTCAACTAAAAGCAAGCCTTGTATGTTTCACACCATAAGTCGTGCGTCTTAGCACCATGCAATCAACCCACCCGATCCATCGTTTTATCCCGTTTATGTTTCATTCACGTTTTTACCCACCATGACTTAGGAGGACCATATTTGCACTATTAACTCTTTTACTTGCATTTCTAGTTTAATATCTCTTAGGTAGATTTAATTTCAAACCTCACTAACCATAGGTTATCTTCAAATTCAAACTAACTTAGGGTAAGTCTAGTTTCCCTTAGAATTTTTCCTTTTATAACTTGAGTCTCACTTCTCATCTTAAAATAAAATCAAAAACACTTAATAAAGGAAAAGGTGTACAATGCGCCACGAGCCTTAAGCTATACAGGAAATGATTAGTGGATGTCTCCTTCACTCTTCTAGGATACTTTACAAACGTTCCATTGGGGGCGATCTTGGAAAGTATTCGCTCCTGTGTCATAGTCTTTAGTGTTGTACATACCGTAAACACAAATTCAAAACACTTCTTCTAAAAGACAACAAACCAAGAAGTCACGTCTTCTCATCTCATCCCATACTCTTTGCGGACGAACATGACTTGTCTCGACAGTTCAAACAGCGATACAGTAAACACCCTCGAGTCAGAGCCGGTAACACCTGAGCTAGAGCTATGGCAACGTCATCCTAAAAAACCACAAACAAGTGTAAGCCTTAGTTAGACGAACTACGGCGTCTCTGATCCTCATTTATCCCGATGAGGTACGTAGGCAGTGGGGTAGGGCCCATTCAAGCACAATCTTTCATTTTCCCAACATTTTCCCCCTTTATTTCCATCTTTCTTTCCATTTTCCAATTCCATTTCCTTTCTCATTTCCATTCCGTTCCAGATAGCCATTCTTTCATTTGAACAACATATTATTTCTCACCCTTTGAAAACAGACTTATAAGCGTGGATCCCGTCGGGTACGGCGGACGGATTGGGGTGCTAATACCTTCTCAATTCGTAACCGGCTCCCGTATCCAGATCTTTGGTTCGCAAGGCCTCGTCCTTTTCCTTCTTCCTTAGGTTTGTGCAACATTACCTTTCCCATTCCTTTGGGATAAAAAATGTCTGGCTGACGACTCTAACTTTTCCGCGCCACTTTCGCGTTTGTACTAGGATGAAAATCCCGGGAGCGACAGTTGGCGACTCTGCTGGGGACTTTTAGAAATTCTAATTTCCCCTTTGAGAGTCAATCCTAGCGCTTGTCTGTTTCTGTTTTCTTTGGGTGTTTATTTGTTCGCTGTTATGCTTTAGTTTAGCTTTACTGTTTTGTTTACAGTTTATCGCTTTCCTTTACAGCTCTATTTACAGCTTTCTGCACTTTACTTTATTGTCGCATATACTGGCATATACTGTACTGGCTATTCTGGTTTTCCTTGGTGGGATGGGATTATTGTGAGATAAGCCAAATACCCGGCTTGAGTATACACATAGGATTTAGAGTGGGCAGTCGTGTGGCTTGCGTGGTCTTGAGCACGTGTAGTTTTCACGAGTCCCACACCCAGATCAGGCTCTCTTGGGATATGTTCTATACTGCCTAGGCAGACCATAGAATGTTCTCACCTGAGCTGTTAACACTGGGAACCGATCATCGAGGACCTTAGTGGAAACAACCCTCTCCAGTGGTGACAGTGGCAGACCACACTTCGTGGCAAACCCATTCGCACCCGAGGGCCCACTAGGAAATCGCATAGGATGACCTTGTTCTCTCGTAGGAACCTGGTTAAAGCAACTGGTCGTATGACGGTAGTATTGTACCCTTCGGGATGAATGTACTATTGTTTCTCGACTTCAGTGCTTGAAGCCGGGAACTTATGAGGGATGCTTGTTTTTCTGGAATTCAGCTGAGGCCTCCCTGAGTAGTACATAATGCCAAACCGATTCCCTGATTTGGTCATGAGCCATTTCTCGGAAATGGTGAACGTATTATTGCTATTCGGCTTTGAGAGTCCGTGATGTTGACCCGTAGTAGCATACCCGTGAGATTGGGAGGGTTTACAGGTTCGCAGGAAAACTAAACCTTCAACCTACCTTGTTCTTGATACTTGGGTTTTCTTCCGACGCAAACTTATGATCTGGTATTCTTGACAGTCGGTATTCAGGCAAAATCAGAAAACAGTACAACGGTGTCCAGTATATGCAACTGTGATCACATGTCATTGCATTGCATCACATCATCCGCATACTTGCATTCCTAACGCATGTTTATTCATTTGCAGGGCTGCATATCACATCCTTGATTCTAGTTGTGGGTATTGATCTATGGGCATGGAATCCAAGAAAAAGACCAAGTGTATTATCTCCTACAAGGTTTATCAACCTGTTGTGAAATAAATTCTCAAAGTAAAGGCCTTAGCTCCTCCAGAAGTTCTGAATGTCTTCAAGCAGGATTACGGGTGGATTTTGTATTTCATAGAGCCCATCAGTGACTATGCTTTCAGAGGGATGCACACCTTGCTACAGTTTTATGATCCACAGCTTAGATGTTTTGTACTTTCTGATTTCGTGTTGGCACCTACATTAGAGGAGTATTCGAGCATCCTGAGAGTTTCCGTGAAGGACTGTGCACCATTCTTTGGGACCAAGATTGATCCCGACTTCAAAGATGTAGCAACTGCTCTTTATTTGAACAAGTCATTATTGGAAGACCGGATTGATAGCAAAGGAGGCTTCCGAGGATATCATTTAAGTTTCTTGTTAGATGAGGCTACCAAAGCAGCTGAGGAAAAAAGTTGGAGTGCCTTCAATGCGATCCTAGCTTTGTGTATCTATGGAATCACTTTGTTCCCGAACATGCCGAACTTCGTAGATGTTGATGCTATTCGCATTTTCATAGCAAAGAATCCTATTCCTACTCTCCTAGGTGATCTCTACCACTCTGTGCATTATAAGAATGAGAAACGAAGGGGTGGAATGTTGAATTGTTGCGCGACTGTATTCTACAAGTGGTTCACACGCTTTCTTCCACAATCAGGAGCTTTTGAGAAGACGAAGAACACTCTTGAATGGTCATAAGTCTGATGGGCTTGCAAGCAAAGGATATTATCTGGGTTAATCAGGGTTTGCGGTGCATTGACATTCTTCATAGTTGCGGAGGATTCCCTAATGTTCCATTGATCGGGAGGAAAGGGGGAATTAATTATAACCCTTTTCTCACGGTTAGACAGTTCGGGTATGCCTTAAAGGAACCACCAGCCGCTGTGGACATCACAGAGTCTTTGTACTTCCAATCAACAGATGGATTCGAGATTGCTCAGAAAGCTTCTAATGCTTGGCATAGTCGAAAGATAAGAGGGGAGAAGACTTTGGGAGTAGGGAATTGTCGAATGTATCCACCGTTTGCAGAATGGCTGAGAGAACGGGGTGAAGTGTTACTGTTACCATTTGGGCCTGCGCCTCCTCTATATCCCACGGTCATTGAGTAACCTACCACAGTTAGCATTGAAGAGTTCAACAAGATGAAGACGGAAAGGGACGGTTTGTTAATGGAGAATGCACAGCTAGGTCAGGAGCTTGTTAAAGCTAATCACGCCAGACTTGAGATTGAGTGGAAAGCTCAAGAAGATGCTGAGAGGCATGCTATTGCAAGGAAATAGTGTGAGGTTGAGTTAGCTCGGTATGAGAGGTTCGAGTTTGCTACTAGAAGTTCTTCCAAGGAACATATTGACACTAGAAGGAAACTGGATCAGAAGACCTTGATGTTTGAGAACATGAAAAAGAGACATGCTGCTTACAGGATCAAAAGAGAGGAACAAGACAAAGTTCAAGCTGAAGAGATCGCGAGTAAGCTAAGGGAGAAAGATGAAGAGATGGCCGGTAAGTTGAGAGAAAAAGATGCAGAACTTGCTAAAGCCCGAGAAGAAGCTGCTTACTACAAGCGGATGATGATCTGCTATCAGAAGAAGCTGAAGAGGTTTGAAGACAACCAGGTGCAGACGAAGGAGTTGGTAGAAGTTCCAAAGGTGGGACCGATCATTGACTCAGATCTAGATAGAGGATCGCATTAACAAAGACATCTTTCTGTTTGCTTGTATGTTGTGGGATTACCATCAGGACTGTTGATGGAATCTTTTCATCATTGTACTTCTGTTTGAATCCATGCTTTGGGTGTTTTGACTATATCAACAAAATTCTTATCATAAAAAGATCTCTTTACTATCATTCTGTGTTCTCTCACTTTGTGATCACTGACACATCCGACACATTTGCAAAAACACGTCGGTCTTCGTATTCTTAGAATTGTTTGGCACGTCTGCTACAGACACACACCTTATATTATCAACACTGCTTGTTATTTACAGCACAAAGAGCTTTTGTCTTCATCAAACCCACAAAACTGGAATCAGGGGATGGGATACCCTAAAAATGGATCGACATACCATAACATTCATTTCCTGCAGGAAATATAGCTGGTCAACACGTTCACCGATATCCGACTAAAAGAAACCGAGTAAGAATGGCTGAACGAATGCAGACTGATCTCAATGAGCTCCGAAAAAGGATGGATCAGTTCATGGAAATGATGACTGGTATGGCCCAGAACCAGGAGCGTCTCCGGTTGATGGTTGAGCAACCTCATGGGAATGTTAATACAGGAATACCGGCTGAGAATGTGGATTCTAATGCTGCCCGTAACGGAGAACCTAATCCAAATAGGACCACAGCACGTAATGCAGGTTTAGAAGATAATCAAGAGGACCAGTTCACTCTACTGGATGCTGATATGGGTAACATGAATGAGATCAACAATCGCAGGTATGAAGAGCTGGCAGAGAAGATCAAGGCCATGGAATGTCAGAATTCCTTGGGTATCGATGTAACCAGTCTCGGGTTAGTACCAGGAGTCAGAATCCCTCCCAAGTTCAAGGCACCACTGTTTGACAAGTACAACGGCAGCACGTGCCCTAGGACTCACATTCACGCGTATTTTGGAAGAATCTCGGTTCACACTGACGACGAGAAACTTTGGATGCATTTCTTCCAGGACAGTTTATCTGGAGCTTCGTTGAGCTGGTACATGAAGCTGAGCCGGGTCTCTATTCGAAGCTGGAAAGATCTAGCTGAGGCATTCCTCAAGCAGTATCAATACAACAATTATATGGCTCCGAATTGCACCCAGTTGCAGAACTTGTCTCAAGGACCGAAAGAGAGTTTTAAGCAGTATGCCCAGAGGTGGTGTGAGCTGGCCGCACAAGTTCAACCTCCATTGTTGGATCGGGAAATGGCCGACATGTTTATGGGCACCTTGCAAGGTGTTTACTTGGATCTTCTGGCCGCTTGCCCGTCCATTGGTTTTTCTGATATCGTCATTGCGGGAGAAAGAATAGAGAATTTTCTGAAATTGGGGAAGATTCAGGATGCAAGCAGTGCTAGTTCTTCCAGTGTGAGAAAGCCTTTTGGAAACGGCCAAAGAAGAAGAGAAGGCGAGACAAATGCTGTGTATAGAGGCCGAGATAGAAGTTATTCTTAAGGTTACTACCAAGCAGCCGCAGTGACTATTACTCCACAGGTTCAACAACAGCGACCACAAGGTCAGCAACAACAGGTACAGAGACCAAATCAAGAAAGAACAAGAGCGAGAAACCGCAGACTTGATCCCGTCCCATGCCCATATGCCGTATTGCTCCCAGAGCTGCTAAAGTTGAACTTGGTCGAGCTTCGTACCATGAGACCTTCTGCTCCTGACAATCTACCTCCGAATTTTGATGCTAATGCCAGGTGCGAATTCCATTCAGGTGCCCAGGGGCACAGTATTGAGAAATGTTGGGCTTTTCAGAACAAGGTACAAGACCTAATTGACTCCAAGGCGATCAATTTTGCTCCTCTCCCAAATGTACTCCAGAATCCGATGCCTAGTCATAATGGAACCGGTGTCACGGTTATTCTACCAGATGGTGCACGTTAAGCTGAAGTCTTCGAGTTGATCACCCAGGACGCCAGGGTATTCATGAAGCAAATAAAGCCAGCAGTATTCAAATACTCTCAGTGATGGCATTTATGTGTTTGCCTTTCTTCATTGTTCATTTTCATCCCTATTGAGGGGAACTACGTCGCTCTGATTCTTCATTGGTCATCAGTCAATGGAGATACGTAGGCAGAAGATCATCAGGTCTTTCCGAGCAACCTTATGGGGCAACTTTACTCCCCAGCTTCACTTTTTCCTTCAGACGTCTCGTGTCAGAGTCAGAATAGCTAGACGAAGAAGTATGACTGCCATGGTTAGGTATACAACTGCAAATTGAAGATTACAAGTCCGCGAAAGATCGCTGAAAGTATCCAAGACTGACAGGTCCAGACGGAGCCAAAGTCTCCTCAACTACGACAATATTCAGTTTCTTTACTGCATTTCCATTTGTAGTTTCTTTTATATGCTAAACATTTGTCTACATGTATGAAATTTGTTTGCTTTTGAATGTTAGCAATAATAAAACTCACATGTTTTTCTTGAAGTAAATTCATTTGCATTCCCTTATAATTTTGCATATGTACATCGCAATACCAATTGTCATGCTTAAATTCTATAAGGGAGAATGACGAAACAAAAACGCAAAATCTCTAATTGTGTGCTCTCGAGTAAGGCCCGGTTCACGATGCACAGGCTTTGTTTCAAATCCTTAAACACTGGAGATATAAGGAAGATAGACCCTTGCTAACCCCTTCGAGCCTTGAAGTAGGAGTTTCTTTTCACATAAAAAAACCCTCACTTGTAAATCAGGGGCAGGGTAGACGTCAGCTAGTCGGACCAAGCGTTCAGACTTTCATAAAGGAGTGTATTTGAAGATCCATTGCATTCTACTATGCTAATCAAGAGGTCCAAAGACCCGAAACCACAATGGTTACCCAAGTCAAAAGGTCCAAAGATGGAAAACCACAATGGTTATTCTTCGTCGACCAAAGAATGAGGCAGTCACAACCCTCGCGAAGCAATCAAGACAAACAATGTCACGCGACTTGTTCAAAATGCAAAAAAAAAAGAAGGCCCGCTAAGTCGAAACTTGAAAACAAGCGACTTAGGCAAAAGTTAGGGCATCTCGCTGGACTCCACAATCAAAGATTCACAAGAATCAGTCCAGGAAAAAGTTAGGGATAAAGCAAAATAATGAAAAGACGAAAGACAGAAAGGATTACATAAGAAAGATCCTCAAATAAGGACAAAGTCGTGTGACACAGACATGAAGGATGGAGGAGTGACTGATTCTCAACAATAACCTGATTGGTGCGTGAACTGATAGCAGCAATGGTTCCTCAATCAACACGAAACCCTTATGAAAGGTGAATGCTTGTGAAAACTAGCTGAATGTAGGAATGGAGAACATCACGAAGAGTGGGTGGGCACATATAAATTTCGAACCTATATCCTTTGTTTCTATAACCGTGAACCAGGCCACAATACAACCCTTAAAAGTCCTAACTGAAACAGGTTTAATTTGAGAGCGTACTACCACGAGAACGCGTTCCTGACTCCTATGAGTTGTGCTAAAAGACATTTGTTGGTATTGCATGTACATACTTTCATTCAAATAAAGGTCGTATCTTAACCAGTGATTCGCTCACGAAGGTTAACGATCCATTTTCAAAACTTCAAGATTAACATGTTTGTTGAATTAGGATTTTCATTCTAAGAATAAACATTTTCTCACTTGCATACATTTGTTGAGCATCATAAATGGTTCACATGCGGAAATTCAATCCAGAAGCTCAAGCTTGCCAGGTTGAGAAGTCTAAAACTTCTGAAAGACTGTCACGTCGAGGTGCACTTTTCCGAAAAAGCTTCATTGAGCAGGGACTTTCCCAATTAGTCACAGTACGAGCTAGCCAATCCGGGGCAGTTAAGTCGAGCAATCTCTTCAAACTTCAGTCAAACTGGGGCAATCACCTCGAGATTAAGATCTCTCCAAGAGCGAAGATCAGTCAGTCAGGTGCAAAGCTATTCAAATACTCGTGCTGGGGCAGGCCACCCCAATAATACGAAAGTTCATTCTTTCCCGAAGACTGACGATCGAAAGCATTTACCCGGAGTTTAGAATACCGTGGTCACGTGTCAAGCCAACTATCTCGTTCAGCACTTCTGACAGATACAAACTCATCCGCATTGGCAATGGTTACCTCCCCAGCAAGGTTGTTACGCTAGTCCATGCATTCGTTATGATACCTAAGAGTTTAAAGACGCCAAGTCTTTTGTAAAATCCTCTTGAGGTAAAATCCATACGGAAGCAACTGATACCCAGTACGAGACAACCTGAAATCTTCCCTCCTCAGCAGGACTTGTCTCAGTGTTGTCATTACCAACAGGAAAATAGAAGTTATCCTCACTAAAGTCAGCACTTTTTCCTTCAGATGGTTTCCTTGATCTCGGTTCCTCAACAGATCTAAGGCAATTCCTATTCCCCTAAGAAGATTTCAGATAAATCATTCTCATCCCCAGCAGTTCCATAAGAGTGGATAATCCCCAATAATCAAGGTATCCCCGGGCACGGCCCTCAAATCTAAAAGTCCAATTTATTTTTGGCAAAGGTGATAATTCGGGACAGATGAATTATTCACGCTCCTCTCCGACAGAGATGTTATCCCCACAGGGCTACTTGATATCGAATTCGTGATCATTGTGTTTCCCCACAGAGTCAGCAGAGACTTATCACTTCCGCGTCAGGAATTTCTTTTACATTCACACCAGTTCATTAACAATACTCAAGAAATAATATCCCCAGTGTCATGGGGCAATATGCCGTGCAATTCAACATATGCAAAGTCCAGCCGCAGACTGGCCAAAGTCCATCTTCGGGTGGCAGATTTCAAAGTCCAGCCGCAGACTGGCCAAAGTCCATCTTCGGGTGGCAAGTTTCAAAAGCCTCCCGTAGTGAGCAAAAGTCTCCCATAGTGAGCAAAAGTCCACCCGCAGTGTGGCAAATCTCAAAAGTCTCCCGTAGTGAGCAAAAGTCCCCCGCAGTGGGCAAAAGCCTCCCGTAGTGAGCAAAAGTCTCCCGTAGTGAGCAAAAGTCCACCCGCAGTGTGGCAAATCTCAAAAGTCTCCCACAGTGAGCAAAAGTCCAGCCGCAGACTGGCCAAAGTCCATCTTCGGGTGGCAAATTTCAAAAGTCTCCCGCAGTGAGCAGAAGTCCACCGGCAGTGTGGCAAATTATCAAACATCCACCCGCAGCGTGGCAGATCGTATCGTGAAGTCCAACCGCAGATTGGCAAAAGTCCATCCTCAGGGTGGCAAAGTATCTTAAAATTCTATCACAAGGTGATCAAAGTCCACCCACATCGTGGCAAGTCGTTATTTGTCTAACTCCATCCAATAATACACCATTAAGGCGTTGTTGCAGCCTATCAAAGTCCACTCGCATTGTGGTAAGTCAGTAGTCCTCTGGCATCATTCAAAGGCATCCTCTGTTTACTATTCTCTCCATTATAATTATATCCAAGCAGAGTTCGTTCGGTTGAGTTTATTTCCCTGTTCTTCTGCCACAGAGTGCAAATTTTCTGGTTGTTTCTAAGTATCCAATCCCTGCATACTTCAAATGTCTGAAAGCAACTGCCATCATCCATTCAAGTCTACAGTGATTGAATAGGGGCAGTTGTAACACCCCAAAATTTGCCCTCTTAGTTTATAATCATTCAGCTGGTTTATTTCACATCCATCTGCATATCCCATCAGGTCATAACACTCATAATCATGTATTTTCATTAGCTCCTAAGGTATGAGTTCAAATCATATTCCTATGATATGAATTTTCTTGTTCATAGATGGTTTACTTAGCCCTTACGCTCAAGGTTGAAACCAAAAGTTGAGTTCGCAACGTCAAAAGCATGTTCTTATTATGGGATTTATCATGTTCCAAGGTCTCCCTTGTCCGGAGTTGTCATTAAAGTATTCTCCCTTTCTTGGCTATATTAGTAATTGAAAAAAGGCAGGTTTGAGTTGGTGATTTTCAAATATGTTATGGCATCACAATTCATAAGAATTGGTTTTGGCTCAAGGATTGAATTTACATGAAAGATGGAAAAGCGCATAATCAGGGTTTATAGGGAATAAATCAAGTGTCACTATCATTCATCATTCAAGTCTGAATATCCCGTCGAATACAAGCCATTATCACCCTTCATATCCATCTTCTGATTCGATTTAATTCACCATGGCCCATGCTTCATATCAAATCCATTGAACCAAGGTTTCTTTTGAATCAACCCATTCTAATTTAAATGCCGTATTTTCAAGACCGTTTCTACTGATTTTATTTTCAAGACATTTTATTGATTTCCATTCAATTTCAATGTATGGATTTGGCGGAAGTAAAAGACGGGATTTAGTTTCAATCAATGGATAATTTAAGAAAAATCATGTAGATGTGATACAGGAGCCAAGCAACACCATGGCTTAAACCACTTTGAATTCAGTTACCAAAAATTCAATACAACTAATGCCAACCGGAAATTATAAACAAAGGCAGAAAAAGGGGGGTCGCACCAACAAAAGGAATCCAATACAAATTTATGAGGGAGGATGAAATTGAACAAATTAAAGGAGCCGATTTCGCGAGGGAGTTTTGTAATTTCCCAGTTTAGATGAATCTTTAAATTCCCTTTCACACTAAGTTGATATGTAGTTATGCTATTTGCAGCATCTCAATTTTCATGTTCATTACATTAGTTTTGTGATTGAATTTCTTGAAGAAATTGACATTGCAATGGTATGGTTATGGTTTTAGACCGGTAATATTGCTATATATATATATTAGTTTGATTAAATTCCCAAGTTTCAGTTATAACAGAGGGGATTAGAAGAAAAGACTTCAAAAAAAAAAGAGAAAGAAATATACTAGCAAACTCATTCTCCAGCAGAAAATCAATACCAAAAATTTCAAAAATTCAATTACCAAAGGCTAACAGAGATACAACACAAATCGGTTACAAAACAGTCCCAAAATTTCAGTTACTAACTCCTAACTGATTAACAACAGAATTCAACTGATTTTTAACTAACATTATGAATAAATTTCCAGGACCATCCATAAAACTAACACCTATTCTTCTTCACCTCTTCCCTAATCCCTTCACTCATTCTTCTTCTTCTCATTCACTTCACTTCATCATTTTTTTCACCATTCTTCTGACTCTTTTTTCACCACTCTTATGACTCTTGCTTGATCATTCTTCATCTTCATCTTTACTTCTTAACAACTTCAATCAAAACCTTCAATCCTCATCTTTATCGCAGCTCTCTCACACAACACGATCTTCTGAACCTCTTTAACCTCTTCATCACTATCTTGAGTCATCAATCCTGCAACAAAGTTAATGACTTCATCAAACTTCAACACTCCATCACGTATTCATTAAACGCAAACCAGAACCAATACACAGAAAGGTAAGTGGAAGATAAATCGGGTTGGAAATATGAGAAACAATTTTTGAGCAAAGATCGTAGATTCACATACCTCCATTCGCGTCTTCATCAAAATCATCATATCGACTTCTCCTTGCGACATCTTCATCATCAACACTCTCGTGCAATCGTCTCCAATCACCAAAGCTTCATCCCCTTCTTCAACCATCTTCAAGAACCTGCGAGTTCAAGAATGCATACCACAGAAAACCGTCAATAACAGAACAATTCGCGAATTCAAAATCAAACAAGGAACAAGTGCGGAAGGAGAAGAAGCAGAAGCAAAGTGAGTTGGAACCATACCTAAACCATTCTGATACATTCAACGGTGATCAATCTTCGATCCTCATAATCACCAATCATCAAAACATAGAAACTTCCTCCTCAACATATCTCCATGACTTTCAACCATCACCAAGATCGGCGGCGAGAAATTTTCATCAATCTTCACTGGAACTTGCAAGTTCAAGATTTGCAATGATTGTTCAGGAATGCAAAAAACAAAACCAATCGTAACCGTTCAATCGAAGAAATTCGAGATAGGCAGAAGAGGGGGGGCGAAGTCAGACACGTACCTGAACCGAACTCTTCATCTTCGGGGTATAAGCGTCAGCCAACGCACATGAACGCTGATCGTCATCGAAGATTCATCATTATTCCGTGGCTTCATCGCAAAACGTGTAGGGCGTTGCCGTCGGCATTATCGTCGCATAACCTTCAATAACCCGCACAGATTACGCAAGCGATCCGGATCTTCAAACATCAACCTCCACCATCTCGATTGAAGGTACGATAACCTCCATCTGTTTTCGATTCGCCCTTTTATTCCGAAGTTTATCGATTCGAAGAATGAGAGAGGGCCTAGGTTAAGTTGTTAGGGATTTGAGAGGAGGAGAGGAAGAGAGTGGATGTTCCTTCATACCGGTTGCGTTTTTAGGGAGATTTGTAGTGAGGTGCGCTGTTGCCGCCGCCGTCGTGAGATGAGGGTAGGGTTTGAAGGGGATTATGAAAGGTGAAGGAGAAAGGTACGGTTTTGTTCATGATAAAGAAGATGGTTGTTCATTATTTTATTTTGATTTTCTTTATGATTAATGCTAAGTCAATTAAAATTCTGATTTAATGGATAATAAAACTTATAAACCACTAATGGAATGTTAATTGAGTAATAAATTGCCATAAAATCAGTATTAAGCTCCACCGCCCTTTTTTAGGAGATAAGATCCTTTTACTCCGGTCCAATCCGGCGGTGACAAGTGTCACCGTCCGGTTGGACCCCTGTATCCCAATCGTATGCATCTTCCCCACAACAGCTACTATATTCCCCCAGGCTGGTGCGTTTTTGGGCTTTGCGAAATTGCTTTTCCCACCCCCATTTGGGCCCAGTTCTCATTATAAACTAATAAACATTTCTTTTATCACCTCCCTTTCTATTTCTTTTCCTTTTAATTTCTATTTCATATAGCCTTCAATTTAATTCTAGAAAAAATAGTAAAAGGCATAAGAAAATTCCACAAAAATTATATTATAATATTAAGCCAATTTAGAACCTTTCCCAATTTTTATTTTCTGAATTTAATCATTTTTCAATTTTAATTCGATTTTTTCATTTTAATTGATTCATATTAAATTCCTTCATAAACACATAAATTTGTACCATTTATTTCTGCCACTTCCTTTAACATTTTGGATCCATTCTTTTTCCTATGATTAGAGGACAAATAAAAGTACCTAGAATATTTTTTGTGTATTTTTTAGGGCATTTTATCTACTGTTTTGGTAGTGTAATTTGTGTAAATTTGTGATTGAACTTTCGATAGAATTAAAGGGCCATTTACCATAGTTAGAATTAGATTTTTTAAGAGTTTTTTTTAACACAATGTTATAATCAGGTTTAAGACCCTAGGGAATTAATTTCACATTTTTTCCATGACTTTTGATATTTTTTGTCATTTTAATTCATTTCCATCATATTATGCATATTCATGGTTCATGTCATTCACTAACTATTTGCTTTTTTGTGCAAGGTATTTTTTCAAGGATTGGCTTATGGACTTGGATATTTTTGTGCCTCAATTATGTTTGTGTGCTTTGTGATGTAATAGCTTAGAACTTGTATGCTTTTATAATTTCCATAATTAGGATAGAAAAGATAAAACAAATCGTTAGAAAACAAAATCTCAAAAATGAAATAAATAAGATACTCGATCCAACGTCGAGTAAATTTTCAAATAAACAAATAAAGTTGCATGTGACTTTAGGGTTCCTCGATTACCATCGTTCCACTCCATTCAACCAAAAGCAAGCCTTGTATGTTTCACACCATAAGTCGTGCGTCTTAGCACCACGCAATCAACCCACCCGATCCATCGTTTTATCCCGTTTATGTTTCATTCACGTTTTTACCCACCATGACTTAGGAGGACCATATTGTTCACTATTAACTCTTTTACTTGCATTTCTAGTTTAATATCTCTTAGGTAGATTTAATTTCAAACCTCACTAACCATAGGTTATCTTCAAATTCAAACTAACTTAGGGTAAATCTAGTTTCCCTTAGAATTTTTCCTTTTATAACTTGAGTCTCACTTCTCATCTTAAAATAAAATAAAAAACACTTAATAAAGGAAAAGGTGTACAATGCGCCACGAGCCTTAAGCTATACAGGAAATGATTAGTGGAGGTCTCCTTCACTCTTCTAGGATACTTTACAAACGTTCCATTGGGGGCGATCTTGGAAAGTATTCGCTCCTGTGTCATAGTCTTTAGTGTTGTACATACCGTAAACACAAATTCAAAAAACTTCTTTTAAAAGACAACAAACCAAGAAGTCACGTCTTCTCATCTCATCCCATACTCTTTGCGGACAAACATGACTTGTCTCGACAGTTCAAACAGCGATACGGTAAACACCCTCGAGTCAGAGCCGGTAACACCTGAGCTAGAGCTATGGCAACGTCATCCTAAAAAACCACAAACAAGTGTAAGCCTTAGTTAGACGAACTACGACGTCTCTGATCCTCATTTATCCCGATGAGGTACGTAGGCAGTGGGGTAGGGCCCATTCGAGCACAATCTTTCATTTTCCCTACATTTTCCCCCTTTATTTCCATCTTTCTTTCCATTTTCCAATTCCATTTCCTTTCTCATTTCCATTCCATTCCAGATAGCCATTCTTTCATTTGAACAGCATATTATTTCTCACCCTTTGAAAACAGACTTATAAGCGTGGATCCCGTCGGGTACGACAGACGGATTGGGGTGCTAATACCTTCTCAATTCGTAACCGGCTCCCGTATCCAGATCTTTGGTTCGCAAGGCCTCGTCCTTTTCCTTCTTCCTTAGGTTTGTGCAACATTACCTTTCCCATTCCTTTGGGATAAAAAATTTATGGCTGGCGACTCTAACTTTTCCGCGCCACTTTTGCGTTTGTACTAGGATGAAAATCCCGGGAGCGACACTTGCCAGTGTCTCCAGGTCATCTGTATGCATTATACATGTCGGTGGGATTGTTACACATATTGCTACTGCATTGGGTTTGTCTCATAAATTATTGCATCTCAGGACCTTCTGCAACTACACCACCCTGGATGTTGACTTTTGTCTTAACAGAGGATTGATGAGGAGGGCCTCTTTTGAGCCCAACACGTTTAGATTACTGATCGACGACAAAGTGATACATTACTTTACATTACCTGACCCACGGATGACCAGTGTCCACGACCCTGCTAATTGGAGTTATGCTTTAGAGGGTTATGGAGAGACTATCGAAGAGCCAAAATCACCTCCCACCGCTGAGTACACTCCTACACCTCTTTCTCCCCGAATCACTGTTATGTCTAACAATATGTCTTTGCAGCCGCCTGATCTACAGACCCAGATTTATGTGCTATGCAAGGAGACTGCCCTGCTCAAGTAGGAAGTAGCGGATTTGGCATTACAGATCGAGATATCTGATCTAACTCATGCCTCAGAGGACGATGCTCTATATCAGGAGATTGGAGTGCTTCGGAGGGAAATTGCTGAGATTCGTGGATCAGACAAGGCAAGGAAGTCTACTATAGTATCGTGTTACCCTAACATATCACTCTAGTATTTTATATTTTATGCATTATTATTATTTCTCGCATCTTCAGACATATTTTATATTATCGCATCTGCTACATTTTCCATGTACTTTGATTCTAATCCTATATATTATATATATTGTGTGCATTAATTTATTTTCTCTCTTTTATTTTATATGTCTAATAGTGAAAAAAGAAAAAAATGTATTTTTATTTACCTTCATAAAAGTCATGCAAAGCTTTGTGCCTTAGAAGAAGAAAGAAAACGCTATCTGGACCCCCGAAGACAAAAAGGTACGCGAAGCCCACATGGATTTTTCACAACAACTGGCAGACAACATGAGCTATATGGAACAATCGCGACTGAGGTCAGATCAAGCTTACGGGAACGTATGCCGCACCTTGACTGCGATCTCATCCGAGCAAGCCCGTTTGAGAGAAGTCGATCGTCGTCACTGCTAGCTTAGGGAAGCCACTCAAGGCTCCGTGCTTGGAAATCTTTGGCAGGTCAGAGAGGCTCAAGCAGCCTTAGAAGCCAGTTAGACCAGAGAGACCATTGCCGCAATAGATCCCGTCGTCCCAGACCTTCACAGCAGGACGACGAGGGCACCAGTGGTCCTCCACAGTATTTTTCCAGGTTACTCTCCTTATCTTATTTCGAAACATTGGGGACAATGTTCGATTTAAGTGTGGGAGGGGATTTTATTGCTTTATGTTATTTCCCTTCTTAGTTATTTATTTGCTTTCGGTCATTTTCCTTTTCCTTTTTAGTTATTTAGTTTAAGTTTTTTTTAGATAATGCATGAGTCTGACGAGTCACCAGTATAGTGTATCTTTAGTACACCTTCATTTTTCCCATTTCCTTAGCCTTACCAAAAAAAAATTTCAAAAGAAAACAATGTTGTTTCACATGTTTTTGGGCTTTGAGACAGGTTTGGATTAGGATGTGGTGACTTGGGTAAACGTTTTGAAACATCAGTATCATTTTAGCCCCATAGACCTCTTGAATATAGGAATCACTCCTAAACCACGAACACCATGGCCTTGATTATCATTCAAAAAATTGTCCTAAGTAGTTTATTTTAGCAGTCAGCTCCGGCCTAAGCATGCTCTACGTAGGGGGGCGATGAACATAAATGAATGATCCAGTGCTAATAAAAAAAGAGAAAAAGGCAAACTCTGGGATAGGTGACCCTCACAAAGTCATTTAAACCGAAAAAAGAGAAGAAAATTTTTTTTGCCACAAAAAGAAAAAAATTACAGTCACCTATTGTTAGTTGGTTCAGAGGTATCTGTCACTGAACTTGGTAGGGTGGATTACGATCTGATCCCCCGCAGCTACATTTAGGTCAAATAAAACGGGTTTACACATGCTTATGTGCCAGAAAACCTATGTTTTGGATCATAATCACTAACCGGTCACTCTACTATGAAGCATGTACATATAACGAGCTTAATGTGATTGCGCCTGAATGAAAAGGACCCAAAAAGAGATGAGAAGATAGGCCTAGGTATTATGGGTTGACAAGGGGTTGGTTAATATAGGATTGAGGTTTATGTCCGTGTTATTATGATACCTTTGTTCACTTAGTTAGTACTTGTCACTACAACCTGACCTAAACTTAGAAACCCTTTTAGCCCAAATCACGTGTTGACACCAGTTTTCTTCGTTGAGCTTTAAATGTTTGCTTGAGGACAAGCAAAGGTCTAAGTGTGGGAGGATTTGATAACACTAAATTTCACCGTATTTATGACTCCGATTTCGCATGCATTCTATGTCTTTATTGCTATTTTGTTATGTTATTACTATGTTTTCCTTTGTTTTCAGGTATTTATCCATTTAAGAGTCACATGCAAAGAAACGAAGCAAGTAGGATGAAAAAAATGAGAGAAATAGAGCAATTTGCACACAAGACGTTGTCCGACGATTTTGACCATAACTTTTGATCCGTAAATCAGAATGACGCCCCGTTCGAAGCACTGGAAAGCTAACACAAAGAGC
Organism: Lathyrus aphaca; assembly: GCA_963966055.1. Lineage (NCBI taxonomy): Eukaryota > Viridiplantae > Streptophyta > Magnoliopsida > Fabales > Fabaceae > Lathyrus > Lathyrus aphaca. Next base: position 719,552,310 of record OZ014519.1, on the reverse strand, counting down.
TACACCATGGAAAATGGACCTAACACTCATGGTGGGCGCCATGGGCACATGGCGGGCGCCACCTTCACAAAAAGGGTTTCAGTCAAAAACGGTTAGAGAAAACCACCCACGATCCCCACTTTCTCCACTCTTTTACACTCATGGCGGGCGCCATGAGCCTGTGGCGGGCGCCACAAGGCTAAAACTTTTCCCTCCACTTTTTAGTGGAGGGGGCATCCTGGTCTTTTCTCATTTAATGTTTGCCTATAAATAGGACTTTAGAATTTCGTTTTTATCATCCAAACTTAGAATCTCTTAGGCATATATCAGTTTTAAAGTAGTTATCATTCCACATCGGGGTGTTACTGCAATCGAGTCATCGAGTCTGTATACGTCTGTGTGATCGAGTTTTGGAGCACTCTAGGAAGAAGTTAATCCTGCCGCCATTTTAATTCCAGTTCGTATTTTATTTTTCCGCAATCGCTTTATTTTATTTACTTACCGCATTGCTTTACTTTTATTTATTTCTCGCACTCGCTTTACTTTATTTATTTCTCGCACTCGCACTACTTTCGTTTATTTTCCGCACTCGCTTTAAATACCTTTATTTCTCGCACTCGCACTACTTTTATTTACTTTCCGCACTCGCACTACTTTTATTTACTTTCCGCACTCGCACTAATTAATTTTATGAAAAATAATAAAAAGAACTTTTACTTTACCATGTCTAACTAAATCCATAAAGGTTAGAATGTAAGGATCGTAATTAAACCAATAATCCGTACAACTGTTCGTAGAAACACTTAAGGGCTATTTTAACTTTCAATATAAGTTTAATTGTTTTTTACTATTTCAAAAACAGCCAAAAGCGCTTTGTCTAGTTCATTAGGAGTTTTTAGATTAAAAAGAAAAGGGATTTTAAAACGATTTTCGGACGCGTTAAGAAGTTTAGAGTCTGGTTCGTGAGAACCTCTTTTTGCTAAGAAATCCAGGTTAAAGTACTTTTCAACTTAGTTAAGATACTATATTTCTTAACAATAGGTTTACTACTCTAACGCAGTACGCACCTTTTTATCCGTGACAATAGGAGGAGTTGATTAGAGAGTACAACTCGGTTCTGAATACGCGAAAGCGACAGTTCCTGTTAAATTAGTTCTTTTCAAAGTAGAAAACATTGCCCATAAGTAGTTCTATTAACAAGTATCGGACTATCAATTGATTACGTGAATTACATTCGAGTTTGTCTTTATTAATTGTTTAAAATTATTATTTTATTTACCATTGCGCACTCCTTAAAACCCTTATATTCAGTTGCCTTAGATACACACCATAACAACAGGTACGATAGATTGGCACTTGGTCTCTGTGGATTCGACAATCTTTTATATTACTCTGACGTGTTCATACACTTGAGAAAAACACGCATCAGGTATGCCCTAGCAGGGCCCTCAAATCTAAAGTCCATTTTTTTTTAGCAAAGGTGGTAATTCAAGACAGATGGATTATTCACGCTCTTTTCCAGCAGAGATGTTATCCCCGCAGGACTTCTTAAGATCGAGTTAGCAATCATTTCATTATCAGCAGAGTCAGCAGGGACTTATTACCTTCTCATAAGGAATTCCCTTTGCACTTGCATCATTTCATTTACATTCTCAAAACATAACATCTCTAGTGTCATGGGGAATCATGCCATGCAATTCAACATATGCATACCCAACATAATCTAGGTTTGATATCTTGCAAAGTCCAACCGTGGATTGGCCAAAGTCCAACCTCAGGGTGGCAAATTCTTACATTCCAGTCGTAGACTGGCCAAAGTCCATTCGTAGGGTGGCAAATTCTTAAAGTCCAACCGTAGATTGGCCAAAGTCCATCCGCAAGGTGGCAAATTCTTAAAGTCCAGTCATAGACTAGCCAAAGTCCATCCTTCAGATGGCAAATTTATGAAGTCCATCCATAGACTGGCCAAACTCCATCCTCCGGGTGGAGAATTTCTGAAGTCCAACCGAAGATTGGCAAAAGTCATCCTCATGGTGGCAAACTTCCAAAGTCCCCGTGGTGCGCAAAAGTCCCCCGTAGTGGGAAAAAGTCCCCCGTAGTGTGGCAAGAAGTCTAACCGCAGATTGGCGAAAGTCCGTCCTCAGGGTGGAAAAATATCTGAAGTCCAACCGCAGATTGGCGAAAGTCCGTCCTCAGGGTGGCAAAATATTTGAAGTCCAACCGCAGATTGGCGAAAGTCCGTCCTCGGGATGGAAAATTATCCCCAGCAAAGTCTCCAGATCGACAAAAGTAAGTCCAACTGCAGATTGGCGAAAGTCCGTCCGCGGGATGGTAAGGTATCAGAAAGTCCACCCGCAATGTGGCAGGTTAGTAGTCATTTGACTTCATCCAAAAGACATTATTAATGTACTGTTGCAGCCTATCGGAAGTTCACCCGTAGCGTGACAAGTCAGTAGCCTTCTAGCATCATTCAAAAGGCATTCCCCTGTTACTATTCTTCCCATCAGAATCATATTCGAGCAGAGTTCATATGGTTGGGTTTATATCCCTGTTCTTCTTCCACAAAGTTCAAAATTTCTGGTTGTTTCTGGTATTCAATCCCTGCATACCTCAAACGTCTGAAAACAACTGTTATCATCCATTCAGGTCTATAGTGATTGAATAGGGGAAGCTGTAACACCCCAAAATTTTCCCTCTTATTTATTAACATCTAATTGGCTTTACATGCATCCTCCATTAGGTCATCTATAATATGTCATGCATTCATTTCCATAGGCTTGTTACTTGGATCAAAAGATTGAAGAATCAGGGTTTTGCAATGCCTTGTGATTTATCTCTTTGGCATGCGTGGTTTGTTGGAAAATACAAAAAGATTAGTAATTATTCCGGGCAAGCCCAGCTTCCATATTTGGGCCAGACAAATTGGCAACCAAGCACGCTCATCGTCGTGCACCAGCTGAGGGGAACGGTCCTTGTCGACCAAGGTTGTGTCGACCAGAATAAGATCCCCTAACAGATAGTTTTGACCGTTTCCTATTCGTGCGGATTCCACGATCCGCGCCAAACGGTTTGAACCAATAACCATCCACCAACGACAATATATAAACCCTCTCAGATGAGAGGGCCAGGTATTCAATTCTCTACCTTAATTCTCATACTTGCATGCTCTTTGCTCAGTCTCTTACTTTAGCATCGGAGTGCCTTGCATGTACACCCCCTCCTCTCCTTATCAACCGTCCTTCAACAACGCTCGACGCCAGCCATATTGGATCCTGATCTCCAGGTACAATCAGGTGGCGTTGTCTATGGGAAACACTGATTTCCCCGTTCTTCTCCCTCAAGATCTTCAAGAACCAAAATATTTTACCAAGATCCATGGCTGCTCGAGACAACAATCTAGATAATTGGTCGAACGACGGTATGCTCCTCACGCAACGTGAGAGCAACGCTAATAATCCTCCACACGAAGAAACCGCGCAGGACCGCCCAGATGGGAAGACAACTTCACCTTCCCCCGATCGCGACCAGCTTCTAGAAAGTCGCACGGAGGTCCCCCTTCCTCCAACACCTTCAGGATCTGACTTTGCAGCGCTGGCTGAGATTCTCAACCAAACAAATTTGTTACTCCTCGCCCACGGTGAGAAGATTTCCCGTCTCGAGGATAATAACCGTTGACAGTCCCGGTCTCCCACGAGACATTAAAGAAGACGTAGTCCCTCCCTTCATAAGAGAAAGGATGCAATGATGAATCCACTAGTAACAAACGGTCCCGCCCATCTCCTCCTCGGTCTTCCCCTCCAAGAAGGCGATCTCGGTCACCAAGAAAGTCAAGAAAGAGTAGATCAAGATCCACGTCACCCCGGCGAACCAAGAAGCACGCGCCCAGGTCTCCTTCATTCAATTCCAGTGATGATGAAGACACCAGGGGCCCCCTCTCATCGAATATCATGGCTACTAAACTCCCACGGGGTTTAGAGAAACCTCCACCCTTAGGCTCGTATGATGGGACCACCGATACTGACGAGCATATCGAGAATATTGATGCTTTTCTCGACTACCGAGGGGTGCGAGGGGCAATCAAATGTCGCCTCTTTCCTACAAATCTGAGGAAAGGTGGGATGACGTGCTACAAAAGCCTCGAAGCAGAGTCCATCACTTCTTGGAAACAGCTCGGACGCACATTTTCCAGGCAGTTCACCGCTTCTAGACGCCACCCGAAGACAGAAGCATCGTTCGAAGCAATCGTCCAGGGGAAAGACGAACCTCTGCAAACCTATATTGAGAGGTTCAACAAAGAAGCGGTCCAGGTATCCACAACGGACGACGTGAAGAAGTAATTGCTGGAGCGAGGTCTGCGCCCGTCGACCAATTTCCACCGTGCGGTTGGCATCGAGACCCCGACCACCCTTGACGCTTTCTTGTTAAAAGCCCAAGCTTACATCTAATACGAGGAAAAGCAGGCTGCTAGCTCCGTCCGAGATGCCCGACGTCGTGAGGAAGCAAAGCCCTATAAGGTCGATGAACCCTCGACATCTCGTCGGGGAGGAGACAAAAGAAAGGAGGATCGCCCCCGTGAACCGCGGGAGCACAGAGGACCCGTTGGTCGGTTTCATGAATACACCCCTCTCCTGGTTTTTAGAGAAAAGATCATGTCTGAATGTGCCAACTCGGAGTTTAGGAAAGCGGGAGTACGCTCCCAGAAACAGCTGCCTAGTAAACCGGGCACGGACAAGACGAAGTATTGTAGATTCCACAAGAGTCACAGTCATAATACCGAAGACTGCATCCATCTCAAAGATGCAATCGAGATACTTATTAAAGACGGGCACCTCAAGCAATTTACTAAATCAAGAGACGCCCCTCGCCAAGAGGCGCATGAGGCTCAGAAGATCGAAGAGGTTGTACCCATACCATTAGATGCGAACATGCAAGTTGCTCTGAGCATCTACCGCCCGAAGGACTTCTTCCTGCCCAACCACACGGAGAGCCCAGGATATTTTTCCTCCCACAGCCCGTGGGAGACCTTTCCCGCTACAATGGTCATCTCGGGGGGAGGATTTAACAAAATCACGGTCGGATCCGTAAAGAGGAAATTTGACCAATTGATCGCGAAAGGCCCTGCTCATAACGCAACCCTGGACCCCCCAAGAGAGGTCTCAATACCCCTTGCCTTTTACCGAGAGGAACTCTTAGGAGGAGCACCGGATGCCAGCATCCCATTACTCATCCGTGCGCGGATGGCAAATTTCGATGTCAGAAGAATCTTGGTGGACCAGGGTAGCTCATGCGACATCATGTACTCCCAATTATTTTCAACACTCCAGTTGAATGAAACACATATGACTCCGTACGTCGGATCAGACTTACAGGGCTTCAACGGAGCAGTCTCCCGACCGTGGAGTTACGTCGATCTCTTCGTCACCTTCGGGGCGTCCGAAACCTCCAGATTTGTTCGCGTCTAATTCCTGGTCGTGGATTGTCCTTCGTTGTACCAATGCATTTTGGGACGACCAACATTGGCCGAGCTGATCGTTGTCCCATCCACTGTTCACCTAAAAATGAAGTATTATACTACTTCAGGCAAGGTCGCTACACTACACGGTGACGTCGAAGCTGCTCGCCGATGCTTTGAAACAGCGTCCAGAGGTCTCAGCTTTATATCTTACCAACCAAACCCATCTGCCCTAACACCTTAAGATACTCCACAAACAGCCAAGGCTTTTCCTCAGGTCGACTCAATCGATCTGGATTGCAGGTTCTCAGGTGAATACGAGGGCGTTCGTAGGCTGACCGATCCACTGTCCCGGCTAATTCCCGACGGAGAGTTCGAGCTAATTCCTTTGGGGGATGATCCACCTCGGTGCGTTAAGATCGGAGCCCATCTGCCCGACTTGGCGAAACGACAATTGGAGGCATGCCTCAAAGGAAACGCCGATCTGTTTGCTTGGAGCGCCGTAGAGATGCCAGGGCTCGACCCCGAGATGGCTGTAGAACCCCAAATTTGCCCTCTTCATTTTAAGCATCATAATACACCATTTTCATCATAAGCATATCATATATATAGCATTATAGCATAGAAAAATAAAGCATGGCAAGCATCAAGCCCTAGCATGAGGCATATGGCCATCTGGGGAGGTGTTGAAGGCCATTTAAGCCAAGACAAGGGTTCCAATGGATTTGTGAGAGGCCTATTATGAGTCTAGACTCCTTTGGCAAGGCCAAGTTCACTTGCAAAAGCTCAGAAGATTGCTTAATCATCACAAGTTTCAAGACAAAACAAGGCTCCTAGGCAGTGCGACCAAATTAGGGTTTTGGTTTCAAGGGCCTTAACCTCATAATTTTGGCCAACTCTTTTGGGAAATGTTTTCTATATGATAATAGGTTCCTACATGTCAATTTTCATGAAAAAATTCCAAGTGGAAGTCAGTCATTGCCTCAGTTACTTGCAGATGAAGCAGAAAGTCAACTAGGCCCAAAAAAAGTCAACTGTGCCATTCCAAGGGGTCCAACCCAACTTTTTTTGGCCAAATGAGGTCTATTCAATGTTATAATATGTTTTTTGAGTTTAAAGTACAAGAATTTTGGTGGTTTGAGGGGTTTTGGCAAAAGTGCACAAATTTGGTTATGGAAAAGTTACTATTTTTGGCTATTTTGACCTAAAACTTCACAAGGCCTTAACTTGATCAAAAAATCTTCAAATGGACCAAAGGTAAACATGAAAGTTGGAGAGTAAGGGATGCCATTTTTAAAAAGTACAAGAGCATTTTCTGGAGATTCCTAGATTTTCCTATGGGTCCCTCGAAAAAATGGGCTTTCTAGGGCAATTTTCAAAAGTTCAAGGCCAAGCCATTTGCACAAAGGCTCAAAAGTGGATAGTTTGCTATGCTATGTCCAAAGTAAGTTTACACAATCAAAATTCATCTCATTTAGGTCATTTGGCTCAAAGAAAAGTGGCAAAATTCGTGCACATGAAAAAGTTCCATAAAACTTGCATTTTACACTTGGATTTGCATAAGGCATGACAACTGTGTGATAGCTTACATCCAAGGGCTGAAATTGCTTGCTGTGAATCATGGGTGGAATGGTGAATGCACATGCAAGAGAGGCCAGCAAATCATGAGCTTGGCATGCTTATGGCACACTTGGGCCAAAATTGCATTTTCACAAAAATCAGCTCTCTCTCACGTGCATTTGTTCTAACCCTTTTGCATTGCCATATATATTCCATAACAATCAGAATTAGGGTTAGAGGCAGCCAGAATACACACCCATTCTCCCATTCTCATCTCTTATGCAAAATTGCTCATTCTCCACAAACTCTTTCTACAAGAATCCATTCACAAAACTCTTGCTGGATTCTTAATCCTCATCACTCATAGATCATTTCCATACCATTTGTTTGGATTATTCTTCAAGAATCATCCATTTCCCATTCCTTGTGCACATTTGCATTTTGTGCCATAACTCTTGATCTAGGCAAGCTTTCTTCAATCCAAGACTATATTCATACTCCTCTCACCTCAAGGATCATTAAGCACCCATGGATCTAGATTTATAGTGAAGTTTGTTCAAGTGGCCATTTGAGAAGCTTTGAAGCACAAGGAAGCACATTGCTGGATTTACAAGCTTGCAAAGCCTTAGATGTATTTATTTGGCATCTAAGGGGATAAGGAGATCATTTGCCATCATTTTATACCATTCTTGACTTCAAATTTTGGACAACACCTCAGGTACACTCAAATTTCGAATCTCATAGAAATGTGTTTGGTTGTGTGTTTTAGAATCCTCATGTTGTGCTGGTTACAATGCTCTTTGTAGTTTGTGAAATGGTTGAGTATTTACAAAGTTATGCTGATTTAAAGTTTCATGGACAATTTTATTTTCATTCATATCTTGAGTTTCTTTGAGTTTTAATCCAATCCAAGCATGTATTCTTGTTTAATGATGTTAGATTATGTATTCTGGAGAGTTTCATGGCTTGCCGCGGCTTGTTTTGAATTTTTGTGTGGATAAGGTTAGGGTTAGGATTTGTTTCATTAATGATGGTGAGAGTTTAGGGTTTTTCTCATGAAGAAGAAGGTGCAGCAGCCCCCCAGCGCTATCTGCACCCCCCCATGCGCGGCCCATTGAGTTTTCTAACTAGCATGCTTTCTCCTTGCACCCCCTTGGCCCATTTGCTTTATTTTCATTTTTTTTCTTTACCAATTTATTCCATTTGCTTTTAATTCATTTAAAATATTTCTTTAACTCTAAAAAATCCAAAAAAATTCATATGCACTCCTTGATTCATCTAGTTTTTTATCATGATTTTTCCAGATTTTTATTTCCATCCCACGTGGCCAAATAAATTCAACATTGAGCATTGCTTTTTTTGTGAACTCTCATAGACCAATCTGCCTTGTCCAATTTCTATTTTTCTCATCCTTTAAGATATGAACCCCATTCTTTTTGCATTCAAATCCTAAGACATTCTAATATCTTCATGATTTATCTTGGATTTTCCACAAACTTCCTTGCTGGACTTTGCTTGAGTTACTTGTGCCTTAATTTTCAAAACCCTAAATGGTGATACCTTGCATCCTTGAGCTTCATTGACCTAGTTTGGTGCTGTATTTTTTCAAACCCTTTTGGATTCTCATTTCTTTGTGTTTGGAGATAACTTTGCTGGTTGGGTAGAATTTTTAAGTTCTTGGATCTTTTTCTTGGGTATTTTATTCCTCACCTTGCCTTGTTTTGCATTCTTTGAGTCTTCTAGTCTCTTTTAAGTTTAGAAGGGCACTTGTGCCAACTTCTCTTCATCCTTTGGGGTCCTTTAGAGGTCTATGGTTGCTCCTGGTCTTAGGATAGGGTTTGAACCTCCTTGAGTCTTGGTGTTGGGTCTCTTTTATGTGCTTTATTTCTTTAAGTGCTAAGCATGCCTTCATTGCATTTGTTTCACTTCCAATCATCTCAATATGATCTTGTGTTGCTTTGCTTATCATCTTGTGAACTCTTTGTCATGCCTATATGCTTGTGTAGCTTCTTACTTGTTGGTTCATGCCTTGATTTTATGTTGTTACACTAACCTTGCAGGGGCTATGGTAAGTTTGAGATGTGGGAATTGAGTTCCACATCTCCATTTCTCATCTCTCCTCATTTTGTTTATATGGACTAACATCTTCTTGTTGGGCTTAGGCCTTTCTCATCTCTCCTTTTATCTTCTTCTTCTTCTCTTGAGATCCTTTTTAGGTTAGAAAGACCTCACAAACCCTAGGAACTCCATGCATGCTAACTTAGGATAGGAACTTCCCCCTAGTTTTTCCTTTTTGCTCCTTTGGTTCTCTTTCTCTTCTCATCTTCAAACTCATTTCTAATTCACTTAATAAAGGTTGAGTACTTTCATGTGACGTGAGACTTTGCTATGAGATACTTGCACGCGTTCCGTTTCGGGGCGAGGTGTGAGTCATCACTCGTGGTGGATAGGTCTTAGCATGAGTACCTCACAAAGAAAAGCTAAAAAATAGTTCTTAACCATAAAACCACAAAAATACTTAATAATGGTAATATGCCAGTGTGCTTAAGCCTTCACTTGTGGGACTAGCTTTGGGGGTTTCCTCCATAGATAGGTGTGCCTCTTGCGCATTCCATTTCGGGATGATGTGAGACGTACACATCCCATTGAGTAAGACTTAGGTACACTTACCTATGAAAACTTCACTCCTAACAAACTTCTAAGAAACACAAACAAACAATAAGCGTCTTTCCTTCGGGAATTCTTTTCTCACCTCATTCGCTCTGTCCGCGAACTTGCTCCTACTTGTCATTTTGCAAGATGGTTACACACTCGTCGTCCAAGCCTGCAACACCTGAGCATTGACATAGGCAGTTCAAGCCTTTAATTCACAAGCAATTTTCCTTTGTTACCCCTATTTAGGGGAACTACGGCGTCTCTGATCCTCATTATCCCGATGAGGTACGTAGGCAGCGGGGTAGGGCCCGTTCGAGCACAATCTTTATTTTCCCTACATTTTTCCTTTTCTTTTCTTATTTCAGTTCTTTTCCAGTTCCAATTTCTTTTCATTTTCATTTCTTTTGCTGCAGTTTTCATGCCCTCACCCTTTGAAATAGTTTCTTTTGCAAGCGTGGATCCCGTCGGGTACGGCGGACGATCTGGGTGCTAATACCTTCCCAGGTCGTAACCGACTCCCGAACTCATTCTCTTTGGTTCGCAGGACCCGTGTCCTTCCTCTTTATTTCTTCTGGTTTGTGCAGCATTACCATTCCCTTTCTTCGGGATAAAAATTCCTGGCTGGCGACTCTATTCTTTTTTCCGCGCCACTTTCGCGTTTGTACCAGGATGGAAATCCGGGGAGCGACAGCTGGCGACTCTGCTGGGGACCGAACCCAGAATCTTTGGTTCCCCTGTGAGTCTCTCCTAGCGCTTGTGTGGTTCTGTTTCATTGGGTGATGTTTGTTCGTTGTGGCTTGTTGTATTTTATTGTTGTTGTTTACAGCTTTATTTACAACTTTATTTACAGTTTTCAGTATTTATTTTCCGCATCATATATCATACTGGACTGTCTGGACTGGTTTTCTGTTTGGTGGGCTTGGGTGATACTGTTTCTGAGAGATAAGCCAAGTACCCGGCTTGAGTGCCCCTAGGATTAGAGTGGACATATTGTACTCACATGTGGCATGATGAGTGGCGATGTGTTTCACGCCCAGATTGCGACCGTCTTGGAAATATCTTGTGTGGGGATTTCCTCCACTTCGAGATAGGACCTTGATAGTTATGTGCATCTGGGGACCGATCATTGAAAACCTTTGTGGAAACAACCCTCTCCAGTGGTGGCAGTGGCAGACCACATTTTGTGGCAAACCCATTCGCACCCGAGGGTCCACTGGGGACTCGCATAGGATGGCCTGGTTCTCTTATAGGAACTCAGTCAAAGCATCTGGTCGTATGACATTAGTATTGTATCCTACGGGCTGAATGTACTATTGTTTCTCGATTTCAGCGCTCGAAGCTGGGGACTTATAAGGGATGCTTGTTTTCCCGGACTCAGCTGAGGCCTCCCTGCGTAGTACATAATGCCTAACCGATTCCCTGATTTGGTCATGAGCCATTTCTCGGAAATGGTGAAAGTATTATTGCTATTCGACTTTGAGAGTCCGTGATGTTTGACCCGGAGCACACCTGTGAGATTGGGAATGGGTTTACAGGTTTGCAGGAACCCTTGACCTCATCATACCCTTGTTACCAGTGCAGTTCATATTATGATACAGTTCCGGAGATCTGGTTTTCTTGTTCTGGTATTCTTGATACTGTGGTCTTGAGATCTTCTTCAGAGAGTTGTGATTATCAGAGAGTCTGACTCAGTGGACTTTTAGTTTGTCAAGTTATTCAGAGGGGCCTTTGTCAGTGTCCAGATTCCAGACAGTCTCAGATGGCCATGTGTCTTTGCATTTGCATCTGCATTGCATCATTGCATCATTAATCATTGTTTTTGTTTTCATTCAGGTTCATATCTCTGCTTCCGGTTCCGGTATTCTCTTCAAAGATGGAAGATCCTCGCAAGCAGAATATTCATTTCAAGTTCTTTTATATCAAGGTTGGCTTGTTGAAAAAGATGGTAAAGCTGATTACACCCAACCAGGTAGAGAGATTCAGAAAAGCTTACGGGAGTATTCTTGATGTGGTAATAGAGCTAGATCCTTCCGAGAGGAGTGCCATTCATACATTGCTTCAGTATTATGACCCTCAGCTCTGTTGCTTCACCTTTCCTGATTTTCAGTTGGGCCCTATGCTGGAGGAATATGCTCTGATCCTGGGTGTGCCGGTTCGAGACCAAGTTCCTTTCAATTCTGAGATGAGTAGACCGACACCTGAGGCTATTGCTAAGGCTCTTTATTTGAGCCCTTCTGCTGTGAAGTCTTTGACCATTATTAATGGAGGTGTGTCTGGGTTTTCTTTGGAGGCTCTGGTGAAGAAGGCGGAAGAATTGGTTGTTGAAGGAGAATGGGATGCTATCTATGCTATCTTGGCTCTTTCTATCTATGGCATTATCTTGTTTGCTGATATGGAGAAGTTCATAGATATAAACACCATACATCTCTTTTTGCTGAAGAATCATGTGCCTACCTTACTCGCGGACTTGTATTACTCAGTTCATTACAAAACTGAGAAGAAGAGGGGAGGTTTGGTTCGTTGCTGTGCTCCATTATTTCACATGTGGTTCATGAGGCATTTGCCTAGTACGGGAGTGTTTAGTGACCACACTCTGGTATGGGCTCAGAAGCTGGAAAAGTTGCTGGCCAAAGATGTTAGATGGTTCACTCAAAGGCTGCAAGGTGCACGTTTCATCACCAGCTGCGGGAGTTATCATAGTGTGCCTTTGTTGGGAATAACTGGAGGGATTAATTACAATCCAATCCTGTTAAGAAGACAATTGGGATACGCTTTGAGAGAGGTGCCTGAAGATTTGAAACTGACCCCTATTTTCTACTTCTCAGTGAAAGATAATATGCCCCTAGTGAGGAAGGTTGCGGGAGCTTGGAAGTGCATTAAGGGAGAAGGGATAGCTAGCTTTGGGAAGTGTAACAATCAGACATTCCTAGAGTACGAAGCTTGGTTGAAAGACAGAGCTAGAAGAGTCTTGTTACCATTTTCAACACCAGTTCCCCCAGTTGCTGAGTCCATTGATACTGTGCCTCTAGAGGAATTCAAGAAGTTGGAAGCCCAGCTACATGCAGTTAGAGTTGAAAATAATGAGATGGTAAGCCTGTATCACCAAGCCAACAGGGCCAAGATTGAAGCTGAAGAGAAGTTGCTGAAGATACAAACGACTTTAGAGGCTAAGGAGAAGGACTTTGCAGGTAGAGAAGCACATTTCCGCAGATTGGGGATGATGGAAGCCCAAAGAGAAGATGAGCGCAAAAAGAAGTCAAAGATCCTCAGAGATGCTCGTCAGTCTATTGTCTGGTTGAAAGGACAGAGAGAGCAAGAGCTGAAGCAATATAAAGAAAAAGAAGAGTTCTTTGAAGTTCAGATGGCTTACAAAAAAGAAGAGGTGGAGCAAGTCCACAAAATTCGCAGAGAGAAGACCCAACAACTCGCAGACAGTCAACAAGCCCTCGAAGCAGCACTCAAAGAGATTGAAGACCTAAAGTTGATGGCGGGAGTCAAGAAGGTCAGATTTGATGGGAGGCTTAGTGATGGAGCTTCAGGGTCCTTAGGCGTTGGTTCTGCTTCTTAGTTTACTTTTTCTTGTATCTGAATTACTTACAGGTATGTTGTAGGAGTCCTAGTTGGTTGTTTCTCCTTTGTAAAGACTTGTACCCTACGGGGAATTCTGTGTTATTTGCCTAATAGGTTGATT